>CM073128.1:50653781-50713781 GCA_037039145.1 Fundulus diaphanus
CTATCAAATGATGGCGGAGCAGAACAAACAAGGTTTATTGTAATGATTGGAGGAGGAGATGAACCCGATATTCAGCCAAACACTTGAAGTGATGCTCAACAGGATTTATTGAATTGAAGTGAAGGGTGAATCAGGCCAGTGGGCAAAAATAATCCAAGCAGGGTACAAAGCAGACATCTGAGCAAAAAACTGACAAAAACTGGGCAGACTCAAAAACAGGCAAACAGGTCAGAAAATGTAAACAAGCAGACAGACAGAAATACAAAATTCTGGGGAGCTCTTACCGGATGAGTAAGGAGGACAAGGACATGAAACATGGGGACAAGAGATGTGACGTTCTGGCAGGGAAGCAGCAAAAGAGACAGACTTAAAAAGGCAGGAGAACAAAGGAGAGAGGGAGAGCCAATTAAAGAGACCAGGTGGAAGTAATCAGAAGGAGAAGGAGTGGCTGAAAGACTGACAGGAATAGTGGCAGGGAACAGGACAGAACTAAACAAATTACTTAACTAAAGTAATCATACAAACTAAATCCCAGAAAGAAAACAAAAGCTAAGACAGAGCAAAAACACAAGCACATAATAAAAATCAGATACTAATGTAAATACAGGAACCATGACTAAATAAACTATAACTGTGCAGAAGCTATGAAAGAATCCAAAACAAGACCTAGACCAGAAATAAAACCTGAGGCAGAGGAGTGAACTAACAGATCAAATAATAAACATAAACCAAGATGGAAACCAGAATATTACATTTATGCTTGGAACGGGCTTTTGTAGAAAAACCGGAACCGGAACCGGAAATTACCAGAAGCTAATAACATTTTGGCTAGCGGACTTTCGGCGCTAACAAATAAAAGCCTCGGTTTTATTTTAGTCATAATGAGTGGTCCGCATAATGTAAACATTAATGTCCCATCAATGTATGAAACCCTTGTGGAGATAACCTTTGTTATAACCATAAAAACACACTCGACAATGACATGGTACCGAATGCTATCAATGAGCTATTCCATTAGCCCTTTGTTTTAAAGCAACCATGTGTAACACATCACACAACATTTCCCAATAAACCATTTAACCTGTCCCTTTGGGTCTCTCTGTCCAACCTGTCCATGCCTCGTGTGAGTTCTGTCCACTTTGGTCACCCAAGGAAGGCAGTGAAAAGGGAACCGTTGTTCCTTCAGCAGCGGCTAGTGGCTTAGCTCTGCAGACCCGGCCATGAGCTGACACATGGTCGGGATCGGCCTGGTCGGAGGCTCTGCAGTCCTTGATCTCTCAGCTTGTCTAGTAAGGGAAGGCGACCAATCCGCGTCGGCTCGGCTTTTCTGCAACAGCTGACAAAAATAAACAAAGCTGTTTCGGCATTCTGTACTTCGCGGCTGGTTGCGCAGAAGTCAAAGTGCAACTTAGCTTCGTGCCAGCAGTTCCTCCGGTGCCAGGGAGGTCCTCCACTCCTCAGAGGACGAGGGTTTTCCCCTTCTTCGCTTCATTGAAGCGAGGGCAGATGAGTCTCACAGAAGGCTGGTTCTGGGCAGCATGTGGGCTTTTTGGGCCTTGAGTCACATGGCTGCTGAGGAAGTAGACCGGGTGGCTCGCTAGCCCCCCTCTCCTCGGGAGCCCCAGGAGAAAAGTGGCTGTCGTCTCTGGCGAGGGGTAGACTAAAAGAGAGTCTGCTCAGGAATGCTCTGACCTTTTGTCTGTGGGGGGAGTGGTTTTGTTTTACAGCTGCAGGGAACCCCTGCTGAGAGGCAGATCCTTTGCCTGGAACTCTCTTTCTCACAACCCAATTTTAATCCTTCCCCATGTCACAGTTCACACAATTTAGCCATGGTGTGATGGCATAACAGGCTCTCTGACGTAATTAAGGATGAGTTAGTTTCTCGTGAGGAGCCAAACTCATTAGATGAGTTAATCTCACTGGCTATCAGAATTGTCAGAAGGAGAGGAGTAGGGAAAGGATCGGCAAGGCCCGAGCTAGTGCCAGTTTCCCCCTCCCCCCCCTTCCCAAACTCAGTCTCATTTGAGTTCACCTGTCAGCCTCCCGAGTCCCAGTAGACTTCCCTCTAGCTCAGGGGAGAAGCCCATGCAGGTTGGGTGGGCTCGTTTAACCCCTGGAGAACACCAATGGCGCATGCAAGCTAAACTCTGCCTCTACTGTGACCAGAAGGGCCATTTTATTGCTTCCTGCCCCCAGACACCGGGCTCACCAGTAGGAGAGAGCACCCTGGTGAGCAAGACCTGCTCCTGAATCCACTAGGATTCAGGAGCAGATGACCATTTAATTGACATTGAGCTAGTGAATCAGTTGCAAATCCCTCTCGACACTCTTGCCAAAACCCTGAGGGCAAACGCGCTAGATGGCAGACTTATAGCCAGAGTAACTCACTGAACTGAACCTGTTTCTCTAGTGATTTCTGGTAACCACCGGGAGAAGATTCAGTTGCATGTTCTACCCTCTCCCGTGTCTCCAGTTGTTTTAGGCCTCCCTTGGTTAAAACTCCATAACCCCAATATAGATTGGCAGACTTCTTCCATCATCAGTTGGAGTGTACACTGTCGCTCCTACTGTCTCCAGGCAGCCTTACCCAGCTCCAGCTCCCTACCGCCCCACTCCCACATGCTCCTCCTAATGTGTTCAATGTCTTTGTGTACCTGGATTACATCCTAAACTTTTCCTGCTCATTAGAGGAGCACATCCAGCATGTCTGCCTGGTGTTGCAGCGCCTCCTGGAGAACAAGTTATATGTGAAGCCGGAGAAATGTGAATTCTACCAGCCATCTTTCAGTTTCCTGGGTTACATTGTTGCCAATGGTCAGCTTCAACCAGATCCAGTCACGATAAGAGTTCTGGCAGAGTGGCCTATCCCCACCTCTCGCAAACAACTGCAGCGTTTTTTTGGTTTTGCCAATTTTTATCACAGGTTCATCCCAGTCTATAGCAAAATAGCTACACCTCTAACCAAACTCACTTCTACCAAAACCCCGTTGTGTGGCGCATCTCCATTCTGCTAAACGCCTAAATTCTCGTCAAGCTGCGGGCCAATCAGGACTTGGAGGCAGCTCTCCAGTGTGTCGGCCAGACATCCCTCTTCATGGAGCATACTATTGCCTTGGATCGAATATGCCCACAACTCCCTTGTCAGCTCGGCCACAGGTATGTCCCCATTCATGGCAGCTAATGGTTTTCAGCCTCCTCTGTTGCCCACCCAGGAGCATAACATCGCAGTGCCTTCTGTCCGAGCTCATCTTCGTCGAGTTCAAGAAGTGTGGAAAGCCACCCGGGTAGCGCTCACTTGTTCTGTCCAGAGCAACCAGATGCTGGCAGATAAACATCGCTCTCCTGCCCCCCTGTACCAACCGGGTCAAAAGGTGTGGTTATCCACACGGGATCTCCCTCAGCAGGTGGAGTCACGGAAGCTCGCTCCCCATTATATTAGCCCATTTGAGGTGAAGAAAGTAATTAATCCATCTGCTGTGAGACTGAAATTGCTTGACTCCATGCACATTCAGCCAACTTTCCATGTGTCTCTGCTAAAGCCTGTGTCCTCCAGTGCCCTTAGACCTCCGGCCAAACCCCCTCCTCCCGCCCTGACCATTGATGGCCATCCTGCCTTCATTGTGCACAAGATCTTGGATGTGAGGCGTCGGGATGTGTTTTTTTAGTATCTCGTGGACTGGGACGGTACGGTCCGGAGGAGTGATCCTGGATTTCTCATCGTCTCATTCTGAGTCCACAGTTATTGGATGACTTCTACCGTGAGTTTGTTTAGAGGGAGGGTACTGTGGTGTGTGAGACTGTGTGGGTGTGGTTTGGGTGTGCTCTCTCTCTCTTGTATAGATGTGGCTTGGGAGGAGCTGGCTGCACACACCTGAGACCTATCTTCATCTAGAGCAGTATTTAGAACCTGGCCTCCTGTGTGCTTGCTGCCAGATGGTCACTGCTTAGTTGGTAGATCGGCCAGCATCCTTTCTGGAGAAACCAATCATTTATTCCACTTTAAGATTTTGTACAGCTACAGGGGAGGGTTGGCCTAGTGGTTAGAACAGCGCGCTTGCACTCAGAGAAGGGTGCAAGTACCCAGTTCGATCCCCAGCGTCTGCACTCTGGGTCCCTGAGCAAGACCCTTAACCCCAGATTGCTCCCCGGGCGCCGCACATGGCAGCCCACTGCTCCCCAAGGGTGATGGGTTAAAAGCAGAGAACAAATTTCGTTGTAATGTATGTTTCAATGTATGTTTCAAAGACAATAAAGATGATATTACTATTACTATTACTATTATTACTATTATTACCTTACCTGTACTCTTTCTCTCCAGGATCCAGCTCCACACCATCCTCCCAACAACTGAGCCACACCGTCCACCACCCTCATCTCCTGCTGTTACCCATGTGAGCTTTTGCCTGCCTCCACAACCTGCCCCTGCATCCGGAGATGCCACCTCTACCCATTTCCCGCAGTTCCTAATAAACTGTTGTTTGCTCCTTCCCCTACGTCTGGTTATTAATACTTATATTTATATTTCTCTTTTGTCTGATATTTTGACTCGGAGCTGTGGGACCAAATTTCGCTCAAATGTACATTGTGAATGTGCAGTTGAATGACAATAAAGCCTGTCTAAATCTAACTCTAAAAAAGTAATCTATAGACATACAGACAGTATATGTGTGTATATCTGCTGTTATTGGCTGGCAATGTGCAATTCAGATTCTGTAAATACTGAAAACTCATACATCAACTCTATAGGTCTTCTTCGTTTATATGTGGATACTTAAACACATAAAGCACTGTGACAATGTGATGGCCCCTATACAGATGTCTTCTGGTTTTGAGTTTTTGTTACACCTAAATGTTTCAGATCCAAAAATGTCAACATTGGATTGTGGTAACCTGATGAAATTTAAAAACAAAGAATTTTACAAATTATAATTTTATTCATTAATGATAAAAGGTATCCAAACTGAACTGGAGCCTCATGTGTGAAAGAGTGTGCCAGAGTTTACACTAAAAATTGGCAATAGGGAGAACAAAAAAAATCTGATATATAAAACCATGCATATATGTTACTGCACACCTTTCCTTCATACATTCCAATTTGTGGAAAATTCAGCACGAATGAACTATTAACTTAATCCAGAGATGCAAAGGTGCACCTAGTGTTCACATATACAAGTTTGCTGTCAAAATATGGGACAAAGAATTTCCCATATAGGACACTTCAATTTGGTCTAAAATACAGGGCGTCCAGCCTAAAACAGGACAGTTGGAAGCCCCCGTAAAGGCCCGTGACTCTACCAATGCCCCCTCCGCTTTTTGAAAAAAAGGCACTAGAGGGGTCTGAAAAGTCGCTAAATGTATCAACAAAGACACTAAATGGGCAACACTGGTCCGTCGTCTCTAGATATCTTCCCTCCTGAGAACAGTGCACCACGTAGTAGCTGTGCTAGCTAGCTTGGCAGCCAGACAAGAAGGAGCATGTAGTGTTGGTTTTTCAAAATAAAATAAATTCTTATGTTTCATGATATTTAAATTCATTTCAAACTCTGATTATGGATAATTTAAATGTACAAATATAGGTTATTCATGCGTTTGAGAAGGGTGACTTCCTCTCTGACAAGAATGGATCATTCTCAATTAAATCCCCGTGAAGTTAAACGATTCAACGAGAAAATCACTGTTTAATTCTTCACTAACTTTGCAATGCACTTCCTTATTTTTCAATTTCATTTGTATACTTAGTGAGATTACTTATTGTCCTCTTCCGAAAATAATAATCCAAGTCAGTTTGTTTTTCATAAAACACACAAAATAATACGGCAATAAATTAGGCGGATTTGGGCAAAATAAAACTGGCAAAAAATGACATGGGTCATTATTTTAGGAAGGTAACGTTATGTAACTTGAGTATTCATTTATTTTATTTTTTTAAATTCAACACCTTTTCTAAAAGCTTCTGATGAATGCAATGTACTTTGCTTAACACAAGGGTCTGCAACCTAGGCTTCCAGAGCCAAGTGAGCCAAGTGGCTCTTTGGATCTTCCACAAGGGCTCTTGATAACATTGTCTAACCCAAAAATCAATCAATCAATCAATCAATCAATTTTATTGTCAACTACAATTTGCATTTCAATCGAAAATTCAGTTCCAGTACAACCGTCCATCACATACACTTAACAAACATTTTGGGGGAACGATTGACTGAGGCCTTGCGTTGCCAAGGAACGCAGCCAGTCGGCCGCTGCTATTTCAGCGCAGCCGTTAGGTGCGTTCCTCCAAACTGGCTCAGACCCCGCCTTACACGGAGTCCACAGGCGCTGCCCTTGAAAATCTGTTGAAGAAAGATTTACATTGGGGAAGTGGAGGGAGATAAAAAAGACAGGTGCTTCACAATTTATGTTTCCACATATAATGTGATAACCTGACAACAGCCAGATGCATGTCTCGCTCCGCCTAGCTCCACTCACATACATCTGGGACACCTCCATAGGAATTGCCTTTATTGAAGGCAGCGCCTTATCAAAAATCCTTGCATATGATTGGATAAGCCACTTGTCTGTCATCTTTATCGACGTGCTGTTTCAACCACTCACACCGAAGCCAACCCGTGACACTGATGAGAGCGACGCAGGAAAAAAAAACTTTTTTTTTATGTGTTTGCGGCTCTAGTGGCACGCGTTTTATTGACAGTGAGCTTACAGGAAGAGGGGGGAAGACAGGCGGCAAAGCGCCGCGGGTCGGAGTCGATCCCGGGCCGACCGCGTTGAGGACTAAAGGCCTCCTAATATGGTTTGCGCTAACTGCTAACTGCTCCGGGGCGCTTCCGCGTCCGCCGCGGACGTGCCCCGGAAAACAAAACTTGCCAAATCTGGTCGGGACAAGGGCGAAAACATCGTTTCCACCAACAAAAGCCTTCAGAGCCGTTCTCTGATGTTCTTTTAATGAAACAATATTAGGTAGATTGGACAACACGGAAGAAATAGCAGCATCAATGTTAACGCTTGCTTCCTCGACGAGCCGCCATTGCTATCAACAGTCTCACGTCATGGTCGCGTCTCCACTACGTCACATCTATGAAACTCCAGCCCTGCGTCCTGATTGGCCAGACCATAAAATTGGTTGGAGAAATCACTCTCTATGGGCGATATCCCAGATGTATGTGAGTGGAGCTAGGCGGAGCGAGACATGCATCTGGCTGTTGTCAGGTTAATAATGTGAAGCATCCGACAAAAAACCTCATTACAAGAGAAGCACAAATAATTATGAGACACATATATGCAGAAAGGTAAACATTTGAGGCCGGTCGGGTGCAGTTCGTCTGTATTTGTGAACATCAGTATGTGTGTCTGTATGGGTGAAAATGGTTATATTTCCGTGGGGCTCTCCAGAGGCCATTTGTCCTTGGTCTTATCCGGCAGCCAACAGTTCAGAGAAACATCCACAGATGGTAGCAGGGAAGGTGAGGGGGGGGGGGGGGGGCAGGAGATTGGTGCGATGTCGCCATAACAACTCAGGGAGAATTTGATAGTGGAAAGTCTGATTTGAAAAAACAGAATTTGTTATGAGAACAAGCTGAAACCAGCTTTTCCTTCAGCTTTAGAGTCTTTTCGTCGCTGTCTCCTGGATCCAATTTCAATATTCCAATCGATGGGCTAGTTAACGTTCACACTTCCAGGTTTTATCCAATCTCACCTCTGTGTACCACCACCGCGGTCAGCTTATCAAGCCTACCGTTTTGTTCATTCAACGCCTTAGTGATCACGTCGACTGCCGCCGGCAGTCTCATCAAGGCCATGTTGACCGCCAGCAGCTTCTGAAGGTGCTGATACATTAAATATCCTCCGAGACCAAAAAAAAGGAATCCAAGTATCGTAAATCCGAATAAGTAGACATCTTCGACGTCCTCAACAGAAAGAATTGAGAGGCACACCGTGGGCCATTTCTCCCACGGGTCCAAGATGTATCCCGCAAAAAAAGTTCCGTCGGGACAGGCACACTCCCCGGTCCTTTGCTTGAGGTAAGCGCTTGAGGTCAGCGCTATATGTAAGAACTAATGTTCTTACATATAGCAGATTTCACAAGATAACTGATTTAATTTCCAGAACGTAATGACAGTAAAGGTACCAGTATTATTATTTTTAGATCTATTTTTACTTATGTTATTTTGGAACCTATGGACTATTTTAAAGACTTTTAACAAATATCTACCATCCCATTGATAAAAATATGTTTCTTTTCTTTTGGGCAAAAGTTCAATATTTGTCTCTATCTTAAAACATTATAGAAATAAACTGATGCTCTTCAGAAATTGAATTACCTAAAGATCTTTATTAAACAATATAAGTTGTCTTTTAAGCAGTCAATAATACTAGTGCAGTTTTTGAAATTTCTTTCTGTAACACATGGGAAGACTATGTGTTACCTGATCTCTGCTTGGTCCCCTTATGATATTACACAGCTGCAAATACATAGCATTTGGTGTGTAGTTGAAATGTTGATGGATAAAAACAATGAGCTAGGAAAAAAAGTGGCAAGTTCATTCTCAAGCCCATTAAGGTCAGTAAATACTGCTGAAAAGGTGACAAACATGATTTAACATTTAGGAATGGGGATATAAAAGAGAATACAAGAATCAATTTACAGTAAGAAGGCAGGGCAGTTAACTTATTGACTTTCCCATCTTTGCCTTGGAAACTTTCTTTACTGAAAGTTAATGAATCTACTTGAACCTTGAGTTTACAGATCTCAGTCCTTAGTCTTACACATTCTTCGTTGAGTCTTTTAATTGTGACGTGTTGGTACAGGAACCATCCATCTCCAATTCAACCTCCTTTCTGTCATTCCCACGTGTATCCCCTTACCCCTGCTGGTCATTGTTATCCACCCCCTATCTTTCTTCTATTCCATCCTGCTGGTCATCTTCATTCACCTCCTGTCTGTCTCTCTTTCAGCACTGATCACTGCCCTTGTTCTTTTTAGAGCCTGAGTGTGTTCAAACCTGGCCATTTGATAAATCCTCTTTTGCTTGTTTGGAGAACTTAGATGTTTGTCACCTTTTCAGCAGTATTTACTGACCTCTTCCGGCTGCTGCGGAGGCTTAGCAGCTAAGCGAAAGGCTAACCCATTCAGATCGCCGCTCCCAACCATCTTGCTTTCCAACGTCCGCTCACTGGACAACAAAATAGACCATTTACAACTCGAGCTCTCTGCAAAGGGGGAGTTCAGAGACTGCTGCGCTCTCATCCTGACGGAGACATGGCTTACCTCATCAATCCCGGACAACGGCGTTAGCCTGGAGGGGCTAGCTACTTTCCGCGCCGACAGAAATAAACAACTCAGCGGTAAGACCCGAGGAGGCGGACTCTGCATTTACATCAATAACAACTGGTGTAAAAATGCTAGAATAGTCACAAGTTTTTGCTCTCCGGACATCGAGCTCATGATTATTAGCTGCAGACCTTTTTATCTGCCTAGAGAGTTTACTGTTGTTATCATCACAGCGGTTTACGTGCCCCCCAGCGCAAACACAAGAGAGGCTATGAGTGTTCTGTATCGGACTATCTCTGAGCTGCAATCTGCACACACAGAGGGGGTTTTCATCATTGCTGGGGATTTTAACCAGGCAAATATGAAAACTGTTCTCCCTCATTTCTACCAACATGTGGATTTTGCAACTCGGGGAGAGAACACTCTAGACCTGGTTTACACAAACATAAAAGGCGCATTCAGAGCAGCCCCCCGCCCCCACCTCGGCTCTTCAGATCATCTTTCTGTGATGCTATTCCCTGCATACAGGCCCCTGCTGATCAGAGCTAAACCTACAGCGAGGCAGGTGAGGGTGTGGACTGAGGGAGCAATGGAGGCGCTCCAGGACTATTTTGAGTGCTCTGACTGGAACATGTTCAAAGCTGCAGCAGCTTATGAGGACTTATCGACATTGATGAGTATGCCATGACTGTGTCAGCCTACATCAACAAATGCATTGAGGACGTCAGCACCACCAAGACCATCATCACCCGAGCCAACCAACAACCCTGGATTACTGAGGAGGTCCGTCAAGCTCTAAAAGCACAGAACTCAGCCTTCAAGTCTGGTGACAAGGAGGCACTGAGGACAGCGAGAGCCAACCTGAACCGTGCCATCAGGCTAGCGAAGCGGAACCACAGTCAGAAAATCCAGGAGCTTTTCCATGACGCCAGCAACACCAGGAGCATGTGGAAAGGCATACAGGCAATCACTAAATACAACACGCCCTCACCCCCGGTGGGTGAAGTTGATGCGGACTTCCTCAATGGACTAAATAACTTCTTTGGGAGGTTTGAGGCACTAAACAGCACTCCAGCAGTGAAGGCTGTTCCCCATCAGGAAGAGGAGGTGCTCTGCCTTGACACCGCCGACGTGTGGAAGACTTTGAGGAGAGTCAACCCGTGGAAGGCCCCAGGTCCCAACAACATACCTGGGCGGGTGCTCAAGGAGTGTGCAGGTCAGCTGGCTGGTGTTCTCACAGACATTTTTAACACCTCGCTGGACCAAGCCACAGTGCCTGCATGCTTTAAGTCGGTCTCCATCATTCCGGTGCCGAAGAAACCTCAAGTCACCTGTTTCAACGACTACCGGCCTGTTGCACTGACTCCCATCATGATGAAGTGCTTTGAAAGATTGGTAAAAGAACACATCGTCTCTAGTCTCCCCCCAACACTAGACCCGTTCCAGTTTGCCTACCGATGGAACCGCTCCACTGAGGACACCATCTCCTCCGCTCTTCATCTGAGCCTGGCACAGCTGGAGGAGAAGAACACACACGTGCGGATGCTGTTCCTGGACTTCAGTTCAGCGTTTAACACCATCATCCCACAGCACCTGGTAGGAAAACTAGAACATCTGGGCTTCAGCACACCCCTTCACAACTGGCTGCTAGACTTCCTCACCAACAGACCTCAGTCAGTCTGAGTCGGACAGAACACCTCTGATGTCATCACCCTCAGCACGGGCTCCCCTCAGGGCTGCGTCCTGAGCCCCCTGCTGTTCACCCTGATGACTCATGACTGCGTCCCCAGGTTCACCACCAATCACATCGTGAAGTTTGCAGACGACACAACGGTGGTGGGCCTGATCAGAGACGACAACGATCAGAACTACAGAGAGGAGGTTGAGCAGCTGGTGGGCTGGTGCAGAGACAACAGCCTGATCCTGAACATGGAGAAGAGGAAGGAGATCATCGTCGACTTCAGGAAGAACCAGCCTCACCACGCTCCACTGCTCATCAACAGCTCAGCTGTGGAGGTGGTCAGCAGCACCAAATTCCTGGGGGTGCACATCACGGACAACCTCACCTGGTCTGTGAACACCACGTCACTGGTGAAGAGGGCACAGAAGCGACTGTACTTCCTGCGGAGGATGAGGAGAGCCCACCTGCCCCCGCCCATCCTCACGACTTTCTACAGAAGCACCATAGAGAGCATTCTGACCAGCTGTCTCTCTGTGTGGTGTGGAGGCTGCAGTGCCTCCGACTGGAAGAACGTGAGGAGAGTGGTGAGGACAGCAGAAGGGATCATCGGGGCTCCTCTTCCCTCCATTAAGGACATTTCATCTCAGCGCTGTGTGTCCCGAGCCCGTAACATCATAAAAGACCCCTCACACCCCCACCATGGACTGTTCTCCCTGCTGCCCTCTGGGAAGAGGTTCCGCAGCATCCGCTGCAGGTCCACCAGGTTCTGCAAAAGCTTTTTCCCTGTTGCCATCAGACTGTTGAACTGCTGAAGCTATAAACTGGACTCTGTACCACATTCGCATATTTGCCCATTTGCATCATTGCATCCTTATCTAGCATTACAAATGCTGCCGAACTCTCTTAAAAGCATTCTTGCACAAATGCCCTTTGCACAATCATTTCTGCACATACAAATGGTTTCTAAAAATACTCACCTGTACACTGTGATCGCACACTGTCTCTTTCTCCTGCATTGTTTACATTTCTATTGTTTTACTGTTAAATCACTGCTGCACCTTATCCTGTAATTTACTGTAATTTTCAAGCTGTATGCAAACGAAATTTCGTTCTGTACGCACTCTGTGCATACAAGTCTAAGTCTAAATATTGTTGGCACATAGTCTAGGATTAGTGGGTTCTGGCTTTTAGCACCTGATGAGACAAAGTTTTCATTTCATACAACTAGGTCTGTGTCCAGAGCAGCTACAACAAAGCAACCACATGAATAAAACATTTTGCTGGGTTAATCTAAGATCAGCTCAATATCAACTTTGTACCGCCCAAAATAATAGAAACTGGAAAGTATAAATGCTGTTTGTGTACAGCAGTAGCCATGAAAAATACAATTTAGAGACAGATTAAAATCTCCTATGATGTCATTGATAAGACTGTCATTGATAAGACAGCAGGGACTACAGGGGAAAGTCTTCTGACAACATAGCTTGTAATACTGTAAGTTTACAGCTTCTGTTGCTTTAGATCAGGGTCCGATTTTAGTGTCATGTTGTGGAAATTCCATTAAATGAATGGAAAAATACAATACAATACAATAATCAATTAAGTTAGTCCATGAAAATAAATGTAACTGATATAACCTGTATTTGTTATCATATTTACATACAAAGAATAGTTTATTAATAGTTCTTATTCTCAACAGCAATTGTGAAAGATCGGGAGAACCACTAGTAGCTCTGGAGCTGGGTGTTGCACACTTCTGCTGTGCAACGCACACAAAGCTAACAACTGCAGTCTCTGAAGCAAAACTTCAGATGTTAATATCAAATGCCTTTGTTACACAAGTTGTCTAATCAGATTCATTCTGATCACTTTTCTGAATATAGATATAAAACATCAAAGCCAGTTGGCAACTTGCTTTGAAACTCACCTTATACGAAATATACACTGCACAGACGGCTACTGTCAGTCAGCGTCCAGTTAGCCCTCCTGATCGCTGACAGCCATCTCTGATGACGTTCTTCCTCTTTCGCTAAGCGATAAAAAGAAATATTTGGCTCACCTTTCTTATTATCACACCAAACTGCACAACATATGGACAGCATCTTCGACCACCAGGTGTACCAGAGCAGGTACTCAATATGGCCGTGGCTAGAGAGAAAATGCTTTACATTGTTTTATCATGTATTTAAAAAAACCTTTGTTCTGAAGGTGTGGCGGCTTTTATTTTGCCGTGAAGATGCTTCACGATCAATTACATGTTGCTGAAATCTCACAGACCATACGATTATGCCATTGATCTCCTCCCTGGTGCTCCACTTCCTTCCAGCCATCTCTACAACATTTCTGGTCCAAAAAGAGATGCCCTGGTCAGTTACATTAACAACTGAACTAAAGCAAATATCATCAGGCCATCCATCCCTCCACTTGGTGTAGGGTTCTTTTTTGTTACCAAAAAAGATAAATCCCTCCGACCCTGCATCGACTATTGTGAGGTACACCAAATTATTGTCAAAAGCAAAAATTCTTTGCCATTAATCACCTCACCCTTTGATTTGGTCCATAATTCTACCATCTTCACTAAATTACATCTCCATAATGCCTAACATCAGGGAGGGGGACAAATCGAAAACAGCATTCAAAACCAGACCTAGGTCAGGTAGTTAGTCATGCCCTTCAGTCTCACCAATGCCCCAGTTGTCTTCTAGACTTTGGTCAATGACGTCTTCCACGATTTTCTTCATAACCATTTTTTTTTGTTACGTTGATGAAATACTATACTCCTGTCAAATTGGTCTTGCAGAGTTTGCTGGAGAACTAGCTGTTTGTGAAGACCAAGAAGTGTGAGTTCCATGTTCCATCAACTGTCTTCCTGGGGTACATCTTAGAGGATGGACAGGTGAAAAGAGATCCCAGCAAGGTCCAAGCGGTGATCAACTGGTTTGGTCTTACATCCTGAAAACAGCTCCAAATGTTTCTGGGATTTGCCAACTTCTATAGACGTTTCATCAAGAATTTCAGTCTCATCGTTCAAGATCACATTCCTCTGGACAGCATCTGCCAATGTTGTGTTCAACCAGCTCAAGTACCTCTTTGCTTCTGCACTGATCTTCATCCACCCAAACCGCAAAAAGTTGCTTGTTATGGAGGTCAATGCTTCTGATGATTTGGTGGGAGCCGTCATATCGCATCAGTCAGACGACAATAACCTCCTTCAGCCCTGAGCCTTCTTCTCCCAATGATTCACTTCCACAGAAAGGAACTATGATGTCGGTGACTGGGAACTTCTAGCTATAAAGCTAGCCTTAGAGGAGTGGAGGCATTTTCTGCAAAGCACCCCACAGCCATTCTCATCTGGACCAACCATAAAAAACCTTCCCAATCTCGCTGGTCACTATTCTTTTCCAGATTCAACTACATCATCACCTACTGCCCTGGATCCAAAAATGTCAAGCCTGACACCCCATCCCGACAATTCTCTGGTTATGAAGCTCCACTTACCTCCATCATTTCAACCTCCTGCATTGTCGGGTTCCTGTCCTGGGATCTGGACCACAGCTTGCAACAAGTTCTCATTGACGAGCCAGATCCTGGGGTAGGACTACGGAATGAACACAACTGAATGATTTAAATGTGAAAAGGAATGCAATAAAAAACATTATATGTCCTCCTTAACAGTCAGAGAACCCATATAAGTACCATACTTATTTATGCAAATCCAGCAATGTCTTTATTTTTTGTTGAAAATGTAAATATTTCTATTTACCTTTTGTGTATATTGTACTTAAGATGTCTTCATTGAGAGCAAAGGGGAACCGAAGTTAAATTCTTTATTGTTTGAAGCAACTTGCCGATTAAACCTGATTCTGAACCTTGTGGCTCTTACATCAGTAATATTTTCTATAGTTTCCTGCAGGCTACTTCAGTAATGGAACATCTTAAGCATTGAGAATTTGGGCTGGGCATGTTTAGTTTTCTGAAACGTGTGGAGAATTGTTTGCTTAACTTTGTTTTTCTTAATGCAATTAATTAATTCCTAATTAGAATGAGGCTCGGAGAAGCTTCTCTTGTTTTGAGGGGAAACAACTAGAAACACCCAAAGAGAACTCCTGAAACTGCATAAATTGATCACCAACTCTGCAGAAGCAAATGTGCTTTATTTAAAAGCTATTTCTTTTTACCATTGCTGCCAGTTGCTGTCAGTAGACACTGACTTGCTCATAAATGCGAAAGGGACTATGAGCCTTCATTGTAAAATAACTACTCTGAATTTTTAAATCTGAACAGTTGCAAAAAAAGTGCCATTTGCATCCAGGAAAACAGTCTGACAGCACTTGGTGTTTGAAAATGTGTCTCTCTCAGGGCCTGCATTTGTAAAGCATCACCACTTTCCTTTTCAGTGCATTGCAATCACTTGGGAAGCACTTGTTTTGTCCCTACTGTTGCTACGCTAACTCTTAAAAACATATTTCAAAAAGCACACCTTTTGCCTTTAAGCAAATGTTTTCTTCCTCTTTTACCATTGGCAGACTGCGACAATGAATGAACTCTAATGCCATCAAAACTGCCATCAGTGTGTCCTTTACACGGTCACCAATGAAGACAAAATAAGCAAATTTTATGAAAGGCTCCCTGATGAAGAGTTCTCATATGATGCAAACCTTGTTTTTTTTTCCCATCTCTTTAAATTGTTCCACATGTTAACTAAAGTGATAGTCCAGTTCTTGTTGTACAAACTGAGTGCTACTCGTATTCGACTGACATATCAAAAGTTGAATAAAAATGTTCATTTTATGATATTTTTCAAAAATACTAACACAAAAATGCATACGCACACGTTTGGATACATATATAATTGCACTTAAACCTGTAGAGTTTGTTAAAGGGGCTAGGAATTAAGTGATCAATCTGCATTAATTCCTAGCCCCTTTGTCACTTTAGCCAGAGATCAATACTCCATTACCTGACATAAGATGAAAGTGATGAGGATAGGAGAGGTTGATGTTATATTGGAGAGATACCCAAGGCTGACGTGACATATCTCGTATCAAGATAATAAGCCAAGTGGCCTTCTGCCATCTGTATGAATGGAAAATACATTGTGACACCATAGGGAAAGAAGTGAGGTTAAACAGGAAATACAGTAGCAAGATTTAGACAAGGAGATCCTCCATCAGAGAACATAAGGCAGGTAGAGAGCTAATGACACAATGGATAGGCTATTGTATAACCACCCAGCATCAGTTTAGATTTTTATGGAACAGTTCATATTCCATCAGGGTACAGGTATCTAAAAATTATGATGTGGCACTCTAAACAGATTATACCCCAAATGGCATTCCCACACCCATTAGAAGTGTAACAGTTTGGGCCTGATCTTCAAAAGGTTTGCATATATTAAAACATGTGCAAATTAATTAGCATGTACAAAGCCGATCTTCATAACAGGAGCAAAGCAATTTGTGTGTATAAAATGAGCGGAACAGTGGGCGCAAACTTTTTTGTGTGCATGCCATTAGCAGCTCACAATAACCAAATTTTGAATATTAACCGCCACCTGAGAAAAGCCATCAGGCTGTAAACAAGAAAAAACAAAACTGGGACAAAATAATTTTACAGAGCTGACTTTGAAAGGCTTAAAAAAAGCACAATATAGAACCTTTAAGACACTTTTGAGGTATCCCGACTATTTGATTATGACCTCTTGGCTCACTAATGGTCCTGCAGTTTTTGCATCCTGGGCAAAAGATGTTCCTGTCATACTTTGTGAACGAACCCGCACAACCACACACAGAAATACGTTTTAAGGATTTTATTGAAGAGAAGGTTTGGAGGATGAGACTAAAAATCTATACTGGACTGGAGCAGGATGAGGGAGATGGCAGGAGTAGGTGGACCGGAGAGAACTGGAGGACTGGAAGCCTTCAGAGCAGGTAGGTTAGCGCTGGGGTAGAGGTGGAGCTGGCAGCGCAGCAGAGAGATTACTTGAAACACTGGAGTAGAAAGCAGAACCAGCAGCACAGCAAAGAGAGTACTTGGAGCGCTGGAGAAGCAGCCAAACCAGCAACACAGCAGAGAGAGTACTTGCAGTGCTGGAGAAGCAGCAGAACCAGCAGCACAGCAGAGAGAGTACTTGCAGGAACTGGCGCTGTATGGGAGGTGGAGAGTGCCATGAATGTTCATGGTGCAGCAAGCAAAGCTGCACGATGACAGTTCCACAAGAGGTCCTTGATATCATGCTGCAGTGGCTCTAGGGCAAACATCTTTCTTCCGGGATGAAAAATAGCACCAGAAAACAACTAATATTTTATAACTAATGAATACACTGTAATGCCAAGAAATTTTCAGATTGACTATGGTATAACATCACATCACAGCTCTCTAAGTTGTTCTCCAGTGTCTTGTTTACAAAGCCGGGCCAGGCCGGACCGTGCGTGTACATGCTCGTGCGCGCATGTACATCCATGTGAACAGCTTCGACTCAGGGCTTAGCCCCTCCCTGCCCAAAATTACCAACATCAGAGCTGTGCAGTCTTGGAGCACCATGGTGGAGAGCACCCCAGCAGAGTAAGACAAAATTTTCTTCACAGTAGTGTTCTCAGTAACTTTCCCCCTCAGACAGCTCCACCTCATCAGGAGCTGTCCCTTTTCAGCTCCCCAAACATCTCCATAGCTATGACAGCTATCGTGGTTGTGACGGCCAAGGCCGCCTTTATTGTGAAGAGACTGCTCCTCTGGTTTGTGCTTCCAGGAAGTGGGCGGCGGACCTGAGTACCACACCTGCAGTGGCCTCCTATAAAGTGGCCCAGAGCACATGGCTGCGTCTCTCTCTCTGGCTCTGCTCTCCATGGACTCCTCTGGCCTCCTGCTCCAGCTTTTAGTTTAGTTTGATCCATGTACACTTTCACACACCTTATACATCTCAACATTACATACACCACTGACCTACACTAGCACGTTTAGTTACTCTAATAAATTGTTAAACCTTTCTTTTGTGTGGTCTCCCCATCATTGTTCCTACCCTCCTGAGCCAGGGTAGTAACATGTGGGGGCTCGAACCGGTGATGCAAACCTGGACTTTTTGGTGAGTTTGAACATTTTTCATACTTTTTGTCACAATTCACCCAATCAGGTTAAAAATAATTAGTCTTTTTGGGGAGATCACACATGTTCAGTTAGTATTTGGTCAGTTTTTCCTATGGAGCTGGTGTGCCATGAGTTTGAGCAGAGTTTTGTGCAGACCTCATTTTTTTTTTATTATTTTTGAAGCCTATTTGAGTTTTGAATAGATATTTTGTTTTGCAGCACCTTTGTTAGGATTGGGGCTAGTCTCTTGTAGGCCTCAGGAGCATTTCCCCCTAGGGGATTTGCGGATTTTTGTTTTGCTTGAGAGCATTAGTGTGGAAGTACGTGCGGGTTGCAGCATCCCTTTTTTTCCCTTACCCCTTCCATCGGCTCGGGAGTGCGCCGTGGTGTCAGTAATTTCCAGCTTGCTGGTTTTGCTGCACCAGCGGTATAAAACGGGGCAGACAAGCTGCCTCTGGCACATAAAAACCCACCGCCAGGCTTCCTGAAGACTAGGGTCCAGTTAGCCAGATTTTTGGATAGGTAGATAGTGGGACTGCCTCATTTCCTCGTGCTGAATTCTTCTAGGAAAAATGGCTTCCATTGAGTTTTTCACCCAGTCACCATCAGAGGAGCATCTGAATAGCTGTACAAAAGATCAACTTTTGCAGTTAGTCGAGCACTATGGGGTTGACATTGGGGATAGGAAATTAAAAGATGAGATTAAGTTGTGTTTGAGGTCTGTTTTGGTCCATAGTGGGATTTTGCCAGGGAAGAATATTGGTTCTGAGTTAACTTTTGAACAGAGAGAGAGATTACTTTTGTTGGAGATGGAAAGGGATAAAATTTTGTTAGAAAGGGAGAAGTTGTCAGCTTCTACTAACGTCTCAAGGAGAGAGTTTGATGTGGTGTCCAATTTGAGACTTGTTCCGAAATTTGATGAAGGTGACCCGGACACATTTTTTTCACTTTTTGAGAGGATTGCAAACTCAAGAAATTGGCCAGATTCAGACAGGGTTGTGATGTTGCAGTCAGTCTTTACAGGGAAGGCGCAGGCAGCATATTCAGCTCTTAGTGAACGTGACAGTAAAGTTTACAGGATTGTCAAAGAGGCTGTACTGAAGGCTTATGAATTGGTTCCAGAGGCCTATAGACAACGTTTTAGGTCATGGAGGAAGTCTGAAAACCAGTCACATGTTGAGTTTGCCAGAGATTTGACCAGGCATTTTCAGCGATGGTGTTTGGCTTTGGATGTTTCGACTTATGAGAAACTTTGTGATTTGATTGTTCTTGAGCAGTTCATAGATTGTGTCCCACCAGAAGTTGCTATTCACATAATTGAACGTGGCCCAAAGACAGTTTCTGAAGCAGCTACGATAGTAGATGAGTATTTCTTGTCTCATAAAGTTAAACCTAGGAGAAGTTCTGATTTTGTTCCAGCCAGACCTGTTAATAACTCCGCCAGATTTCAGAGGTTTGAGGGTTCTAAGCCTAATAGTTTTTCAAAGTCTCAGAGTTCTGGACAGTTTTGTAACTACTGCCGTGAGAGAGGGCATTGGAAATCTGAATGTCCTGTGTTGAAATCTAAGGGTGGTCATTTTAGTGGCAGAAGTGTTAAAGCTGCAGTTTTCACAGCACAAGCTAAGACCTCTTCAGTTTCCAGTGAGAAGGTTAAAGGCTACTTTGGATTTGAAGCTTTTGTTTCCGATGGTTTTGTGTCCCTTAGTGGAGATAGCAGGAAAGTGCCTGTGAAAATCTTGAGGGATACAGGGGCAACAGATTCATTTATCAGTGCTTCAGTATTGCCGTTCTCCAAAGAAACGGATACTGGTGAATGTGTTATAGTTCGAGGTGTTAGTTTAGTTCCACTTACTGCTTCTTTGCATAAGGTGTTTCTCTCTTGTGGTCTTGTCGAAGGAGATGTCCATATTGCTGTTAGACCAGCTCTTCCTTTAGAGGGAGTGGATGTTATCTTAGGGAATGACTTGGCTGGGAATCAGGTTTGGGCTACTGGTTCCCCTGTTAAAATTTCAGCTCTGAAGGAACCAGACAACTGTGAGCAGCAATTTCCAGAAGTGTTCACAGCTTGTGCGGTCACCAGGGCCATGACCAAGGCTAAGTCTATCAAACCTGAAGTTAATAGTTGTGACTTTAAACTTGTTTTACCTGACTTTTTTTCAATCTCCCAGAAGGAACTTGTGTCTGAACAAAAAGCAGATGGTTCGTTGAGTGATCTTTTTGAACAAGTGAAACCTATTTTGGAGATTCAAAGTTCGGCATCTGGGTATTTTATACAAGATGAGGTACTCGTTCGAAAATGGCTTCCCCAGGCCAGTGACATCCTGGGAAATCCAATTTTCCAAATTGTTGTTCCAGTTAAATTCAGGCAGAAGGTTTTGTCAGTTTCTCATGATCGGACAGGTCATTTAGGAGTTAAGAAGACCTACAATCATATCCTCCGTTATTTCTTTTGGCCTCGTCTTAAACGTGACGTTGCAGCTTACATTAAGACCTGTCATACATGCCAAATTACTGGTAAACCTAATCAGTCGATAAAACCAGCACCGCTTCATCCAATACCGCCTGTTGAGAATCCATTTGAGCATTTAATAATTGACTGTGTCGGGCCTTTGCCAAAATCTAAATCAGGATCTCAATATTTGCTAACTGTAATGTGTTTGGTTACTCGCTATCCAGCTGCTTATGCACTTCGCAATATTACTGCCAAATCTATTGTCAAGGCATTGTCTCAATTTATTGGCATTTTTGGAATACCAAAGATAATTCAGAGTGATCAGGGATCAAATTTTTCGTCTCACCTCTTTGCCCAGGTCTTGGATCAGCTCAACATTAGGCACAATCAGGCTTCAGCGTACCATGCACAGAGCCAGGGTGCACTGGAGAGGTTCCACCAAACTCTCAAATTGCTGTTACGGTCCTATTGTATAGAGTTGAGTAAAGATTGGGAAGAGGGGTTACCGTGGTTACTGTTAGCAGCTAGAGAAGTTTTCCAGGAAAGCACTGGGTTTAGTCCTAACGACCTAGTCTTCGGCCATAAAGTCCGAGGTCCGTTAGCAGTACTTCATGATAGTTGGGCCACCGAGAAACCTCCCGTAAACTTGTTGGAGTATGTTAATGGTTTCAGACATCGTCTTTACACAGCTGGACAATTGGCAAAAGAAAATTTGGCTAAAGCACAAGGGAAAATGAAGTCACATTATGATCGTCATTCAGAAAAGCGTCAGTTTAGTGAGGGAGATCAGGTTTTAGCGTTGCTACCTATTGTTGGTTCTCCATTTCAAGCAAAGTTTCATGGTCCTTACACTGTAATCAAGCAACTTTCTGAACTTAACTATTTAATTTCTACTCCAGATAGAAGGAAAAGTCAGCAGCTTTGCCACATTAACCTTCTAAAACCCTACTTTGTTCGTGAGTCTTTGCAATGCACGGCTGAGGCTCCGGTTCCTAATACAGTTCTGACTGCCTGTGACATCCAGCAGCCAGCTCTTCATGGGGGGGAGGAAGGTGTAATGCCAGATGAAGCTATTCTTTGTGGTAGGCTTAAGAATTCCGAAACATTACAAAAATTAGATTTGCAACTTTCCCATTTGCCAAACGATCAAGCCTTTCAGTTGTCTGCTCTAATTAAGGAGTACCCTTGTTTGTTTGGAGACACCCCTTCAAGGACAAATTTAATAGAACACGACATTGACGTGGGTGATGCCAAGCCTATTCGCCAGAGGTTCTTCCGAGTCTCAGAGGAAAAGCGGCAGGTTATTGATAAGGAAGTTAAGTACATGCTTGACAATAATTTGGCTGTTCCTTCTTCCTCCAGTTGGGCATCTCCATGTTTGATTGTGCAGAAGGCTGACAAGTCTCCTCGAATGTGCACAGATTTCCGTAAGGTAAACTCAGTTACCAAACCAGACTCTTTCCCATTGCCCAGGGTTGAAGATTGTGTGGATCAAGTGGGTAGCGCCCGGTTTGTGAGTAAATTTGACCTTCTTAAGGGTTATTGGCAGGTTGCCTTAACTCCAAGAGCTCAGGAAATCTCAGCATTCATTACTCCATCAGGCCTGTTTTCCTATACAGTAATGGGTTTTGGTTTACGAAATGCACCTGCAACATTTCAACGTTTAATGAACAAAGTTGTTAGCGGTTTGAAGGGTTGCGCAGTTTACTTGGACGATGTGGTTGTTTATAGCCATAGTTGGGATGAACATTTGAACCAGATTCGGGCACTGTTTGATCGCTTGGCCAATGGAAACCTAACACTGAATCTTGCAAAATGTGATTTTGCTAAAGCTACAGTTACCTATTTAGGCAAAGTTGTTGGGCAAGGTAAAGTTTGTCCTATCTCAGCAAAAGTTTCAGCAGTTTCGGAATTCCCAGTGCCTACTACCAAAAAAGAACTTATGAGGTTCTTGGGGCTCGTAGGTTATTACCGTTCATTCTGCAGAAACTTCTCAAGTGTAGTCGCTCCTCTTACCGATTTATTGAAAGCAAAAGTTAAGTTTATATGGTCTCCGCTATGCCAGAAAGCATTGGAAGATGTAAAGTCTCTTCTCTGTTCAGCTCCTGTACTACTTGCACCTAGTTTCAATCAGCCGTTCAAGCTGCAGGTTGATGCCAGCCATGTTGGGGCTGGAGCTGTTCTCTTACAGGCTGATGAACAGGGGATTGACCATCCCGTCAGTTTCTTTTCCAGGAAATTTAATTCGTACCAGCTCAACTATTCAGTAATCGAAAAGGAAGCGTTGGCTTTAATATTGGCTTTACAGCACTTCCAGGTGTATATAGACTCTGGAACATGCCTGACAGTTTATTCCGATCACAACCCTCTAACATTTCTAAACTCTCTCCAGAACCCGAATCAGCGGCTCATGCGTTGAGCCCTATTCCTGCAGCCGTACCATCTTGACATTAAACATATCAAGGGAACAGAAAACGTCATGGCTGATGCCCTGTCCCGTGCCCCTGTTTAAGACCTCGTCTCTCTCCTCTAGTCTCTCCTCTTAATTTGCTCCCAGGCGCCGGGTTGCTGAGCAGACTGTGACTGGAGAAGGGGATGACTGGGCCGGACTTCTTTCGTTCACTGACCCACCGTGCTATGTTATTCCGGGACAGCACGGTGGTGACCCCATGTCCCGGGGCCATCATGGCCATAAAGGTACAGCGAAACTGGAACCGGGCTTCTCTGGAAGGTCCCGCTGCGGGGCCCTTTTCTTCTGGGGGGGAGTGTGACGGCCAAGGCCGCCTTTATTGTGAAGAGACTGCTCCTCTGGTTTGTGCTTCCAGGAAGTGGGCGGCGGACCTGAGTACCACACCTGCAGTGGCCTCCTATAAAGTGGCCCAGAGCACATGGCTGCGTCTCTCTCTCTGGCTCTGCTCTCCATGGACTCCTCTGGCCTCCTGCTCCAGCTTTTAGTTTAGTTTGATCCATGTACACTTTCACACACCTTATACATCTCAACATTACATACACCACTGACCTACACTAGCACGTTTAGTTACTCTAATAAATTGTTAAACCTTTCTTTTGTGTGGTCTCCCCATCATTGTTCCTACCCTCCTGAGCCAGGGTAGTAACATGGTTAACCTCCTCCCACCCTTCTTCTAGACATAAGTCTCAAGTTACTTAATTTCTAGTTACTGCTGCTTATCTTTCTTAACATTTAAGTTTATTGCTAATATATGTGATGGTTTGGCAAAAACTCATTAGGAATTCTATTAGTCAATGAGTGCATACTGTCATCACAATTCAAAACTATCTGAAAGGTGATTAATATTAAAGTGGTGCATATTTTAAAACACAAAGAACATTCCATAGGCCCATAAACTCATAAACTATGTAGTTCAAAATGAAGAATAGCAAAATGTTCACTGTAAGAAATAAAATGAAAAAGGGGGACCTAGACATAGCAAAGCTGAGATTTCCACAACAGCGAAGCAAGACTAAGGAATAAAGGTGGTATTTGTTTTCTGAGCAGTCTGTCTTTGTTTGCCAACAAGTTAACATGAAATATTAAGCAGAAAGTAATTCCATGAAATTCAGCTAAGGATTCCCCAGGTTTTCTTATGGAGCTTAAGCGGAAATTCAATTGAAGAAACTCTATTGCCTACCTCCATCCAATCAGAGACTCATTCGCCTCCGACGCAAGCCAATCAGCTTTGAACTGCTCCTCCACGAAGCCAATCAGCGTCCTGGGTTCATCTTAAAAGAACTTCAAATCCACATCTCAGCCTTCTACCCAGCAAGCAAGCAGTGGCTGCGCAATGTCTGATTTGGACTTTGATGACTTGATTCAACCCATCTCCATCCCCTTCTCCACCATCGTAGCAAGCTCCGTCTGGCTTCCTATGGTGCTCCTACAACCTCGTCCCTATCAGAGTGTAATTCCTCCGGGACTCTTACGGAATTCCCTGTCACATCTCAATTGGTCCGGCAGAAGACCGCCATGTTGAGCCTGGTTCTGCCAGAGGTTTCTTCCCAAAGGGGAGTTTTTCCTCACCACAGTCGCTTCATGCTTGCTCATCATGGACAGTTCATGCAAACCTGTGTTTATCCAAGTAGGACATCTATCTTTAGGGTCCCCGAATGAAGCATTGGTATCAGCTCACGCAGTCTACTGGGTCCCACCAATTCAGCTCAAGCAGATCATCTCGCAAACCAGCCTCTATGGACTAAACCAACTTCATCTATCTCCATTCCACCACCAGTTTCAGGCCTGGGGGGAACATCCCTATTCTTATACACCTGCTTATGCATATTGAAGTATAATTCAGCGTGAATGTTTCCTGCCGAGGTCTGAGCGCCAAAGTCTTAAAATATTGTATCAATAAATTCTTCTAATTGTCTCTTCTTTCCGTGTCAGTTTTTCAGATTGAATTAGAAGTAGACATACTATGCTACTTGGAGACACAGTTTCCAAAAGACACACTGACTTTAACTGCACTTAATTTTTTTGGAGGTAAAATTTCTTAATCTTTATTAAAATAGATATTTGAGTCTTCTTAAATAGCTTCTTATAGATATCTTGAGTTAAAGAATACCACCTTGTAAACATGTTCACTATTTTTAGTGCTATGATTCTTATCTAAATGATCAAAAAATGCATAATTCATAACATCTTTTTGTGTATTTTGTTTCTTTATTTCATTTTTCTAAAATGGCACAGATTGACACATTTTGTAGATCATCAGAGTAGTGTACCACCTCCCGGAGGACTCAGGTTTCAACTTTCAAAAACTTACAACACAACCATAGGTTTGATTCCTTCCAATTTTCACCTCAATCCTCACCTCCATGCCGGTGATCACAACCCCTGTAAACCAGGCCAACGATGACCCTAACGACTCCCCATTGCAAAGGGGCAGACCCGGTTTAATTTGCATGTTATCTAAGCCATAACAACGGCTTTTTGGGCAATAATATAAAGCTTGGAACTCCACACTACTCCAGACATTTGAATTGAGAAAGCTTTTTGGATGGGAAGCGAATCGTCTTCAAACTTCGGAAAAGAAGCCCAGTTGTTTTGTTTTTTAACTTTTTTTGGAAGTACCACCTCCCATTGTAATGGACAGCACACAGAACTACACTGCAGGGGCTGCATAGCTGTACATGTAGCTTTTCTGTTAAGTTAAAATAAGACTTTTGATACCATTGTTACAAATAGCATAGGCGTAACTTTCTGAAGGACTGGTGTGGACACGTCCCCACCAACTTTGCTCTGACAGGGACATTCCCTGTCATGGTGTAAAATGGTGTAAAATGATTGGATTTGTCGCTTTGAGATGTCATATGATTGCCGGTGGCTGCCCACTACGTACGTATCTACGTAACCAGAGGAATGACAACAACGAGTAGCTGGATATGGTATCAGTCAAATTCCACCGGTCACTAACGGTGTCCGGTGATAGCTTTCTTAAAGGTTTTGAAGCCATGAGATATTCACTGTAAAATGTGACATTTTTATGTTATTCCTATCTGGTTTTGTAAATGGACAAATTTATCTTTCATCAAACTGCAGAGGTTCAGGATACTAAAATGAAAACCTTGACAAGAGCAGAGACACAGAGGTGATTTGGAAATGGGTTAGATTAGCATGATTTATGTTTATGAATCAAATGAGTAAACCTCTTCGTGTGCTTTTTATTATTATTATTATTTAAAGCATAGAAGCAGGGACAGCTGCAGAATCACAGGTGAGACAGGTTGACTGACATATACAAAATGCATTAAAACCTGTCTCATAGTATAATTTTACAGCAAAGAAGTAAGTATGCTATATTTAAGACTATATTTAAGACTCATCATAACTTGTCGGCTATGTGTTATTTAGCAAGGCACAGGAATACGTATGCCAGCCAATTCAGAGACAGCTATGGAGTCAGAGCCACAGGTGAGACAGACATAGAAATATAGGGACCTCCATTTAAACCAGGAGAGACTCAAAGTTCAGACAAGAGAGTAAAAATCAGTGAAAGAATGATTTAAAATATAACTTTCGATACTTATACATTGGATGTCAGTTATGTTGTGGCACAAAGTCTAAATATCTGGTGGTGGTAGAAGTGAATGATGCAGTCTGGTGATAAGATTTTGTTGCTGGACAAGATAGGTGGATGAGGGTTTTCACTGATACTGCTCAAGACTAAGGAGTGTGTGTGCATTTAAATTGAATTATCTAAAAAATGGTTGGTTGAAAAGGATTAAATTGGCTGACAGTAAAAGGAAGATATGATGCATGTAAAGGAGGGACAGTCTTCTTGGTTGAGAATATTTACATACTAATTATTACACTTGAAAAAGAAGCAACAATATGTAAGCCATATCTAAGACATGTCATAACTGAGATGTGTAATTCAGCAGGACACAAGAATACTTATGTCAGCCAATTCAGGGACAGCTATAGCATCAGAATCACAGGTGAGACAGACAGGCAGAAAAAATGTAAAATAGATTAAACTAAAGTCAACTGGTATTTTGTCAGAATACAGTGGAAATTAACTGAACTTGTATGTTCTCAAGAAAAATCATTCATCGTTAGAGAACCTTGAGGAATCTGAGGTTGAAGATCAGGAGGAAAGGAGAGGCTAGAGTCATGAGGAGGATAGAGCAGATTTTTTGGATACATTCATCAAACCAAATCAGCCAAAGTCATTGAGACTCAAAAACTTTCAAACAGAACTTTGGATTTTCAGGACAGGTGGTATAAGCAGCATCCATGGCTTCACTACAATGACCAGGTAAAAGGCATTCTTTGCTTTTATTGTGTTAAAACACACACAATTCAACAATACAGAAGCATTAAATGAATAAATGACATTCACATTTATGATTTGCTCTTATTCTTAGCACAAAAAAAGTATTCCATTGGCGTACTGGAGGTGCATCAGCCCCCATCCCACTGTGGGAAGGGGCTGATGGCTGATGCCATCAACTTCCAACACAAAGTTACACCCTTTACAAATAGTATGATAAAATTATCTTGAATGCTTTTTCCCCTTGTTTGGTATGTATTGATAATTAATACAGAGAATTTGCATCACACAAAAAATATTGTTTCAGTTTGAAACAATTTCAACAACTCCTTTGCAACTGCTCAAACTTTTTTGTGTAGACCATTAAACACCCACACATTTGCTGGACACCTGACATCTTTTTTGCAAAGGTACAGGTGTCCACAACCGCAAGCAATTGACCTTGTGTAGGCTTGTATGAAAATGGGTGTAAATGTGGACTTGACTGAATACAGCAGAATAGTTTTAATCTTTTTATGGTCCTTTTAATCTGTTTGTGTCATAAGTCCCTCAAGCAAAAATATGGATCTGTTTTCAGCCTGCATCAAATGTCAGAGGTAGAATTCACATTCGCAGATAATCTAATATTTTCTTCCTCTTGCATCTGTGCAGAGCACCAGCCCATTTGTCCTTGGCTATGACTTTTCTTTGTTTCTTTTGTTGCAAACTGACTTCAATATTCTTCACCGGGGGCTAAACCACTTTTATGCATGTTAATGGTTGACCCTGAAACTTCATGGGGAGTCAAAGTAAATAGGCTTGGACATCTTCCTGTTTTACTCCCCCAGGTGTGACTTAATAAAAGGGGTGAGATGGTAGGATACAACACAATTAAAATATCAAAGGCATTATTTAGGAAGGAAAACTTTGTTGAACTGGCTCATTTTTATTAATTGGCTCAAAAATGCCAGGAATCCCATTTAAAAGTAAAATGCAATAAAGGATACATGTTGTGAAAAGGAATAGGTAGAAGTATACAGTTTTTGTAATTATACCGCTACTCCATACTTGTGTTATCTCCATATATAAATTCTTCCATTAAGTCACTTAACAGCTCGACATGCAGCAGCACATCATTTTTTGTTCGCTACACAGCAAGTTAGCAAGTTCTGTGCTGAATGCAAATGTACTGCATTCCATGCTTAGGTGATGATGCTGCAAGTGACCTGAACTGGTCATGTGCTCTACACCTAAATGCTGATGCTGCCTGTACTGACTAACAATCCAAACCTACCTCTGCATTTGCTATGCAGTTTAAAGTTGATACAGGGATCTTTGCCTGGCACTGCTGCCTGACTATTTCTGGTCCCTGGCTTGCAGAACCCTGGCTTGTTGATGCTGTCTCTCTGCTTGGAAGAAAGGTGCTGGTTACACTGTGTGTGGATGCTATGACCTGCACATGGACTTGTAAAATCCTGTTCACTGACCTTTCTGAAGACATCTCCCAGATTAAATGAAAGCTATTGTCCTTTCAGCATCTAATCTAAGACCAGTTCCAGCTGCACTTGATATATGTATCCAGTTGTTTGACAACCAAAGCATCTTTCTCTTCCAACACACTCATTCTGGAAATGCAATGTTAAATATATGGTTACTTACAGCTTAATTCATAGAGTAGTGGTTGATCACACTTGGTTCAGACATTATGTTATACAGATATAACTTGAAAAAGTAGATTTAAAAAACATTTATGCCTGGTGTAGAAAAGGAGACTTCACAAATTCAGAGAAATAAATTACATGTCTACCCTAACCCTCACAGTAACACCTACAACATTTGACATAGTTAGTTATTTTAAAATTTGTTAACACCCTCCCAATTAAAGAAGGAAAAAACAGCCATTACTCAAATAAGTTGAAATTGACAAAGGTAATTATAAATAAAAATCTGATAAAAAAAATCATGATGTTGCTTTTGAATTGAGGGTCAACAGAAATATTCGAAAAATATGTTTAATAAAAAAAAAAACCAACCATGATTGGATCGTTCTCTAGTATTTTGTTGAGCAAAAGGCGATCGTTGCAATCAGGTATTTTCTGTAACTCTCAGTCAGACTCTGCACCTGCGGTCAGGTATTTTAGTCCACTGCTCATTAGCAAAGTGCTTTCATTTGTTTGGGACAGTTTGGTTTATTTTCTTGATTACTCTTTTCAACCACGGTTAAAAAGCAATGTCTTGTTTCACTACTTTTTAATTTAAAAATGTTTCTTCTATTATGATTATTACCAGAGCTCTCAACCCTCACGCATTGGCCAAGTGACGGTAGAAAAAACAACACTTTTTTTAGCTGCTGATAAAAGCCCCTGGCTCTGAGGGAAGGGAGACTGCAGTTGACCGCAGAAAAGGGAGGGGAGAGGAACAGTAAGAGCGTTGAGGCACCGAAACACAGCGCATGTAGTTAAAAAAAATTCAGAATTAATAAAAACGAAACTTATAAAGAGTAGTGTTTTAGACTGCATCTGATTAGCAGATCTGTTTTCTGATCCAGCATGCAGCCATGACTGGTTCTGAATGAAGGCTTCATCTGGGAGCCGCTCTCCCCCTTGCCTCCTGCGTACGCAGTACCGGACCGTACCGGCTTACTTTCACCACTGGTTAAGACCAATATTATTTATAACTCTAATCACTCTTCCTGCTGCATTGTTAACACAAACTGCAGCAGGAATAATTACTGATGGCCACAAGCTGTGAAAGAAGCTGAACCAGCTCCGCAGAAGGCGGAGTTTAGACAGAGCACTGGATGGACAGAGCTGTGAACAGATCATCCTCAGCCCAGATGGGCTTTGTTATTTTTATGCGTGAGAAATGCCATGTGCTGTGTGTGAGCGTGTGAAGTCAGTGAAATGCATGTGTCACACGGCCAATGCATGAGAGTTGAGAGCTCTGATAATTATGGTGGACAAAGTGTTAATCATTTCACTTAAAAGTTTTAACTTACGCCAACTGAGATTTGGAAAGTTGTATATATTTAAAGGCAATAATAGCAATGAATTCACTCGGTCAAGTCAAAAGGACCAGAAAGAAATCAACATTTATAATCCTTGTATCAATGAGACAAACACAATTGTGCTCCTCGAGAGACATTTTTCCTTTGTTTATTTTTTCTTGCATTTTGTTTTTTTCCCTGTTAACTTTTTACTTGCTTTTATTTATTTATTTGTTTTGGCATCTCCAGTAACATAATACAACTACATTAAAGTTAGTTATGTGGATAATTTAAAAGAAGGAGATGTTTTAAAAAAAATTATAAAAAAGGAAAGGAAAGAAAAGATGTTGTTTGCTATACCTTCCCAGGATTAGCCATATCATAGAAACATCACATTAAAATGACACTAAGAGGACCAGGTTTGATTTTGACTGCATGCCTTACCTAAATACTAACATAAATGTTTTTTCTGAGCTATTGCTATACCAGAAGCTGGAGGGAGATCCGAAAATGCCACCTTTCTTCCAACAGAAGACTGATAAGTGAGCCTTTGCAAGTGTACGGTAAGAAGTCATAATCAATATTGGTGTTGGAATTATTTTTACTATTCTATATATTTTACTTTATTTACTATGTTAATTGCATTTATCACATATTTACTCATTATTATTAGAAAGGTTTTAGGGTTTGAGTTTATTCAGATATTAAAGTGTTTTTCAGATGACTAATATCTCTCTTATGTATTACTGTGTTTGGTGTTTATTAGTATTGTCATTTTTTTACTGGAGCATATACCATGCTTCATCCTACCTCATACTATGTGTTTCAACTGTTTCTCTTATCATTGTAGAAGGCCTTTTCCAAGAGCTGAACTGAACTGTGTGAACGGCGTTGTATTATTTTGAATGTCACATCATAATGGGTTTTTGTAACTAAGGAAATCCTTTTTAACAATAAAGAGAGAGGAGGCACAGGATGTGTTTTCAGAGCAGTAAGGAGTTGTAACTGGGCACATCTCTGCTGTTCTCCTCTCAAATAAAACCAAACTAACGCTTGTTGTCGTTTCTTCCCTTTGTTGTTTAATGAATGTTTTAGTGACAATTGGACATGCAGGGATAAATGGATATGACTAAATTAAGCTACGTTTTAACCAACTTACACAAGTCAAATTGAGATCTTTCAGTGGAAAAAGGTGGTGGCTTTATACTTTTTCTGTTGGTTTTCTTTTCTCCTGACTGTTATTAACACTTCTATCCTGTTTTCTGTTCATTTCTTTGCAAAGAAACCTGGTCAATATAACTGGAATGTGCTAACAGAGAGATTTTAGTCTCTTTTTAGACATTTTCAGGTGCTGGATAGAGTACCAAACTGTCCAGCAGAGACATGAGGGGCAGATCCTGGGGACAAACAGAAAAGCAGAATGTTTTGAAAAAGCTGTAAAAAGGTTTAACATGGAAATGTGATGCTACTTGTATGTATTGCTAAGTGTATTTGTATAAAGAAAATGAGATCACTGTAAAATAATTCTGTTTATTTAAATTTTGAAGGGGTTTACACCAAGGGGGAAAGGTGGAAAACCTTTTTATGACTCATTTTACTTTAATTTTGTTTGGACACTGTACTATGGATGAAGAAGATGGACAATGTTTATATTAGACAATGTGATATTGCAAAGACTTCCTTTGGCAAAGATGCTGGCAGATTGCATTCTGCTTTCAGAGACGAGAACTATAGAATAGTGGTTCATGGACATTGCTCTTCCTGGAAGGATGGTGTGCAGCTGACCAGAATGCTGACATGGAGGGCCACAAAAAGAACACTGAAAATGGACAGAAAAGGCAGGGCTAACACAGAGGCGAGTTCTTTCAACAGCCTTGGAAAACTGACCTGTCAGCCACAAAAACAAAGATGAGTTCGGCAAACACATCTTCAACAACTTACTTCAGATTTTCTTGCACACAATTAAAAACAAAATACAAGGAGAAATGTAAAACCTTTAAAAAATGTGACGTTAAGATATAATAAGCTTCACAAAACAAGACGCTTGCATGAAAAATAGGAAAATCGCTAAGAAAATTATTTTACACCACAATATTCATTTAAGTGATGATGGCATAGAAGCTTCTTTATAAACAATGTGACAATAACAGGGTTGTTAACATATAAATATTGGTGATTATGGCACCAAAATAGAGGTGGAATATATCAAAATAATTTGAACATAAATTGAATTCAACCTAGCGGCTTGCAATAGAGCGCACAACATGTCCACAAGAGGGAAGTATAGACAAATAACTTTATATTTTGACTTTTTACCCTTTTCTTTTCTACCAATTACAAGGTTTAACTTAATTTAATCAGATTAAGTTATGGGACTCTTTTCATAGAGGAAACCTAGTTAGAATCCACTCGTATAAATACAACTAGAAGGAAAGAAATATAGTAGAGCCATCTACACTTTAAAAGAAACTGCGCAAGAAAAATAAATGCAATTCAGAAGCTACAAGATATGAGACAATAAATAAGATAAACTTGTGTGTGAAGCAGTTGAAGTAAATGTTACATCAACAAGTAATAAATAAATGAATGAATATTTCAATAGAAGTCCGATAAACTTTACTTTCCTGATGCAAAGAAGACATTGCAGAAACTGTGTTTACTAGAAATCTTGAAGTAAGCAGAGGTACAAATAAGAAGCAAATAATTAGGATGCCGCTTAGATTGGCCACACCGGCAGACATCAATAAAGCATCACAAAGGTTACAGGCAAGGTGAAAATAAAAGAATAACAGCTTAAAGAAGAAATTGTTGTGTGAAGGTTGACTCTGAGGGACATTATAAGTGCAGTGGCACCCAAGATTGTAATGAACAGAGGCAGCGGACCCAGAATTCAGCCAGACCAGCAGAGGTTTGTTCAAAGGAAAGGCTCTTTAATAACAAAATCAAAAACAAACAGGGAAAAATCCAAAAGAGACCGTCGAACCAAAAGACGGTATAAAAATAAACAGACTATTGGGGCAGGCAGGACAGGAACAGACAGGAACAGGATGGCTCAGATCACTGGAGAAACAGGAGGTCAAAAATCCAAAAGCAAACCAACATACAGAAATTTGCAGGAGGAGACTCACCTACACTCAACAAGACGACCTGGCACTGATGTCTGGTCTCAACAGTTTATATGAAGGTGAACGCAGGTGAAACCGGTGAGAGGTGATTGCAGCAGGGGTGGAGTTAGGCAGGTGTGCAGAGTAAGTAATTAGACCAGACATCAGTGCTGAGGCTCAAAACAACAGATCAGACAAATCTAAAAAGCTGACAAGACAAGTGGACAGAAACAAACTACACAGGATCTAATAAAGAACAAAACAACCCCGAAGTACCAACCTAAAACAGAAAATAAAGCTAAGACTAAAACTGATGACAAAACAGGATAAACTAACAGTAAACAAGAACCTAGACGAGACAAAACTCAAAGCAACCAGAGAACCTAAGGAAGGAGGGCAAAATACCTTAAACATAAACCAGAACAAAACCCAGAATATTACAAAGATTGGAACTCTTTCTATGGAGAGAAGATTTTGAACAGGACTATGCATGGGTGTTTTGCTTTACAGGTGTTGGGGACTTGGGGACTTGAACTGCACGGTTTCACAAACGTGACCTGGACACGTTGGTGTTCAGGAAACCCAGCTAAACCACACTCCTAGACTCTAGAGGGAAGAACATTTAAATATGGTGATTCAGCAGCATGCATCTTCGGGTAAATGAGATTGAAGGCTGGACACTTAACACAACATGAGGTGATGTCCTGTGGTCACAACTCTGCTTCATAATTAAGCCCGTGGGAAGGCACGAACATATTTGCTCCAAGAGGATGATGTGGAGAGACATCTCACACACAAGAAGTGTGGAGACACCCAGGACAAGTTGTGGTGGTTTGAAACTGTTATGAATTTATTACAAGTGGTGAAGGGGTTTCGATGGCCGAGGTGATTGGGACCAGGTGGGACACAGGACATGATGAGGTGGTCCCACAAGGATTTACAGAAACCTAACATGAACTGTAAACGGTTTGGGGAATTACTGGGGTTGCCAAATGAAGAAGCATCAGAGAAAAACCTTCCGTCTTCACCTACCTCCTTCTATGAAAGTCCTCCCCACCTTTCATGTTTCCAGAGTCAAGCCTGTCAGGACCTCTAGTCTGGTTCCCGCCTCCAGACCCCCACCACCCACCTGACGTATTGATGGGTCACCGGCATATACTGTGAGACGCATTCTAAAGTCTAGGAAACGAGGTAGAGGCACCCAGTACTTGATCGACTGGGAGGGCTATGGACCGGAGGAACGCCAGTGGGTCTCCTCCCGCCTCATTTTGGACAAGTCCCTTATCAGGGATTTTCACCAAACCCATCCCGACCAGCCTAGGGCGTCTGGGATCCGCCCTTGAGAGGGGGGCTCTGTGACAATCTCAGCACTGGTGCTGGTCTGATCTTTGATTCAACACACCTGCTTAACTCCACCCTCACTGCAATTAGTTTTCACTGGTTCCACCTGCTCTCACCTCCATAAAAACCCTGTACAAATCAGCTGCCAGTGCTAGTTTGTCTCATCCCATCTGTGCGAGCATTCCAGCGTTTTTGTTCTGCCTGCCTATCGGTTAACCTGACCAGATCCTGCCTTTGATTACTGAGCTTGCCTGTACTTTGCCACCCCTGAGCCTGTTTGAGACCGAACCCTGACCGGACCTGGATCAAGCCTGTTGGATCTCCCTGTTTGCACTTTTGCTGGATCTCTGCCTCCTTGATAACGGAACCTGGACCTCCCCTGGATTACTGTCCCTGGAAAGCCCCTAACGGATCCCCTGCTCGTTCGTCCGCAATCGGACCACTGCCCCCGGATCAGTCCGCCTGCCTGTCTGCCGGCTCTCCTAGCTCTGCTCCCCCGACTCCAGGTTAGTGGTCCAGTCTTCCACACTATTACTCGCTAACCAACCACTGTCCACTAACCTGTTGTCTCTGCCTCAGGGAGTTACCAGACCGAGCACAAACTGTAGCTCCACAGGAAGCCGAGCCTCGTTTCCTCCTTCTTTAATAAAGTCTCTAAACGTCACTGACCTGTGTGATTCGAATCTTGGGTCCAGATTTCCTGTACGTTACAGTCTCATCCCTAGTTGACGCCCACTTCCTGAATATCAACCTACGATGGCTTAGTAAAGCTCTTGGGCTCGCAACCACTTTCTTTTTCTCAGCTGAGCTTTTCAGAATAAGACAAAATATGTGAAATATACGAATCTTGGGTCCAGATTTCCTGTACGTTACAGTACAAACTAGCCAAAAGTAATGGATCCATCATCCAATGGTCAGTGGCGGGCAGGAATAGATGTAAACTGATAAAGATCGGCTCCAGGTGCTTAAAGATACACTTCTATACAGATAAACCCTAAAGTTAGCGATGGCAGTCACTAAATAGTACATCTTGTAAAGACAAAATATGTAGCAATGCTTCTGATTAAAATAAAATACATTTCTGGAAATCTACATAGTTGTCAGGACTCAGCAGGCACCGCCGAGCAGATTACTGCCGGCCCTTCTCCCTTCTCCACAGGTGACTGGAGTTTGACAGGTGGGCGTGGCACACACCTGCGGCTTGATCGGCAGTGCTGTGTGGGAGGATTTAAGTGGCGGTCTGACAGCTGGAGGATGTCAGAGTGTTAACCTAGTGTGGTAAGTCTCAGTTGGCCACTGTCACTTGACAGCTCTCTCGTTCCCTGCATTAATCCTTTGTCTCCTGTCTCTCAGGTTGCCTCACACTTTGGATCCCACTCCAAGTGCTTCCTTGTGCTCTAGACATCCCAAGTCAAGCTTCCTGGCTCTCATCGCTCTGGATCCCGTTCCAGGCGCTCCCTCGTGCTCAAGTTAAGTCCCCTTTCCCTCTCTGCCTAGATCCCATTCCGAGGCTCCCTTGGTGTTACCAAGCCGGGCTGAGGACCTCACCGGATCTCCCTGGTTCCTTCAGCTGTCCACGGACCACTGCTCCCAACAGCGCTGCTCGGACCCTGCTCGAGTGCCACCTACCCACCCACTAGCCGTTCAGTCACCTGCTGCCATCACTGGGAGTCACCCGTTGAGTCCGTCTCTCTGCTCCACTCCCCCCGGCTAGGTTCCCGTGCTGAGCGGTAAGCTCCCCCTTCACTCTCGCACCTCCCGTTCTCTGAGCACTGTCTAACCCTCTACCTCTTGTCCTCAGATCAAGCTAGTCCCCGTCTCGTGTCTCTCTCCGGCGCTGCTTCGTCGTGGTTTTTCCACACATTCACCCCTGTACAAACTGTGTTAAAATAAACGCCTTAAACTGCTCTTTGCCTCCCGGGTGTGATCTGCATGTGGGCCAAATACGTCAAAACTATGACAATAGTACATTTTAAAACTTAGAGTGTTACTGTTTTGGTCTTTAAAAATACACATTGAAAGTATTTTATAACTGGTTCAGCAAAGTTTCCACATAAAGGGTCTTCAGTATAATTCTTTATTGAGACTAACTGTGCATTGAATGAAATTATTTGACTCTTGACACATAGAAATGAGTAGAAACATCTGTGAAATGAGTAGGATGATAAAAGATTATGTTAGAGTACTTTCAACTTAACCTGACAACAGCCAGCTGTATGTCGTTCCGCCTAGCTCCACTCACATACATCTGGAACACCGCCATAGGGATGGCCTTTACAGAAGGCTGGGCCTTATCAAAAATTCTTGCATATGATTGGATAAGCCACTTGTCTGTCATCTTTATTGACGTGCTATTTCAACCACTCACACCGAAGCTAACCCGTGACGCTGATGATAGCGACGCAGGAAAAAAAAAATAATAATAATAATAATGTGTTTGCGGCTCTAGTGGCATGCGTTTTATTGACAGTGAGCTGACAGGAAGAGGGGGGAAGACAGGCGGCAAAGCGCCGCGGGTCGGAGTCGATTCCGGGCCGACCGCGTTGAGGACTAAAGGCCTCCTAACATAGTTAGCGCTAACCGCTAACCGCTCCGGGGCGCTTCCGCGTCGGCACGTCCGCTGGTCCCGGAAAACAAATCTTGCCAAATCCGGTCGAGAGAAGGGCGAAATCATCGTTTCCACCAACAAAAGCCTTCAGAGGCGTTCTCTGATGTTCTTTTAATGAAACAATATTAGGTAGATTGGACAACACGGAAGAAATAGCAGCATCGACTAGCCGCCATTGCTATCAAAACAGTCTCACGTCATGGTCGCGTCTCCACTACGTCACATCTATGAAACTCCAGCCCTGCGTCCTGATTGGCCAGACCATAAATTTGGTTGGAGAAATCACTGTCTACCGGCGGTGTCCCAGATGTATGTGAGTGGAGCTAGGCGGAACGACATACAGCTGGCTGTTGTCAGGTTACTTTCAACTGTCCGACGTTGAAAGGCAAGACGCACCTTGGATGATTTCTGTTAAGAAATACTGAAAAAACTGCTGAATGTACATTTATATTAATTGCATGTAATGACTACAATGTAGATATTTTAAGCTAAGTAATTGTGAACAGGAATATCTGGATGTGAAGGAAGTTTTGAATAAATGATGAATGAATGAGGAGCTTGATAAGAACACTAATTGCACTTTTTGTTTCTGTTTTAGAACAGCAAACAAAGCCTTGTTTTGTCAAACCATCTTAAATGAGCAGCTTATTAAGGGGAAATGAAAAGTGAGCTGCTGATTGCCCAAGCCAAGACCAAACACACATTGCCTCCAATCAAATCATCTCCTACAAGCAGGGGAACAAGAAGAAAACTGAAGAAGCTGTGGAAGAAAGAGCCAGAGAACTATGATTAATTATCCTGATACAGAGGAGAGACACTAGAAGAATCCTGAGCCAACCACTTATGCGCAATTGGATCCATGTTTGCCATGGGCTTTGACCATGGCCTGAAGGCTTTCTTTACATTCCATTCTTGACGTACTGATTATTTTCATATTATATTACTGTTTTAGTTTAGCTGCCCTATTCCACCAGCTTACAAGATCCTGTTTGATTTTATGCATTATGACAGTCATGCTGTGATGAATTATGTTGATCATTATGGTTATATGATAAAGAATTGAAACGTTCTGCTTCAGACCCACACACCAAGACCTACGGTTTATGCAATCCCTTTGCTTTGACATAGGAAGACCCAGGATCTGACTGGCACCAGAGATCCTTAAAATACTTTGTAATGGTAATTTTCAGATTCAATAGGGGGTCTTCTGGCTCAGTTTGGCCATGAGCGGTATTTCCCTGAGGGTCTCATCAGTTTTTACTGTCTCTTAGAGGGGATGGCGTTTTCTGGTGGTGAAAGGCCAAGCCCGCTCTGTAACGCCCCCTACTGATACTCTTGAATTTGTAAGTTTGGGAGGGATGGATGTTTATCCATGGAAATGGTGAGTGGAGTACCAAGTAGGAGATTTTTCGGAGTGGGGGAAGAGTAGACGGATTCAACCGTGGTTAGTCAACAGACTTAGCTTACATAGTCTAATGTAAAATTAAAGTAAGGTACTTGTTTAGTTGAACCCTAAATTGTATATAAATGCTAAGACTGTGGTCTTGAGTGACAAATGCTGAATTGTGAATTCATCATGCTGATTTTTGATACGTGTTTCAATTGTTATTGTCCAGCCCAATTTTTGGAACTGCTTTCATTGTGCTGTACCATTTGGGCACACCGATAGGGGGGCTAATGGACATTTCAACTGTTTTGTTATGATGTACCTTTTGGGCACATCAACAGTTGCAGATTATGAGATAACAGAGACGGTGGCTGTAAAAAGCAGTTACCAGGGAGATGAACAGATCACCCACGAACCCAAGGACATGTGGCATGCATAAACAAATAGACTGTTATCACTGGACGTGGATATTCTTGGAGCCAAGCTCTCAGTCTAATGGTGACGTCGATCCCGGCAGATTACTGGAGGGACTCGACCAATCCTGGAGCAGGCTCAGCTATATAAGATGACGTAACCAAGAGACCCCATTCTCTGAGTATGATAACTGAAATAGGTTGTCTAATGTTGTGCAATTATACACTGTTTAAAGTTATTTAATGTTTATTAAACAACCCTCTGTCTGTTAAGTATTGTCTGGTGATGATCAGCTCTTAAGCTGATATCTAGACAATGGTTGAAAGGGATGAATTCGAGCACTAGCGATCTTTTAACAGCAAAACCTGCACACACATAGAATAAAGGAGTGACAACTTCTTTTCAAGTCCAAGAATTTAATAACAGAAATAAAATGAACATCCAGAGAACATCACTATGTAATGCTGTTTATCTGAATTAACACAATATTTCGATTAACAAATCCTCTCTACTAGGCTAGTGAAACTTAACTAAACTACTAAGCAAAATGAAGATAAAAAAAGAAGCTAAGCTAAGGAACTATTTACATGCAAAACAAACAAAAAACAAAACAAAAGTGGTTGGTCATAATCAGAATACTTCAGTGAATCCTTGTTCACTGAAGATCTGATTCCAAAAAGCATGGAATGGAGTTAAAAAAAAACATTTGGCATGTGTTTCCACCCATTCACAATGCAAAGCCCAAGTTAACCAGAACATTATTTTGAGTAAATAATATTCTGAAGACTGATTTGCTCAGTAAAATCATTTAACCTTATGACGGCCGATCTTATTAATGCAATCCTACCTCCGAGCGCTAGGGGTCGCTGCAGGGATCGTCGCTAACCTGGTTAAAGTCTATAGTTATCAAAATTGCCTTGAAAACCGGCATTAATATACCATATTGATGCGGGAATAAGGCTCATAACACCATCGAAGGATGGCGGAGCAGAACAGTTACGCTTTTTGCTTTAAAACGAACTCCTTTTGAAATGTCCGAAACCGGATGTTAGCAAGGCTAATAGCAGTTTGGCTAGCGGGCGCTCGGCACTAACAAATAAAGGCTTTAGCTTTATTTTAGTCATAATGAGTGGGCTGGATAACGTAAACATTAATGTCCCATCAATGTATGAAACCCTTGTGGAGATAAGCGTTCTGTTAAAACCAAAGAAAAACACACTCAAATGATATTAGCAATACCATGAAACGAAAGCTAGCATGAGCCACTTCGTTAGCCCTTTTGTTCTAAACACCATGGGTCCAACGGTTTACAAAACATTTCCCAGTAAACCTTTTACTTCACCCTCAGCTCCCTGTCCAACCCTGTCCTTTGTCTCGTGTCAGTTCTGTCCAGTTTGGCCATTCACAGAAGGAGCGTTGAAGGAGGGAAGTTGTTGGCTCGTTGTTGGTGGGCTAGCGTTAGCTTTGCAGCAGCATGTGGGCTAACCACCATGTGTGGAGGGAATGGAGGCCTGTAGGTCCTCCAGGCAGTCTCTGACTCCGTCGCAGTTCGACTTAAGCAGATTTCTCCCCAGCTTGGGGGAAGTGGATCCTGTGCCGGCTTTTCAACTCTGCGTTGCCTGGAACCAGCTCCGTCTGGGGTCGCTTCCCGATACAGGCTGAGAAAGCAAAACAAAGCTGGCATAGACGGATTCCTTCACGTCTGCATCTGTTTTTAAGCAGAAGTGAGAGACTTAACTTTGAATCGGCAGGCAGTTTCTCCCTATGCCAGGGAGGAACTGAGTTTCAGAAAGGCTCATTCTCACTCAGCTCGTGGCCTCTCCCAGGCCCCATGCATGGCTGCTGAGGAAGGAGACCCCCCCCCCCCCCTTTCCTTGAGTGCTGGTCGTCTGTTGATGGAGGAGTGTGGGTCGCAGAAGAGAAGAGAAGGTCTGTGTCTGTGGGAGGAAGGTTTTATAGCAAGAGAGAGAACCCCTGCTGGGAAGAAGGGCCGTCCTAGCTGTGAGGGTCTCATCTTGCAGCCAGAGTGGAATTCCTTTGTTAAACTCTTCCACTGTTCAGAATTCAATCTGAGATCAATTATGTATCATGGTGTTATTATGGCCTAACACTAACTATATCCAATTAGGAAACGCCCAACCTCGCCAGCACAAGTGCCCCTTTAAAACAAAGTACTACATCAGCTAAAATTATTTCTTAACTGTACTTCTCATTCCCTTTAGTAGGGCAAAAAGAAATAAAGAAATTCCCTTACCCTAGATCAGGCCTGCCCAAAATCCGGCCATTTGTGCCCCCCCCCCCCCCCCCAACTGTATTTTAAGAAAGATTTGGTCCACCAGCACAGGTGGCTGATGCAGATGGAAGATTTTAGTTTTTAATTAGGGCAAAATTATTACAGAAAAGTTATATTTCTACAATTTAAAATGTTATGTACAACACATAGTATTCATCTTTTAATAAACACACTTTTGACATTCTCTTTAATTTCATATTAGCATCTATCCATTGATATTTATTTACTCAAATGTAGACTTTGGTGCATTAAAATCTGCTTTGAATTGTCTGTAATGTTTTTCATTCATGTACAGCACTTTGAATGTCTTGTTACTGAAAAGTGCTATATAAATAAACTTACCTTACCAAAAATTTTGACACCCCTGCCCCTGCTTGTCCAAAAATACCAAAAAGTTCTGCCCGTGGATCTTTTTCTAGTAATACATGCTTGGAATACCTCCACAGGAAGCACCCAGATACGATCTTGAATCAACTTAATTGACAAAATTCAACAGCAGTGGGTCCACTCATTGATGATGAAGTGCCTTAAAATGATTTTAAAAACCAACCCTGGCCACTCTGCAGAAAAAGCTAATTTCAGTTCCTTCTATGAAGAATATTGTTCTTCACGGGGCCTGGACATCCTGGATCTGTCAGGGCTCTGCTGCGAGGCGGTGTGCCCTTGGGTCATGGGTCTCTGGGCCCATAGCTGGACCTGTTCTAGAGTAGCTGGCTGCCGGCATAGCCCGCAGGTTCGTCTCTGCAGTATCCTGGAGCTCCTGCACTGTGGCTCTCCTCTGCTCTTCTCTGGGATGGGGTGTGTAGGTATCCCTGTGTTGGTTCCCCCATGGGCTCCTGTGCTCTGGGGGCCCTTTCGGACATCTGAGGCTCTGGTCTCCCCGGTGACTGCCTGGGCGCCCTAGGGCGCTGTTATGTGCTTTGGGCACACAATTTTGTTTATTTGTTTTTTTTAGATTGTTTTGTATTGGACTTTAGTTGAGTGGTTTTGTTGAGAGATTTTAGTATTAGATAATTTTTATTTTTGTTTGATAATTGGATTACATTAGTTGTAGTGCTATTGGTCCGCCTATAAATAGGCTGGGTCTCAACATATTGAGCCCTGCCCTTCCACTTGTCACCACCACCAAGGATGTGTCCTGATTGCAGTGCTCGGACGTCTTCTGGAGCTGTGTGACACAGCTGATGGTGACAGCTGATGGTGACAGCTGATGGTGACAGCTGATGGTGACAGCTGACGACTCCAGCCGGCCATGTGGTATTTTTGTTAGCTTTTTGTTTGTTTGCTGTTTTGATGATTTTGGCCTGGTGTATGCTTCGCTGTCTGTGGCAGATAGCCTTGATTTTGACAAAGTTAAAAGTGCTATTTTGCGGGCGTATGAATTAGTGCCTGAAGCGTATCGCCAAAAATTTCGCAAACTGAAAAAACATTATAATCAAACGTATGTAGAATTTGTCAGAGACAAAGAAATTCTCTTTGATCGTTGGTGCTCTTCTAAAAATGTTAAGGACTTTGCACAACTTAAGCAGCTCATGTTAATGGAAGATTTTAAAAACAGTTTGCCAGAGAAGGTTACTACCTATTTAAATGAAAATAAAGTGTCAAATGTGTCAGAAGCTGCAGTACTTGTTGACGAGTACATGTTAACACACAAAGCTAATTTTGAGCGATCACATGTCTTTCATAAGTTTGACAAACTAGAAAATAACGGGAAAGAGTGGGCGAAACCTGTTTCGTTCACTGAATCAGATACCCATGCTGCACTCAGTGGTGTTGAAAGTAAGTCCGAACATGTGTTGGATTTTAAAGCTACTGTGACGTGTTTTTATTGTAAAAAGAAAGGACACATTGTGGCCAACTGCCCGTTTTAAAGAAAAAGAACACTAAGCCGGTTGCTCTAGTTAAAACCGTAAATCACGTTACTCAGTTACTTTCAACAAAGTCTTGTGAATATGCCGATTTTAAGCCTTTTGTTATGGATGGGTTTATTTCTGTGTCTGATAGTAGTGAGAAAATCCCAGTAAAAATATTGCGTGATACTGCTGCTTCTCAATCCTTTATTTTGGAGGGGTTTTTGCCATTAAATAGTGACACTGCAATTGGTTCTGATGTGCCAGTTCGTGGTTTTGGCATGCAAGACATTGGTGTCCCACTGCACAAAATTGTGATCCACTCTGAGCTGTGGTCTGGTAACGCTGTGGTTGGGGTGCGCCCTAGTTTTCCTATAGCAGGCGTCTCCATGATCATGGGCAACGATTTGGCTGGGGGTCGAGTGTTAGTTACTCAAGACGTTACACCCATCCCGGTGTTGCAAATCTGTCCAGATGAGCTTGCTCGTACGTTCCCTGATGTGTTCACATCATGTGCAGTTACGCGTGCAGCACTTAAGCGTCAACAAGAGGTCGATAAAGATGACTTGGACTTGAGTGATAGTTTTCTGTGCAACATTGAATCCAAACCTGTCATTAAAGAGAACGGTGGAGGAAGACATGTTGGATGCACAGGATCTGTGTTTGTCCAGAAATCAGTTGCTAGATCTCCAAAAAACTGACAAAAGCTTAGAACATTTATTTAGCGAGGCGTTAACTGATAAGCCCGACTCCATTTCTTCTGGCTTTTTCCTAAATGATGGTCTTTTAATGCGTAAATGGACGCCATTAAATGTTTCCCCTGTTGAAGAGTGGAGTGTGGTGAAACAGATTGTTGTTCCAACCCCATATCGTACAGAGATTTTGCAGTTGGCACATGACAATCCACTAGCTGGTCACCTTGGCATAAGGAAAACATATGATCGCATTTTGCGTCATTTCTTTTGGCCAGGATTGAAGAAGGATGTCGTACGCTACTGTAATTCGTGTCATTTCTGTCAAGTATCTGGAAAACCCAATCAGACAATTCCCCCCGCACCATTGTATCCCATTCCAGCTATCTCTGAACCATTCGAACGAGTACTGGTTGACTGTGTGGGTCCGTTACCTCGAACCAAAGCCGGGAATAAGTTCTTAGTAACAGTGATGTGTACCTCCACTCGTTTTCCAGAGGTTTTTCCAGTGCGTAAGATATCTACACCAGTTTTTTTCATTGTTTGGTTTACCTCGGGTTGTGCAGACTGACCAAGGATCTAACTTTATGTCCAAAGTTTTTGCACAGGTTTTAAAACAACTTGACATAAAGCACTGTCACTCCAGCGCTTATCACCCAGAAAGTCAGGGGGCACTCAAGCATTTTCATCAAACGTTAAAAACAATGCTTCGCACCTACTGTTTGGAGTTCGAAAAGGACTGGGATGAAGGGGTACATTTACAACTGTTTGCCATACGGGAAGTGGTTCAGGAGTCTCTGGGGTTCAGTCCGTCGGACTTAGTTTTTGCTCACACTGTTCGTGGGCCATTAAAATTATTAAAAGAGAAGTGGTTGTGTGAAAGATCTGACCAAAACTTATTGGACTATGTGAGTAACTTTCGACTGAAGCTGAGCTGTGCGTGCGAGATAGCCAAAGATAGTCTAAAAACTGCACAGGCTAAAATGAAGTCCTGGTTTGACAGAAATGCAGTTATGAGAGTTTTTGAGCCGGGTGACAAAGTATTGGTGTTACTTCCAGTTCCGGGTTTTAGCTTACAAGCACGCTACAGTGGCCCTTATGTGGTCAAGAGGAAAGTCGGAGATAGAGATTATTTCGTCTCTACTCCTGATCGAAGGCGGAAATCTCGCCTATGTCATGTTAATATGCTGAAGCCTTACATCGAGCGTGCAGCCTCTCTGACTGTCAGTTGTGTTTCCAGTGAATCAGCTGACGTACGTGTCGGGGCCGGTGCGGATTCAGGGGAGGAGCTGTGTGGTGCTGAACCTGAAGGTGACATCTTTTTGCCGGATGTCTCTAAAGGAAAGTTTCCAAATTCAGAAATGCTGGAAAACTTACCTCTCTTGTTGTCTCACCTTGATTTTTCCAAGCAGGCTGATGTCATTAATTTGATCCAGTCTCATGTGTCGCTGTTTGCAGACATTCCCACTCAGACTCGTGTGCTTAGCCATGACATTGATGTTTGTGATTCCAAGCCCATTAAACAGCACCCTTACAGAGTGAACCCGGACAAACGACGCCGTTTGAAAACACAGGTGGAGTACATGGTGAAACATGGACTTGCTGTTGCCAGCAGTAGTGCGTGGAGTTCGCCATGCCTCCTTACAGTTAAAACCAATGGAGAAGACCGTTTCTGTACGGATTTCAGGAAGGTAAATGGGGTGACTAAGCCGGATTGTTATCCTTTGCCACGTATGGAGGACTGTGTGGACCATGTAGGGGCTGCCAAGTTTGTGACTAAGCTGGATTTGCTGAAGGGATACTGGCAGGTACCCTTAACAGCACGAGCCCAGGAAATTTCCGCTTTTGTCACACCCGATGATTTCCTTCAGTATACGGTAATGGCTTTTGGGATGCGTAACGCCCCAGCAACGTTTCAACGGCTAATGAATGTGGTTTTGTCCGGTTTATCATTTTGTGAGGCTTATTTGGATGATCTGGTGATATGTTCTGCTACATGGGCTGAGCATGTTGAACATTTGAGAACTGTTTTTGCGCATCTGAGTGAGGCTAATTTGACGGTTAACCTTTCTAAATGCCAATTTAGCCAAGCAACAGTGACCTATCTTGGAAAAAGGGTGGGGGGAGGTCAAGTGCGCCCTGTTGAGGCTAAAGTAGAGGCTATTCTGTCTGTTCCTGTACCCAACAATCGTACTGAGCTACGCCGCTATCTAGCAATGGTTGGTTACTATAGGGGGTTCTGCAAAAACTTTTCCTCTGTAGCTGCCCCTTTAAAAGATCTGCTTAGCCCTAAAGTAGCTTTTATTTGGTCAGAACGCTGTCAATCCGCTTTTGAGCAAACAAAAAATTTGCTTATTAACGCTCCTGTGTTGTCTGCCCCTCGTTTTGATGTGCCGTTTAAGTTGGCTGTGGACGCGTGTGATTCGGGGGTCGGAGCTGTCCTTTTACAGGATAGTACTGATGGGGTGGAACATCCGGTTTCTTATTTTTCAAAGAAACTTAACACGTATCAAAGATGGTATTCCACCATAGAAAAGGAGGCACTAGCGTTGGTCCTCGCTTTAGAACATTTTGAAGTGTATGTAGGCGGTTCCAGCGGATCTGTGGTTGTTTTTAGACCATAATCCTTTAGTTTTTCTGGACCGCATGCGTAATAAAAATCGACGTTTGATGAACTGGTCTCTGCGGCTTCAATCTTTTAATATCGCTATCCATCATGTTCGTGGTAAGGACAACATAGTTGCTGACGCACTTTCACGACTAGTTTTTTTTCTCTGAATGGATTGAGTTTTTGTTTTTCCCTACGGGTTACATCAATCCCCATTCAGAGTTTTTGGGTGGGGGTGTTATGTGCTTTGGGCACACAATTTTGTTTATTTGTTTTTTTTAGATTGTTTTGTATTGGACTTTAGTTGAGTGGTTTTGTTGAGAGATTTTAGTATTAGATAATTTTTATTTTTGTTTGATAATTGGATTACATTAGTTGTGGTGCTATTGGTCCGCCTATAAATAGGCTGGGTCTCAACATATTGAGCCCCGCCCTTCCACTTGTCACCACCACCAAGGATGTGTCCTGATTGCAGTGCTCGGACGTCTTCTGGAGCTGTGTGACACAGCTGATGGTGACAGCTGACGACTCCAGCCGGCCATGTGGTATTTTTGTTAGCTTTTTGTTTGTTTGCTGTTTTGATGATTTTGGCCTGGTGGGACCGGTTGTTCTGTTTTCGGTTTTTACTTTGCAATAGTTTTTTTGTTTTGCTTTAGTCTGCTTATAGTAGAGGCTTCGACGGCCCTGTATAGGGTTGGCCCTCTACTATAGCATTTTGTTCTTTTGATCGGCTCACCAGGTCCAACATTCTGTTAATACTTTGGAGAGATGTTTTTTTTCCCATTTTCACTCTCCCTTTTTTTGGACACAGAGAAACTGAGGGTATTTAAACTCACTCTTTTTTTTTCCCCTCTCCCTCCACAGAGAAGGAAAGAACCTGAAAAAGAAGTCCAAGAGAGGTTTTTGAAAATAAACTATTGTTGTTAACCCTCATTTCTGTTTACGTGTCCTTAAATATGTTGGTCCCTTTCTGGAACGTAACAGGCGCAGGTCTTTGGCTCCTCACAACCACTACTGAGGATTTTTCTGATGGATGAACCTTACATATACAAGCACGCTTTCACAAACACCCACAAGTGATAAAGATCGGCACCAGGTGCTTAAAGATACACTTCTATACAGATAAACCCTAAAGTTAGCGATGGCAGTCACTAAATAGTACATCTTGTATTAAACAATACTGCATATTTTTCAGTGATGTTATCGAAGGTGCTGGTTATTTGTACCTGTAAACTCTTTCTGTTTGTATTGTTCTTTCTATAGCTCTCTCTGCAGGTGTAGAAGCAGACTCTGAGGACGTTATCTTATATTCTTTTTCCTCTGCTCTATTTTGTGCCCTTTTCTCACTTTTAATGTTTAGCCTCATCTTTTTCTCTTCGTTTCTTTCTCTTTTACCTTTCTGTTTCTGTGTCCATTGAATTTGAAATAATTCCAAAACAATGTTGAATAAAGTATATATTTATATTTTTGCATGATTCTCATGCAGAGCGCTACAGCAAAAGCAATAATGCTCCACTTGTGAAAGTAAATCTGTAAATCTGTTGGGTTCCAAGAGAGCAATTCTTAGTGCTACACTGCCAGAGTGGATACAGAAGAAAAAGATTATTCTTTCAGCCACTGTCTACATCCCATAATCAAGGTTAGAGTTGGATACAAAACGTTTTCTGATATAATCTGACAACTAATGAAACAGTATTTACCCTAGAATTATGGAGTAGATAGAGAGTGACTGTTTTAATTTCCAAAATGTTTCATTTCCTGTCTGGATTTTCTTTCTGTTAGAAAAGATCTATGGTCATGGCTCAGGTATAACTAACTTCCAAACCTCTCTCTACTGTAGGAACCTTTATAAGGGAACAGTAACACACCTTAACTTCACTTCGAGGAATTTCAGTGATAAACAGAATCAGAATCAGACATACTTTAATAATCCCAGAGGGAGATTACTTTTGTTACACGCTCCAGATATAGAAAATCTTTTATATATATATATATATACACACACAACATTCCACACAAAATAATATAAATATATACATATCTCTCTCTCTCTCGATAGATAGATAGATAGATAGATAGATGCAAACCAATCAATAAATCAAAACCACTCTTTCTTCAACAGCTTTTCTCTGTGCAATTCATTTATGGAGAAAAATACTTCTATTATATACTATACTACTTTCCATGCACAGTATGTCTACAGAAACTAGACTTTACCATTATAACATGTAGTTAAATTATGCATTAGGAGCTGTTCATAGTGGATTAGTTTTCTTTTGAAGTGATGGTAGGTCAGATTCAGCACAGTACTACAGCTCAGGCTTCAGCACTCCTTCATCCTCCTTAAAGCCCGTCTCCCTTTTTGTTTCACTCTTAAACAGCCACTCAGAAGGACTTTGAAGTGTAGTCAAAGGCAAATATAAAAAGAGTGGAGTGTCCTCTGTGAAGAGGTGCCTTTTGGTTGTGGTTATTCCCCAGCCTCTCTTGGCCTCAGGCCTGCATGGCAGCCCACCTCCAGTGGCTGGCAGCCTGGTTTGTCACATATATATTCAGGAGATATAGATTACCTCATGAAGCTTTGAAAGGATTGCATGTGAAGAGGACAAAGCAGAAATCAACTCCCTATGCGATGACATTAAATACTAATGTGGCTGAAATGAAAGGCCTCTTGTGCAAAATACACCTTGCCTCATTGTGAGACAGTAGACCCTCTCTGGGTTAGCACATGTAATTTGAGTTAAGATAAGGACATCCAGCAAAAGGCTAACAAGTACCAGGTATATTAACCCAGTGTAGATATTTTTTAATCCCAAGTTTTAGCAGTGGCTAAATTCAGAAAGTCACTTAGTTTTGTGAAATTAGCATGTATGAAGCTGGGGGGCACCTGTAGATCAGTGATGACATGCTCATCTTAGAGTTGGAATGTTTGGGCTTTGATCCTTTGATAGTTCATATACCCTCTGGCCACTCTAACCCCATTGTCTCCCCATGTGCTCTGTATGAGAAAGAATTATAACCTCTGTAGACACAACCCGATGAAAACAATGAAGCACTAAGGGAATACACCAGAGAAAGAATTATCCATTTTGGAGATGATTTGGTTCAGATGCAGACCAGCACTGAGTATCAGTTGAAACCAGCAAATATAAAAATCAAGGAGAATGTCCACACACAGTCATCACTTTTAGAAATGTCTTTTGGTGCAAAACATCGACCCCAAAACAAAAGCAAAAAAAAAAACTAGTGAGGATGCTGGCTAAAGCTGGCAAGAGAGGCATTACCCACAAAGAAACTTGTCTTCTACCGACATGGGTTGAATGTGCCAAAATTCCAGCAAGAAGACTATCATGAAAGGACACCCAAGCAACTGGTAAAATCTCTCTCTCTCTCTTTTTCGTATATATATATATATATATAAATTGCTCTCTCACCCACCCCTCATATTCCTGAGCATGTTGAGTGGCTCTCCATCTCTCAAGCTTGAGTCCTCTACCAGAGGCCTGGGAGCTTGAGGGTCCTTCTTAGGACCTTAGTTGTTCCTACGATTGCGTTCTTCTGGACTGAGCTGTCGGATGTTTCTCTAGATTTCTGTTGGAGCTACCTCTTGAGAGTGGGGGTTACTGCCCCAAGTGCTCCAATGACCACGGGCACTACTGTTGTCTTCACCTTCCAGGCTCTTTGTAGTTCTTCCCTGAGCCCTTGGTATTTCTCATGCTCTTTTTTCCTGATGTTTCTATTACTTGGGATGGCCACATCGATCACAACAGCTGTCCTCTGCTGCTTATCAAAGATCACAGTTTCCGGTTGGTTGGCCATTACCATTTTGTCTGTTTGTATCAGGAAGTCTCACAAGATCTTAGCTCTGTCATTCTCCACCACATTGCGAGGTGACTCCCATTTTGACCTGATACCTCCAGTTGGTATTCTGAACAGATGTTTCTGTACACTATACCAGCCACACATAGCATTCCATGTATTCCTTCCCTGTTAGAATCTTACACCCTGCTGTAAGATGCTGGATGGTTTCTGGGGCCTCTTTGCATAGCCTGCATCTGGGATCTGGCTTGGTATGGTAGATCTGGGCCTCTATTGCTCTGGTGCTCAAGGCTTGCTCCTGTGCAGCAATGATCAGTGCTTCAGTGCTGTTCTTCAGTCCAGCCTTCTCTAGCCATTAGTAGGATTTGGATTATTTTCCCAGCAGGGTATCTGCTTACTGGCAAGGCATAGCTGTTGATTCTTGATATTTAACTGACTTCTTCGAACTTGCTTTACTTGTCGCAGGTATTTGGCTGTTGGTGCTTTCCTTGTGGCCTCTTCATGGTTGCCATGTGCTTGTGGTATCCCAAGGTACTTGTAGCCCTCTTCTACGTCTGCTATTATCCCTTCTGGGAGTGCAATTACCTCTGTGTGGATTACCTTCCCTCTCTTTGTCACCACCCGGCCACATTTCTACAGCCCAAATGACATTCCGGTGTCCAAGCTGTAGACCCTGGTGGTGTGGATCAGCGAGTCAATGTCTCGTTCAATCTTAGCGTACATACTATGCATGTCATCCATGCATAGTAGGTGGCTGAAAGTGGCCTCATTTCTGAGTGGGTATCCATAGCCAGACTTGTTAATTATTTTTGCTGAGGGGGTTCAGGCTTATGCAGAACAGCAGAGGGGACAGAGCATCTCCTTGATATAAGATTTTTGACTGACAGTGGCCAGACAGCGGGGAGGTATTCCTCATGAAACTCAGACAAGAGAGAAAAAAAGAGATCATTCATTCAGAACAGTCGTCTTGTGCTGAACTCTTGCCATGGTTTCTGGAGTTTATTACTTCAGAGCACTTCACAACAGCTATTTTCACCTGTTGTAAATACAGCATTGTAAATAAATTACAAAATCCCAGCATTATTGCACCGTTTGCATGTTGTTAAAGTTTTGTGCGTTTGTTTCTTTACCATTGTGGGAAGCAACTTCCGAGCTAGCTCGTTATTAGCCCAGCCATGATGGCAGCAGACAGTGTGCTGCTAACATTGTGGACACACTTTTAGGGAAGACATTTGATAACACACCCTGTAATTTCCCTCTGGGATTATTAAAGTATTTCTGATTCTGATAGTCTTCCTTGTGAGGCAAAACTCAGAATTAAAGAGCAGGGCAGACCAACACAAAATATTAGCTTAGTTCAGAAGAAGGGTAAAGGAAACAGGTCATTTCAACTGTCCTGGTACAATAAGGTTGACTGGCTCACAGGGAGTGCTGTTACAAATAAAATGTGTTGTTAGCCATGTGTGTCTTTTGATGAAACCATCTCAAAGATGGGGTTTTCAGATCTGAATAATTTTTTAAAGAGGATACAAAAACACGAGCAGAGCAAAGAACGTGGTTTAAGATAGGCTTTATTGATCTCACATTGGTTTCACGTGCAAGGTTGTTTGGTGAAGGTCAGAGATGAACATGCTATCAATGAAGGTGTGCACATTTAGGTAGCAAAACACAATGAAACAGTGAAGAAAATAGGGCCTTCTTGAATCGACTTATTGATGTTACTTCTTTACTTGGCCGCCATGAGCTGGCATTCAGCAGGCATGATGAAAAGGCAGTGAATGAGCTGATAAAGGGAATTACAGAGAATTTACAGAAACATTAGCAAAATATGACTGTCTTGTCCTCACAGTTCCAATGGGGCAGCGGTCATGGCTTCTTCACTCAATGGCCTTTAGGCCAAGGTTAAAGAAATAGCCCCCAGTGCTACATTTGTGCATTGTTATGCACACAGGCTTAACCTAGTGTTGTCTCAGGGTGCTAAATGCTTACCTCAGTCAACTTACTTTTTGTACTTTTTGCAACTCTCAACGGGTTTGCCACTTTTTTTCCAAAGTCTACAAAGAGAATGTCATTTCTTGAGTCTGTAGGGTGTTCAAAACTGAGGAAAAATGCTCCTACTAGATGGAATTTTACATCTCGCATTGTGAGCACTGTGGCAAATAATTATGATACCCTGCTACAGGTTTTTGAAAAGCTTGTATCTGGAAAAAAAACATGGATGATGAGACAATAGACAGTGCCAAAGGGTACATAAAGAAGATGGAGAACTTGTCACAAATGCATGACCACCGTGACAAAACGGGTGAATTAGAGCGTGCTTTTAGTTCGTTTATTTTTGGAATCTAAACAATGCCTACCACTTGTTGTGCTGCCGGTTGCACACAGAGGCATTCCAAATCGTCGGATGTACATTTCTTTCGTTTACCGAAGGACGAAGAAAGACGAAAGAAATGGATAATTTCAATGAAAAGGATGCAGGCAGACAATCCCAATAGACTGTGGGAGCCATCATACCACGACAGAATTTGCAGTCTACACTTCATCTCCGGTAAATACAACTTAATTTTACACTGGTCATTGTTCTACTTAAATAATTATATAAATAAAAAAATAGAATATATACTTAAGTCAAGACGTAAATGTTCGTTTCGTAATAATATACATACCTGTACTATATATGCAAACCCTCTGGCATGAGTCTGTGAAAAGGATTAATAAGACAAAAACACCAAAATATTCCTTTGTGAAAAATGTTTTTTTTTAACCTACCGGTGGCGGGTCTTCCTCTCTGCTGAGGCGCTGTCTGTGTCCGACTCCGCTTTCGTATGTTACACAAACATGTCTGAACATGTCCCAATATGAAATAATTGTAGCCGTCAAGTGATTTCAGGGCTTTCATGCTCTCTCATGTGTACTGGCCTGCCGTGTTTATAAGGTAGCTGTATATATCGCCGTACGGAACACTTGGCCAGCATTTCACAGACTTGCTCCGTCCCTTCAGGCCTTTGCTGTGTGGATCTGGCAATCTGATACCATCAACCATCAACTTACTCTTATAACGATCTTGTGATACGTTATCTAAAGAACAAAAATACGTTGAGAACTCGTCGTTTCCTTTGTTTGCGTCCGCCATTGTGTTCGCCTTTTGCCTACCAGTCCGGCGCGCATGTGCGAAAAACCCGGATCAAAACAATAATGAACTGGTCTATATCCGACTGAAGACGTTTTATCATTCTTTCCCTTTTATCTCTTCTTTCTTTCACCTCTTCTCTCTCTTTTTTTCCCTTCTTGTTCTTCCTTTACTCTCCTACTTTACCATTGTAGTGTCCACAGAATTTGAAATACTCCCCACAGGAATCACAATAAAACTATTTACATGCATAAATCAAGCGGAGCACTATGGCGAAAGCTGATTGCTCCACTTGGGAAAGTAAAATCTGTCGAGCTCTATTTGGCATTAAGACATCAATTCTTATTGCCACATTGCTAGACAGGACACTGGGGGGAAAAAAAGAAAATGTTTGTTCACAAATGTAAGTAGAGCCAAAGAGAACCAACATCTTCTGAGCACATCTCCTAATGTTTGGAAAGTTCCCCTCCTTGAGAGAAGAGTAGAAATCAAGCAGAGATCCTGACTTAAAGTGTTCTGCTAGTATTGCATCAGAATGCAGGTCAATGAGTTCCAGCTGAACATCACTGGGTACATTATCCACACTGCAGGTAAAGGGAGAAGAAACCATGTGCATTTCATCCTCAATTGTTCCGAGATCCTCAAATCGCCTTGAAAACTCACTATGTAATGCTCCTAACATACATGAGTACCTGCGAAGGCAATCAGCTGATGGTGCGACTTCTTTCAGGGTTTGCATGTGAGTGAGAATGTTGCTCTCCAGTTGGCTTGAAAGAAACTGCATCTTTCTCATGAAAGCCTTTACCAGGCTGTGTATTTCATGAACAAAAAGGCCCCTGCCTTGCAGTTTGGTGTTCAGTTCATTCATCAGTGCAGTCACATCAACAGCACATGCAAAATCTGACATCCAGTCCTCATCTGAGAGCCCTGGGATGTCTTTACCTTTCTTCTCACAAAACTCTCCAATCTCTGCTTTCAGATCCCACACTCTTTTTAGCACTTTGCCCGGTCTGAGCCATCTGACAAGTGTGTGGTAGCCGATGTCACAATGTCCAGTCTCATGCTCCTCCAAAAGTGAGACAAACTGTCTGATTCAATGCCCATGCCCTGATAAAGTTTACAATTTTAGTAACATGAAGAACATGATTCATTTTCAGCACTGATTTGCACAACACATGTTGGTGTATAATACAATCCAAAAATACCAATTTCTGATGTGCATCGATTTCCGTCACTTTAACTTGCATAAGTTTCAAAAGTTCGAAATTTTTCCCCGTAAGATTTGGACAACCGTCCGTTGTGACACCAGCCAGTCTGTCCCATTTCAGTCCCAGTGCATCCATGCATGCATGTACCTCTGCGAACAGATTGCTCCCGGTTGTCGTTCCTTTCATCGACCGCATTGCTGCCAGCTCCTCTGTAATCTTGAAGTCCGACGTTATCCCACGGACAAATATAATTAACTGCGCTGTGTCACGGACATCAAAGCTCTCGTCCAAAGCCAAGGAGAAAAAGTCAAAACTTGGCACTTTGCGTTGCAGCTGAAGCTCCAGATTCCCCGCAATGTGCTCGATCCTTCTTGTCACGGTTCACCTGGACAACGGGATTTGCTCAAATGCTTCTTTTTTTTCAGGGCATATTAGTGCTGCAGAGTCCACCAAGCACTCTTTGACAAACTCCCCCTCCGAGAATGGCTTACTGTTTTTAGCAATTTTGTGGGATATTACAAAGCTGGTCTTGGTTGCTGCATCTCTGGATGTGTGCAGCAAGGCTTTTTTGGTAAAAAAGCCATGCTGATAGCTTCTGTATACCAAGAAGGTACATCAGGAGAATTGGAGGAGGCCATAGGAGGGAAACAACCCTGCAGCAGGACCATTACCTCCGCCTTTGTGCAAGGAGGAGCTGGGCACAAATGTGCATGTCTGCTCAAACGGTCAGAAACGACTCCATGAGGGTGGTATGAGGGCCCAACGTCCACAGCTGGGGGTTATGCTTACAACCCAACACCGTGCAGGACGTTCGGCATTTGCCAGAAAATACCAAGATTGGCAAATTTGAAAACCACAAAACAATCCATTTTAAGTCAAACATGAAAAATGCCAAAGAAGGTGAATACTTTTGCTGGTCACTTCCGGTGCCTGCAGTGACATTACACTTCCATTGTCAATTCAGTCAAGATAATCTAACTTGCCTTAAGAAGAACACTAGTCATTTGTAATGGTTTCATGATCAGATTGACTTTCTTTAAAGAACTTTGTCATTATTAAAATAAGTCAATAGAAATCTTGAATCTGGGTTCTGAGGTGCATGTAAAATTGGTTGAGATCCCTTTTTCGTCTAAAGCAATGTAAAAACCTTTGAACAAACTTCTACATCAAATGAGGGAGAAATTAGTTCCCTTCAGGGAGCTAAGCAAATCAGTCTTCAAATTCTAACAGGGATTCCAGGAATTGTTTTACAATGTACCAGTCCCCACTTCACAGAAGCAACTTTATAAAAACCACCAACAAAACAGCGAAGAACTGACGATTCAGTTATGTAGTAGTAAACAGCTGTAGCCAAGTTGAAACTAAGCACTGTGGAAGAACATATACGATATATAGCATTAGTTTTAGGAAATAGTCTTTACAACTGCTGTACTGTTCAGATTACTATAGCTGGAAATGCATGTTTTTCAGATGCATGCTTTTCTGATCTTTTGCATATGCAATGGGCCGTGATCTACCTTAGACCTAATTATAATCGTTCATTGGGGTCGCGGGGGTAGCAGCTTCAGTAGAGAGGCCCAGACGTCCCTCTTCCCAGCCACTTGGACCAGCTCCTCCGGGGGAATCCAAAGGCGTTCCCAAGCCAGCCGAGAAACATAGTCCCTCCAGCGTGTCCGGGGTCCTCTAACCCTCCTGGAACACCTCACCAGGGAGGGGTCCAAGAGGCATCCTAACCAGATGCCAGAGCCACCTCAATTGGCTCCTCTCGATGTGGAGGAGCAGTGGCTCTACTCTGAGTTCTCCCCGGATGACTAAGCTCCTCACCCTATCTCTAAGGGAGAGCCCAGACACACTATGGAGAAAACTAAATTCGGTCGCTTGGCTCAGCTCTCTCTTCACCACAACAGACCGGTACAGCGCCTGCTTCACAGTAGACGCAGCACCAATCTGCCTGCTGATCACCCGCACCATCTTCCCCTCATTCGTGAACAAGACCCCAAGATACTTAAATTCCTCCACTAGGGGCAGCACATCCTCCCAAACCCGGAGAAGGCACTCTACCCTTTTCCGGCTCAAGACCATGGTCTCGGATTTGGAGGCACTGATCCTCATCCCCGGCCGCTTCACACTCGGCTGCGAACTGCTCCAGTGAGAGCTGTAGATCACGCCCTGATGAAGCCAATAGGACCACGTCATCCACGAATAGCAGAGACACAATCCTAAGTCCACCAAAACGGATCCCCTCAACATCTTGGCCACGCCTAGAAATTCTGTCCATAAAAGTTATAAACAGAATCGGTGACAAAGGACAACCTTGGCGGACTCCAATACTCACTGGAAACGAGTCAGACTTACTGCCGGGATTCGACTATACGACGGACCCTCCTTTCCAGAACCCCGGAATAGATCTTACCAGGAAGGCTTACGAGGGTGATTCCTCTGTAGTTGGAACACACCTCCGGTCCCCCTTTTTAAATAGGGGGACCACCACCCCAGTCTACCAATCCAGGGGAACTGCCCCCAATGTCCACGCAAAGTTGCAGAGTCACGTTAACCAACACAGCCCCACAACATCCAGAGCCTTAAGGTACTCAGGGCGAATCTCATCCACTCCCGGGGCCTTGCCACAGTGGAGCTTTTTAACCACCTCAGTGACCTGAGATGGGAGAACCCGACCCAGAGTCCCCAGGCCCTGCTTCCTCAATGGAAGACGTGTTGGTGGGATTAAGGAGGTCTTCGAAGTATTCCGCCCACCGACACATGACGTCCTGAGTCGAGGTCAGCAGCACACCACCCCCACTATAAACAGTGTTGGTACTGCACTGCTTCCCCCTCCTAAGACGCTGGATAGTGGATAATGGAGAAATAATTCCGTACGAAGTCTTCCCACACCCGAGTTTTTGCCTCAGTGACCAGCCGAATCGCCTGCCACTTTGACTTACGGTACACATCAGCTGCTTCCGGAGTCCCACAGGCAAATAAAGCCCAATAGGACTCCTTCTTCAGCTTGACAGCTTCCCTCACCGCTGGTGTCCACCAGCAAACCCTAACAATACGTTTGGGCCTGCCAGGTCTGATCGGCTTCCTCCCCCACCATCGGAGCCAGCTCACCACCAGGTAGTGGTCAGTGGAGCGCTCCGCCACTCTCTTCACCGAGTGTCCAAGACATGCGGCCGCAGATCAGATGAAACAACAACAAAGTCGATCATTGAACTACAGCCTAGGGTGTCCTGGTGCCAAGAGCACATATGGACACCCTTATGCTTGGATGTGGTGTTCGTTATGGACAATCCATGACTAGCACAGAAGTCCAACAACAGAACATCACTCGAGTTCAGATCCGGTGGGCCATTCCTCCCAACCACGCCCCTCCAGGGACTTCAACGCTCACATTGCCCATGCGAGTGTTGAAGTCCCCCAGCAAAACGAGGGAGTCCCCAGGAGGGGCACTCTCCAGTACCCCCTCCAAGGACTCCAAAAAGGGTGGGTAATCCGAATTGCTGTTTGGCCATTTCATTGCAGCACTAGCTATTAAGGCTTAAGGCGCCCAAACATTTCCACAGCAATAAACACATTTGTTTACTTTATTTAATAAGTAAAACAAGAATTTGTAGTAATTTACTTTCTAGAGATGAATAAAACCTGATATACATTGATTTCTAGTAAAAAATATTTAATGGGCCTTCATTATTTTTTCCCCATGAATATGTTGGATACAAAGGTTGTGAAAAGACATATGGATGCCCTTTTCCATCCACTGGTTTTGATATCAGAACACTGTCACATGTAGGCTATGTGCCTCACATGCTGGGGCAACAATGGGATCCAGTGCCATGAAAACAAAGATTTAGGCAAGAACCCATTACGCTTAGCCAACTTTTCTTAAATGACACTTTTCTGGATTTTAACAGTAATCATTGTATGGCTCAATAAACCCATCTGTTATGTTAAGATCAACTAAACATTTCTGCTTTTTAAACCAACTTTTTACCATGTGTATTCAGAATTCCAGCACACAAACATTTAAAAACCTTTTTCCAGCAAATAAGAGGGGAAAGATTTATTTCCACACCAGTGATTCTCCATATATACTCAGCACACCCCCAACAAGTTACCAATATTTCTTTTCATGGCCTGGTTACAAAAGACGTACACAAAATGGAACAAGCCATGTTTAAGTGCATTTAATATGGAGATAAAATAACTAATGACAAATTAAACAGTAAAAAGAAATGACAGACAAAACTGAACTTAAGATAAATAGCAAGAAAAAGATTGGCCACAGTCAAATTACTGATAAGAAATATGTACACTGGTATAACAACCCTTCCCATGCATTCCACTGCAGATGATAGTCACACATGGAAGAAGAGTAATATGCTTCATTCTTCCCAACCTCGTGAAGTGTTTAAATAGCTTTATAAAAGCTGTAAACTACAATAAGTTTACATGAAGAAGATAGGCGAAATAAAACAGCCTTAAAGATAAAAACACATTTCCCCCACTAAAAATAAAATGTCAGTTAATAAACGTTTGTCACAAAAAAAGGTACTTTAAAATGTCAGCGAGAGGAACTTTGACTAAACTTTGTAATGCCACAAAGATCTGAACATTAATTGGTTAAATAGAAAAGTCTCATCTTTGAAATTAATATTACATTAGCAAACTAAAATGATCAGATTCCAGAGACATCCAGTGACACGTCCTGAACAAATATGTACTCCTGTGCTACAGTTATTGTCAACAGATCATTAAACGAAGCAAATAATGCTAGCAATGGAGGATATCTTGTGTATGAACAAAAGAAACTGACCAGATAAACAGAAGCGGTCCGTGTTAATTTAGGACATCAGTAAAAAGTAACAAAAAGAGTCTCCTTCATTTCTTTTTTAATTGTGCAGTTACCTTACCAGTCTTTGCTGTCCCTCACCTGCAGCCCTCTGCATTACAAAATACCATACCAGCTTGAAGTTATTGCAAGCCACATCGATGGGCTGTGCTTCAAAATCATTATCAGGATGATGAACAATTGTTTTTTTGTTCTCCTCCTATTTTGCTCCCGACAACACTGAAAACGGGACAATTCTGATACTGGAAAATAGCAGAATGTCCCTACCACCAAGTTTGCCTCCAAAACACTATCAAATACCATTTCCTGCACGCGGAAAGACCATTTAGTGCTTCAGATTGGGCAACATGGAAAGGTTGGCCCTGCATCAATGCTGGATTTAACTATACAGGCACAAAGTTCTTAGAGTTTATCTTGCTGGTAGACAAAGTTGGTTTAAAATCCTGCAAAACATCAGAAGAGG
>CM073128.1:50718781-50746281 GCA_037039145.1 Fundulus diaphanus
ACTGAGGAGCCGGGGCTCTTGGCTGAAACTTTCCTGAGGTAAGAGGTCTGGAGAGATCCTGGAAGGACTTCAGGTGGATATTTTTAGGCTGAATGAAGCTATGAACAGGTTGGGTTAGAGTAGGTTTCTGCGGACTGGGTGGGGTTGAAATGGGTGGCATCATTGGAGCTGGATTAGAGGTGTACTTGTATTCCTGGATGTACGTGCTGTATTTGAGGTCAGGGCCTTTGGTGGATTCTGATACGGTGCTGGAGGACGGTCTTTTTGGTGGGGTACAGGGGGTACGAATACACACAGGGATTCTGGTTTTGACAGGGGGGTGGTCCAGAGAGTTAGACCGCTGGACTACAGTACTGTTTTTGGCAGATTCATTCAGACAGAACGTGGATGCAGAACGAGGCATCTGAAGCACACAACAGAAGGGAAGACACATGGAGCATACAGTGTGATATAAAACAACAAAATATAATAAAATATATTAGCAATGATCAAACAAGTCCAACAAAATATTAAAACTGTAAAATACAAACATCTTTAAACACTTTTAGTCTATAGCTTGTCAACATACCAACCAAACGAGTTCACCTTTGCACGAATGAAGCCTTAGAAGTTGGTCTTTACTAGATTTAGTGAAAAGCTGTTGGCCAGGGGGTTCCTAGCATCAAGTGTTAGTTAGTGTTACAGAAACTGAACACACCGGAGAAATTTCAGTTTGGATATAGCAATCACCAAGCTATCCCCTTACGAACATCTTTTTTTAACATTGAGTAGGTCCCAACTTTAGCCCATTTTCCACCAGTCCGACTCGATTTTGCCCGCCCTACTCCCCCACACCTCACTTTGTTTTACTTGGACCGTGTTTTTCAACCAAGCTAGAAATGCCTGGAAGAGGGAAACACCTGCTGGAGGTGTGGCCTTTAACCCTTGTCTTGTTTGCAAAGTTAACACTTTAAAGGGATAGTGTAACCAATTTGCCAAAAAATGTATTTATAAGAGGAATGCTTGATTTTTGCTAATTAAAAGACAAAGTCTAATAACATCACATCCCAGTGGGGGCATCTCCCAGTGCACCCACTGGTTACCATGTTGCGTCGCGATTTCGGATTTCTGTAGCCGCAAGGGTACAAACTTGTTAGCATTAAGCGTTTTCCCCATCTGTTGTCTATATGAAGACGCACTGTCGGTGGAAGAGTAGAAACAGTGCTAAGATCATGTGCTGTTGAAATGATGGAGCACCCATGCTCTTTGCCCAGCGAAAGGGAAGAGAACGTAACCAAGAAAAAAAAACAAAGTAATAACCGGGACGAGAGTATATATCAGCGTAGCCATTATTACCAGGTGGAAATAATTCATGAGGGAGCGGGGATTCAAAACAGATGCGGAGGTTGCAGGCTTTTGCAGGACAGGAGAGTTAATTAAATAGAACAGTGAAGTTTATCTTGGGCAGTGTAGTCCAGCAGCTACTCTGTCCTCCCGGCAGAGAGGGCTTGGTTGTTTGTCTCCCTCTCAGGGAGTATGTGTGTACGCGGAGGGGCCCCGTTCACTGTCTGTAGTGCAGCAGCAAGACCGGGTCTCTTTACTCCGGTTTATTAGTCGCTTTTAAGAGCCCAAATAATCGACTGCACATTCAGAAAGCAGCCCAAAAAACGTGACTCTAGAGAGAGAGAAAAAAAAAGCAGCCTTGGCCACGGTGCCAAAAGCCATTTCACACGACCACAGATAATTTTTTAATAATGGACACAATTTTCTGAATATTCTGCTGCCTAGATGGTCTGAGTTGAGCTCTCTAAGAAAAGTGAACAGGTGTATCTACAAAGGTTGCCTGTGAGTGCATTTTAGCAGTTCAGATGGGTGCCAGAGAATTGGTTTTCCAATAATATTCCAGGCAACACACTACCTCTATTGACAGATCTGCATCCTTAATCATTTATGTACATTCTCCTAATGTAAAACATGTTATACATCCAGACAACCAAATGTAACTTTTATTTTACCAGTCAGTGTTTGAGAACCAGTTCCCCTTTACAAAAATAACCTGGCCAATATGGCACAAGACAGATAAAACGTGCCGACTTGCATCAATGAGCTTTTGCTCCCATAATGTTTAAACAGCCTGATTGCTCAAATGTGACAAATCTTTGAAAGGCTTGTCCTCTGTAGTTCAGGGCCTACCCACAACAGCTACAGTTATGTCATAATCTATCAATGCACCTTAAAAGCAAAACAAATGTTTCATTTAAATGAAATGAGGCCTGAATGAGGTTTGACCTTCATTCTTTCATGAAGCACAAACCTCATGGAACAGCTGCATGGACCCAAGTCATGGATCAAATCTTTGAATGTTGTATAATTTTGACAAACTCTCAATGTGCATACACTCTCAGATTGTGTTTAAATAGAGATTCAAAAAAGCTTTCTGCTTTAGCAAAGAACCAACAACAGGAGAGGTTCCATTTTCAACCACCTGCTCTTTTTCGGCCCTTTGTTTAGAGCGAAACCCCTGGCACCCATTGAAAAACCTTGGAGCTCCCTCACAATAGTGAAAGTGACAGTAGTTGGGTCTATCCCTTTTCTGTTGAGCTGTCCAAATAAAGAGATTTTATCCGATTAGAGATGGTGCTCAAGGAGGGCCATATGACTGAGGAGCTACTGCTTTGAAACTTTCCCTATCAATACAATTCTGACAATACGTTCCACAGAAATAGCCACAGAAGAAAAAAAATAGCCTCACTTCTGATGAGGCGAGTAACAGGCCCAGGAGGGAATTTTCTTTTTCGTTTGGAGCATTGAAGTAATCTTGTAGATTTGAAACTCATGAAAAATGGGTGCCACGTTTTTTTTTCTTTTGGAGCATCACTTGAATATAGAAGAAAAATTCTTTGAATTGAAAAATCCAGAGAAAGATTTTGAAATGGTGTGTTCAGGGAAACCAATGAAGTATCGCTGCTGAGATATTCCAGGTTGTTGAGGGTGGAACTGTAGATGTCCAACACACATCATTATCAGCAAGGCGAATATCAGCAGGAAGAATAACTGTCTCACAGTTGACATGTAGTTTGATCCATGACCCTCTGTCTTCTTAGCAGTGCCTTTCTTAAAATGTGTCAACCAGCTACATCAGGAAGCTGGTTTTGGCAACAACAAAACAACGGCCCATGCGGTCTTGTTTTAGAATAGGTCGTCTCGTCGGGAAATGCGATTTTTCCTGTTCTTTGTCAGCGGGGGTGGTGGAATACGTATTACTTACGGGAACAGACATTAAGCGGCTCTTGCTGTCTGTAAAATACAACAACAGCTCGAGGTCTAGCTCTTGTTGAATAGTGCGATAGACAGGAGAACAGATTCTGTTCGACGATTCAAAATCTACCGCTGACTTTAGAGAAAAAGATAGCTCAGTATTGTCTGCACTGCTTCTATTACACTTCCACTCACATGTGCAATAAGCAGCAGAGATGTCCGTAAATTTCAGAAAATCTCAGATTTTGCTTATCCTGTGTGAATGCGCCACACAAAAAGCGGAAGTAGGGGGATTATTTATTACATGAGGACCCTAGTTAAAACTAATCCTGTGCGAATAGGGCTAAAGTGACTGCTATGCTCCACATTAAGTCAATTTAAACATTACATCAGAACTTTATCTATATGTAAATAAATGACAAACCATGTGCAGAACTCACGCTAGTACTTCAGTATCAAGCTAATATTCTGTTTGATAGAATCATACAAATACTTACAGCCAACGTCGAGCTGTTGCAAAGCTGGTTTTCACAGCTCAGCCTTTGGCTTTTCTCATCTGGTGTGGTGTTGGCCAAGACCGCCCTCTGGATCACACGTTTGGGGGTCTTAGTGAAAGAAAACGCCCTTGTTACCTAAGCAGAACAACAAAAAGGTTAAATTTCTGTTTTGAAGACAAGTCTTTGTTAGTTTTCCTAAAGGTAACATGGATCATTTTCTCATTTGAATTACATAGTGGTTAACTTTATCATCACAAAACCAACAAACTTGTAAGCAAGTTAATAGTCATGGTTCTACTTCTAAAAAGATTTTTTTCAAATTGAGTTTAATAAAGTTATGAGCGTAAGCCATTTAAGTAGGGCTGGTGTGATTCTTTGAGTCACAATTTGATTCAATATCGATCCGATTTGATATTGATTTAAATGCTTTGATATTGATTTATTTTGTACGCTGTTACATTTTGTCCATATGAACAGCAATAGTATACTAGTGCATATGTTAATATTTTTAATTAAATATAAACAGTACAAAAGTGACATGACAGTTTATGTAAAAGTAAATTATTCTCCTTTCCTCTTAGAAAATGGGATAATGTCATTTTTTAACAATAACACAGCTGAAAATATAGCACTAGTGCAGTAATGCTTTAAAAGCAAAAGTATTCCAGTACTCAGTGTTGGACTGGGGAGAGAAAAAAAAGACCTGGGAGTTAGAAACTGACCCACTTTCATCTACTGGGTTGAAATTTTTATGAAAAATATAGGTATCTATTAGTTACAGTATTAACCTGATGATTTTTTTATTCTTAGATGACCAATACATTATACATCAACTACTGTATACAGCTTTAAAGGTAAACAATAACAAATCCACAGTTTATCCATGTGTTTTTGCCTATATGCACGCGCGAAAGCAACAACAAAGAACCACGTGTTAACGTCAAATAAACATGCAAGCACATCGAATTAGTTTTTTTTTTTGGAATGTTGGCGAGGCAGTCGCCTCGCCAAGATAGCGCTGCGGGAAACCCTGATGTTCATACTTTGACTGTGTTAGTCATTGTTTGTACTGCCGTTTTTTCGACTTTTCGTTGCGTTCGCCTGTCTGCTAAGCTCAAAACAACCGCGCCTGGCTTGACGGAGAAACCAGGAGAACAGCTGAGCATCTTTACGACAGTGCACTTTTACTTTCGCCTTCTGGGGGGAGCCTCGCTGGAAAATCAACCCCGGTTGCATAGTATACCTTTAAATTAAAAGATTTTGAGATTTTTTTAATAAACTAACATTTATTACTACCGTAAATAAACACACAAAAGTACCGAAAAACAGGTACCATTAAGTGATACATTTGAACCGATGTTCAAATGTGAAAGGTACCCATCCTAGGCAGAGCGCGACAGGACCTCTACGGGCTGAACCACCAGCCCGCTGGGGAAATCACCTGAAGTCCTAGTTGGCCACTGTAGCTATTAACACTGCAGGAAAATCATTTACTTTGCATTGTGCCTTGTCCGGCTTTTGCCCGTACAACTCAAATCACTTGGTATCGATAATGGTAACAAGTATTGGTTATTTGTGTTGGTATGGTATTTAGTTTTTGCTTTGTAACAATCCTAATCACCGGGGGGCTCCATTTATCATCATAGAAGTGAAAAGCTCAATGTGTCAAGATATTGATTTTAGGCCATATCGCCTAGCCCTACCTCTAACTGTAGAAGACAGGGTTTCCTCTACATGTAATTGATCGTGGCGCACTACCACAGCAAAATAAAAGCCGCCACATCCCCAGAATGATTTTTTTGTTACAACAATGTAAAGCATATAGATATGCCCCCTGCTGCCTGCTCTGCTGAAGACAGCAGCTTTGCTGTGGCTCAGTTCATGGGACCATATATATATATATATATAGCCTATCTTTGTGCACTTACTAACAGTAATCAGAGTTATAATTCAATTCAAAAATCATAAAGCATTAAAATTTATTTTATTTTGTAAAACCAACTCTGCCAGCTCCTGCCTGCGAAGCTGGCTACTGTGCAGTGCGCTGTTCTTAGGAGTGAAGAAAAACTAGAGACTTTGCGACTTTGTCGCTATATTTAGCTACTTTTAAGACTCCTCTAGCCACTTATTTTTCAAAAAAAACCAACTGCCGATAAATCTAGTGACTTTGCAGATTGATTTGTGCTTTCACATGAAGTCACAAATAACAGTTATTGTCTTGAGGCAGCAGTAAGTGCCCAAGCGCTGTCTCTCACAGACCGCTGCAGCTGCCTCTTCCTGAAAGCCCTGCCTGCAGTCAGAACAAAGAGAGCAGTGGAGACGCTCCACTCTGTTTCCACATTGCAAATGAATCATGCATGGGCAAAGCTGCCCGTGATCCCACCTTGGGTTACAAAGCAGGATAAAAATATGATGTAAATATAGTTTTTGATGTGAAACTGTTACACTAAAGAATGTGATTCACTTATTCATCTTGTTTACTGTGTGTGTCTGACAACTGTCTTTTTGGTAAAATTTGTAGTGTGAATTGAGGTAATGGTATTAAAATTCATCAAGTTACTTTGGAACTACAAATACATTTAGTATACATTTAGTATACATTTTAATCACTTTTCTGTCTTGCCAAAACTTTCCTACAGCCTGGATCACAAGTACATGAATAGCTATACAAATTACGTGATGACGTCATCTAGCGCCTTCTAGGAAGGACAATAGCAACTTTCCTTTTTGAAGAATGGAGAGGGACTGTTGTAATGGCAGCCCTTCTCCATGGTGCTAAAGGAGTAAACACAACTGAACCTTAATTAAATGAGTAAAAACATTTATTGATAACATGATATTAAACATTAAAACCAAAATGTATAAAACATGTTATTGCTTTGATTTTGCGACAAAAATAACATCCAAAGAGCCTAACTGGTCTCTACAATTATGAAAAAACAACATTTTTTTTTCCAAATGGGGGCTGAATTGGGTTTCTTCTAAAGTAATGAAAAAAATGTCACATGTAAAAATTGTTCAGCTGATCTTATTTCCTTGTCTCTATTAAAAAGCATGTGCCTTCAAAAAATGTGGAAGCATTATCAAAAATGATATTGAGTGGCTGTCTTGGTATTGAGTTAGCAATTTAGAATTGTGACAACCCCTACCTCTACACCTCTAATTAAGACATGCGTCATCTTTAAGAAACTCCATTTAAAACAGATAAGCTCAAACATTTTGTGGATCCAATTATAGCTGCCAACATGTCTCTGTGCTGTCATTTTAAGGTGAGTGGAAAATGTCCAAAAAAGCAAGAAAATGCACGTTCAATTGACATTCAAACTTAATTTTGTTTGCATAAACAAAAAATCACCCCTTTTAAAAAAGGTATTTCACTGGTACTTTAGGGATGTAGTGATCCAAACTCACAATTCAAAATGAAGGAGATGGCCCTATTCTTGGCAAAACAGGCAGCACTTACATGCAGCTGACAGTTGCAGTCATGTGAATTAACTATTACCTTTTTTGAGGTCTTCTTAATGGCTCTGGAGGCTTTGCTCAGTGTGCTGTCCATATCTTTTGTGCTGACCTGCAGTGAGTCTGGGTCTGTGCACTGAATAAGATCCTCCTGGTTACAAGACAAAAATGAACAAAACTTTAATCTTAATCTGATCAATCTAAACCTAGAGGGTGTAATCAGTGTAGATGGATACAGAAGAGCAAACAAGAAAACAGGAAGTGAGGCAGAATTTTGTCTCTGCAAAGGGTTTTTAACAAGTGAAGCTCCATCTTGTTGGTATTCACACTGCGATGCTGACCCGTTGAAAAAGAATTAGGAATGCAGCTGTGGGGCGGCAGAACGAATAGAAGACAACATCGCCCCCTGCTGCCTGCTCTGCTGAAGACAGCAGCTTTGCTGTGGCTCAGTTCATGGGACCAAGCTTAGACTGTTTCATCTTTCAGTGAATGAAAGCATACTCTGAGCAATTATTTGAACAAAAACATAACCGGTGTGGTCCAGATAGTCACTCTGTGATAGCTGCTGACATGGTGATTTGCTTCTATAAAACCTCACAGCAGTATTCGGAGTCATCTTAAAATCATCATCTAGTTTATGTGCTGGAGCATTTCTATTGCTTTTACTTAAGGATGTGTGGTTACTCTTGTCAGCTCCTACATTCATGATCGTATTTCACAAATACATAGGATGATAGGGTTTCATGGTCATTATTACACATCCTAGTAAACAGAGTTTGTCTGACACCAATGGGTTTCAACACTTTTTCAGATGAAATGGCCTAAAACACAATTATCCCTTTTCCATAGTTGTTGTCGTCCCTGCACCACTTTACTCGCCACGCCCTCTCTCTGCTCCACTGCACTTCTGCTGGTTTCCCGCATACCTGGTAAGGCCCAAGGGTTGGTGAATGCCTCCTGGGGTGGCTTTAAGCCACAGTCAATGTTTTGCCCCGTGCTGCAGTTAAGCATTATTGTGTGAAATTAACTAAAAAAAATCTGCCCCTCCCCTGGGCTTCCACCTTATCGTGGTGGAGGGGTTTGAGTGTTCCAATGACCCGAGGAGCTATGCTGTCAGGGGCTTCATGCCCCTAGTAGGGTCACCCAAGGCAGACAGGTCCTAGGTCCCATAGACCCCTTATGAAGAAAAACATATTTGGAAACAATGTTTCCTTGCCCGGACGTGGGTCACAGAGGCCCCACTCTGGAGCCAGGCCTTGAGGTGAGGGCACAATAGTTAGACTTGCCTCGACGCACGGCTCTGAAACCAGTCTCCTTGAGAGGAGTTGGACATTCTTCCACTCTGCAGTTGCCCCCGGTGAGAGGCGCCGAGCAAGTGTGGGCATACTTGTTGCCCCTCATCTTTACCCTGGTGAATGAGAGGGTGGCCTCCCTCCGCATACATGTGGGGTGACAGGTTCTGACTGTTGGTGCTTATGCGCCAGATGGCATTTCAGAATACCCACCTTTTTTCAGTCCTTGGAGAGTACCCCTCCTGGGGACTCCCTTGTTCTGCTGGGGGACTTCAACGCGGGAGACCCGGAGGGGCGTGGTTTGGAGGAACAGCCCACCTGATCTGAACCCAAGTGGTGTTCTGTTGTTGGACTTCTGTGCTCGTCATGAATTGTCCATAACGAACACCATGTTCAAGATTAAGGGTGTACATAGGACATCAAAGGACACCCTAGGCCGTAGTTCAATGATCGACTTTGTTGTTGTTTCATCTGATCTGGGACCGCATGTTTTGGACACTCGGGTGAAGAGAGGGGTGGAGCTGTCCACCGACCACTACCTGGTGGTGAGTTGGCTCCGATCGTGGGGGAGGATGCTGGTCAGACCTGGCAGGTATTTTGAGGGTTTGCAGGAACGTCTAGCAGAGTCTCCCCTTAGACGGAGCTTTAACTCCTACCTCCAGGAGAACTTCGAACAAGCTCCGAGGGAGGTGGAGGGACATTGAGTCCGTGCCTCCATCATTGAGGCGGCAAGTCGGAGCTGTGGCCGCAAGGTTTTCGGCGCATGTCGCGGTGGCAACCTGGTCTGAAGTTCTGTTAGCTATGACATCATCCAGGGAAGACAGATCACCCGCTATTACCATCTAATGTAGAACAGATTACTGGATCAATGTGTGCTTCTGTGCTTTGTTTGTCTCTCTTGTTGTGTCTCTGTCTTCTTTAACCCCCAGTCGGTCGAGGCAGATGGCTGTTCATACTGAGCCTGGTTCTGCTGGAAGTTTTTCCTTCCCGATAAAGGGGAGTTTTTCTTTCCACTGTCGCTTCATGCTTGCTGAGTATGAGGGATTGCTGCAAAGCCATGGACAATGAAGACGACTGTCCCTGTGGCTCTACGCTTCTTCAGGAGGAGTGAATGCTGCTTGTCAAGACTTTCATGCAATCAAGTGAGTTCCCTTAGATAGGACATTTTTTTGACCAATCTGTATAATCTGACCCAATCTGTATAATCTGATTGAATATGAGTTGTGAAAGTGCCTTGAAATGACATGTTTCATGAATTGGCGCTATATAAATAAAATTTAATTGAATTGAATCCTTGAACCTGCTGGTGAACACCAGCAGTGAGATGCTATCAGGCTGAAGAAGGAGTTCTATCAGGTTTTCTTGGCCTGTGGGACTCCAGAAGCAGCTGATGTGTACAGGCAGTTCAAGCGACATGCTGCACGGATGGTTGCTGAGGAAAAAACTTGGGCGTGGGAGGAGTTCGGAGAGGCCATAGAGAAAGCCTTCTGTACAGCTTCGAGGTGATTCTGGTCCACCATCGGGTGCCTGAGGAGGGGGAAGCAGTACTGCAGCAACACCGTTTATAGTGGGGATGGTGTGCTCCTGACCTCGAGTTGGGATATCGTGGGTCAGTGGGCAAAAATACTTAAAAGACTTCCTCAATCCCACCAGCACCTCTTCCATTGAGGAAGCAGAGCCTCGTTGCTTTGGATCGGGTTCCATCTCTGGTGATGAGGTCACCAAGGTGGGTACTAAGCTCCTCTGTGAGAAGGCCCCGGGGGTGGATGAGATCTGCCCAGAGTACCTTAAAGGCTCTGGATGTTGTGGGGCTGTGTTGGTAAACGCGACTCTGCAATATTGCGTGGACGCCAGGGGCAATTCCCATGTTTTGGTGGTCCCCCCCATTCAAAAAGGGGGACCAGAGGGTGTGCTCCAGCTACAGAGGGATCACACTCTTAAAGCCGGGCGTACACTGTACGAGTTTTTCCCCTTTTCGGGCCGATTCTTCAGTCGTGCGGGCATTTTTGAATCGGGGTGAATTTCAGCTTGATCGTAGAGGGGGGGAGGAGGGGGGACTGGCTTCTCACGACTACCTCCCGATCAGGAATCGGACGATCGGTGAAAATCAAACATGTTTGAAAATCAGTCGGCTGTCGTGAGGTTTTCGTGAGCGCATCCTGCTGTTCAAGCAGAGCTACGAGGGGGCGCCCTCCCCTCCTCTCCGTCCCCACCAGCGGAGGGAGGGGAGCGGGCGTCCCTGAAGCGACCTCCGCCCGGCCCGCTCGCGGGGGCGTTGGGGAGGGCGGCAACGCGCTGGCCGCCTGTTTCGGCACTCCTCCGCGGTCCGCCGCCTGTTTCGGCACTCCTCCGCGGTCCGCCGCCTGTTTCGGCACTCCTCCGCGGTCCGCCGCCTGTTTCGGCACTCCTCCGCTCGCGGGGGGGTGCGGGCTGGGCGACCTGCCGTGCCGAGCGGCTGCCGGTGCGTCTCGTCCCTCCTCTCTCCCCTCCGTTCCCCCGACGCCCGGTGCCTCCTGCGGGCCTCGCCAGAGCTGGGCTCGAACCCCTGCTCTGGGTCCCTGTCACCTACCGTCGCTCGCCTGCCTCTGCCATCACAGCGAGCGGTCCCAGAGGGGGCACGACGTACAGTGTGAGCAGTCCGGTCGCGTCCAAGCGCCGCGCCGCACAGATCGTGAGCGGTGAACTTTTTAAAACCAGCGGTTCCGTCGCACAGTTTGAGATGTATATAAGTACCACGACTGAAAAACTCGTACAGTGTACGCCCGGCTTAAGCCTCTGTAGTAAGGGCTTTTAAGGGGTTCTAGAGAGGCGGGTCCGTCGGATAGTCGAACCTCGGATTTAGGAAGAGCAGTGTGATTTTCGTCCTGGTCTCTGGGAGTATGGAGTACCAGGCCCTTTAATACGGGCTTTTAGGTCCCTGTATGACCGGTGTCAGAACGTGGTCCGCATTGTTGGCAGTAAGTCGTACTAGTTTCCAGTGAGAGCTGGACTCTGCCAAGGTTGCCCTTTGTCACCAATTGTGTTCATCATTTATGGACAGAATTTCTAGGCGCAGCCAAGGTGCTGAGGGGATTCGTTTTGGTTGCCTTAGGATTGCGTCTCTGCTCTTTGCGGATGACGTGGTCCTGTTGGCTTCATCAGGCCATAATCTACAGCTCTCACTGGAGCGGTTCGCAGCAGAGTGTGAAGCGGTCGGCATGAGAATCAGTGCATCCAAATCTGAGGCCATGGTCTTGAGCCGGAAAAGGGTAGAGTGCCTCCTCCGGGTCGGGGAGCATGTCCTGCTCCAAGTGGAGGAGTTTAAGTATCTCGGGTCTTGTTCACGAATGAGGGAAAGTTGGAACGGGACATCGATAGGCGCATTGGTGCTGCGTCTGCAGCGAAGCAGGCGCTGTACCGGTCCGTTGTGGGGAAGAGAGAGCTGAGTCAAAAGACGGTCAATCTATGTTAGCACCCTCACCTACGGTCATGAGATTTGGGCCGTGACCAAAAGAACGAGATCGCGGATACAAATGGTCAAAATGAGTTTTCTCCATAGAGTGTCTGGGCTCTCCCTTAGAGATAGGGTGAGAAGCTTGGTCATCCGGAGGGGACTCAGAGTAGAGCTGCTGCTTCTCCACGTCAATAAGAGCCAGTTGAGGTGGCTTGGGCATCTGGTTAGGATGCCTACTGGATGCCTCCCTGGTGGTGTTCCAGGTACGTCCCACCAGGAGGAGACCCAGAGGAAGACCCAGGACACCCTGGAGGAACTATGTTTCTTGGCTAGCCTGAGAACGCCTTGGGGTTCCCCTGGAGGAGCTGGCCCCCGGAGGAGCTGGAGAGAGAGAGAAGTCTGGGCCTCCCTAAATAGGCTTCTACCCCCACGACCCGACCCCGGAAAGGCGGAAGATTGATGGATGGAAGAAACTGAACAAAAAAAATCATAATTAATTTACAAATTATGATTTATTGATTGAAATAAATAATGATTTAAATTATAAATAAATCATTATAATTCATAATATTTTGTTCGAATATTTTTAATGGATAAAATAATCCACCAGATAAATATCTGGATCACAGATTAGGCTGAACTAATAAATAAGGCCCAGCTTCGTGTATGTCTGTGTGTGTGTAAGAAGAGACTAATCTGTTCCAAATCACCTGGCAGAGTTGAAATCTATTTTTTTATTTTTTATAGGCTGGATATTGGGTATTCGCACTGCACTGCTTCGGTTTAGTGTTCTTGGGTTAGATCCGTTTGTTGCGGCCCCAATACTATGGACAGTGTCCTCGAGTCCGCTTGGCAGCACCTTTCAGTTGCTGCTGTGGTGTGATGCCCCAGTTGCCTCCACACTGCCGGGACTCCATACCACAATGGGGAGAGAATGCTCCACTGTCCGTGTGTAGCCCAGCAGCCTCCACACTGCTGGGAAGTGAAGCCCAGCCTGGGGCTTCACTCCACGCCGCAACAGGAGCCTTCTCTCAGAAGAGATAAGAAGTGGCAAAAGTCTGTCATTGCAACTGCTGCAGCAGCTGTAAACAATGTTTTGAACTATACACCATTTAGAGACAAAACAAACCAACTTTCAGTTTATCCAGGGAATGCATCAGGAGTCTCGCCAGTGCATTTCAGCGTAATGGACAGTTATGCTGAAAGTTGTCAAAGTTTCACTGAAATTAGACGGTCAATATGACACGGAACAGTATGACACGGATGTTTGAGAGAGACATAGAAAAGTCAAAGCTCTTGAATGTGCATCAGCACAGTTATAAACCTCCTAGACAACATAAAAGCTAGCGCTAGCTATTATTGGCCTGACGAATAGCCCCCTTATAGCTGCACTACGCAACACTTCGCTGCGGGAATGCATCCAGAGGAGCAACGACATGATACACACCGTCACCGGCTGTTCACTGTTACGCTGAAATAAAATCCTGGTGAGGACCCTGTCCATTGCCTCCCCTCTTTATTACTGAGTCAGCAAATCACGTTTTTTTTTTTGTTTTCTATTTTTGGATCGCTCCAGTTTCAGCTCACCACACCTACGTTCAACAGTTGAATAGCAGTCTGTTCTCATCACTGCTCTACTTGACTCCACTCCTGTGGTACTATATTCAGAGTAGGGAAAAGAACTACAGTTGAAAAGCTTGCAAAGTGGGAGGTGTGGAGTAGAGCACAGCAAAGCAAAGTCCGTGGAAAAGTCCCATTAATGTAGCAGAAATGGGTGTTCATTTAATTAATAGGTCCTTTTCAGATTCCAGGAGCTTGAGTTTTACAGGAAAGGGTCCTGTTCTGAGGATAGGACTTTTCAAAAGCACGTGGCTTAGATGAAGTGGCTGTGTGAAAATCTTCATCGGATGTTTTCAGCATTTTAAGTTAATCAATTATAAACTGTTCCAACAAAGATCTATAAGACTGATATTTTAATGGAGTATTAATGATCAAACAGAGCCCTTTCATTTTCCTTGTACACAGAAAACACACATTTCCCTAAGACTGACTGTTCAAGTAAACTTAAGTTAATGTACTGTGAACTATTATTTACAAACCATAAACCATGCCTGAGGTGGGAAAAAAAGTTTTAATCAGCTTTTTATACGCAGTCGGGCATGCTGTATTTAATAACGTAAACCAGATCCATGGATTTGGCAAGACTATCTCTCATTTTACACTCACCTAAAGCTATTAAGTTTGACTCTAAAAAGTGCATGATTACTGATCAAACCACTGTGTGTGTGCGGGACAAGGCAGGCTCTCTGCTATCCAGTGGAAAAAGCGGAGGAAGGCAAAGCTCAATCAGTACAGCGTGAATATCCAACCTATAAAAATAATGTCCCTGTGGTCAAAAGTCCATGGTTTAGGGCTTTAAAGTCCTCGTCGTTCTCGCCATGGCTGAGGCAAAAACTTCCTCATTAAACCCTAAATTTCCTTTTTTTTACAGTTTCTCGCAGATTTCTTTAAAGTAATAATGTCACACAGTAATGCTTAATAACGGCAGAGTACGCAACACCTTCTGGCCGTACTGGACCAGAAACCATCACGAGTGGAATAAAGAGGAGCCGAGTGGGTGGAATAGGGTAAGGTCAGTGTAAAAGGGGCTAATAAGGTGTAACACCATTAGCAAAACCAGTTGTTCGTTCTTCATCTTGTTTTGTGGACGAGTGGCATGATAGAGACACAGCCTTTCTGACTTTGTCTGTTTGGCCTATGGCATGGGTTAAAGCAGGGGTGTCAAACATACGGCCCGCAATTTAGTCCGGCCCGGTGGCTAAATGCATTATCATTATAAAAAAAAAAAAAGAAAAAAAAAGAATTTTTATTTTTTTTTCCAGTGTCCTGTCTGGCAATGTGGCAATAAGAATTGTTGTCTTGAGTTTGACACCCCTGGGTCAAAGCAAAAATAATCCGTTTGACTGATTTTTTCTAGCCAGCCCATATAATCCCGGGCCGTGGACAACATGCCACACTAGTTGGCTCAATTGGTTATTGTGCAAAGTCAACTTTAACCAAATCCGGTACTTTTAAATTATCCATTGAAAACTCCTGTATCTCTGCCACCTTTCAGCTTTAGAGCCTTGGTGTCATCCTGGACAAACATCCCCATCACTTTCCACATCCACAACATCACCTGGTTAACTTTCATATTTGCAGCATCAAGCAAGTTCTTCCTTGACACTTTTGCCAAACTGGTCCACAGTCCACTTTACAGTTTCAACTCCCTTCCCTCCCTGTCATCCAGAAAACCTCCATAAATTACAACTAGTACCAAACGCAGCAGTTTACATGATTACATCATCTGCTTCACACCTGAACATTAACTCCACTGGCTCCATGTCACATTCAATATAAACCAACCCTATGATTATACAAGGCCAATCACAGCCTGGACGATGCAGGACACATAACCAACACTATGATGACGTCATATATTTTAATTTGACACAGATCGCACATTACAATAATCAGTCTCTGCTTTGCCCGTTATTGTTCACCAATTATCACAGTTTTTAAAAAGGCATTATTTAACTTTTTTGAAGTTTAATAAAACGGCTATATTTTAGCCCAGTGACTGGAGAGCTGTCCAGGATGAACCCTGTGTCCGGGCCTGGAGACAGTCTCCCCCACGACCCTGTTACGTCAGGCCGCGTTTCCTCATCAGATACGGCATGATGTAACACCTGTACGAACCATAGACATATAATATAAGAGTAGACCCCGCATTGACTGTCGCTGCTCAGGTATTACAGCCACCATCTTGGGGCGGTCGACCTGCTACCCAATCCTGCTGATTCAAGCTGAACACACTAATGATGCCTCTGCACTGTGCAGCTTATTTCTGTTTAAATCGAGGGACTATCTACGCCAGGGGTCGAGGGATAACTTTTCACAAGATGAAAAGATATTGTTTATATTTTTGATTAGAATGTGATTTTTTCGAATATTAGATAGAGAGATATGTCCAAGAGATAGATATACATACGGTGAACACTCGCTATATCGTGGTTCACCTTTCATGGTCTCGCTGCTTCACGGATTTGCATTGATGAGCCGTTCATTACAGTTCTCAAACATAATCGATGGTGGCATGTTGGTTTATAAGAATCTTTTTGCTCAGAAGAAAAATGAGCGACAACAACTACCAATAACCATGTTCTTCTACCGAAAAAAACACACCTGCACCGCGTGTTTTAGAAGAAAAGAACGCTACAGAGTGGAGTCAGGATACAGCGGCTCAGTCAGAAGAGCAGTGAATTTTTCATTTTCCCCCGTTCTAATCCAGTGACTCGGGTCGTGGTGGGGCGGTGCTGATCTCCGCTATTTGAAGCCTTCAGTTCGTATTGATGATTAAAATGATCATTTTACAGCACAGTAGTTATTTGTTAAAAAAAAAAACGTTTATACAGTACTTCTATTTGTTAAACAAATGCTTGGGCCTGTAAAAAGGTTTTGTTCTTTGGTTTCAATATACTATGTACATTGTATAATAATTGTAAAAAAAAAATAAAGGTTTCACGGATTTCGCCTATCACGCGTTCCCTTTGCGTAAATAAAGTTAAACATTGTTGAAGGTAATCTTGGCTGCTGTACCTTGTCTGTCTGGCAGGTGTTTTTGGGTTGGTGTAAAAATGAGTCCATAGATCCACAGGAGACTTTTTCACATGTTTCTGGTGCGACTCGCTTCTACAGTGTCGCTTCAGATCGCTCCACTCCGTGTAAAAATAAAAAATTACTTTATAAAAAAACTCTGAGAATCTCCTTTCTCTGGCCTCACTCAGAACCCGTTCTCCAGTCCATGTTGTAGCTGCATTTTATTTGTTTTATCTTTTTGGCAGAGTTTCCTTAATAATCTGTACGCATCAAAATCCTTGTCATTTTATTTAGTGTCCTGGTTCAGCTGCTCTTCAGGTGGAGCTGCTGCATATTGACTGACAGCCGATGAAGCTCTCAGTGATGACTGCAGCTCTGCCTTCTTTGTTTCAGTACAGCGAAGGTTTTATTTATTTTATTTTTTTACTTTTTCCGAATCGGAGCCAGTCAAATGGGGGACATCGTTTCACATTCGACCCTTCTTCTTCAAGGGTCATGCTAAATTAGCCTGAGCTAGCGCGTTACTCTTTGTGTTTTGAATAAAACATAGCGAATCACGAAGAGACCCTGGTTGGTCGCCGCGTTTATCAGCTAAATTGCTGGAAGTGAGGGAATAAACGCTGACAGGTGGAAATAGTTAATTAATTAACTGCAGGGGCAGCGACAGACACGCTTACCGATGGAAGTTGTTATCAGCTGTTGTATCTGCTGAACTTTCTGACCTGCTGCTTTGTATAAATCCAAAGAAAACCTTTGACCACCACTACTTTCATTCATACCATCTGTGGTCAGTTTAAAATGCTCTCCCAAAAGTTAAAATGATGTACACCGATAAACCTCAGACTAGCAATGTCCGCTTTGCAAAGACCCGCCCTACTCTCTTTCTGATTGGCTAATGTCAAAGCTCTGCCAGGTTTCATTGGTTGAGTGCAGCTTCTGTTTAAAACCTTAAATAAAAGTCTAGACTGATTTTTTTGCGCTCATTTTCCAAATGACGGAAATCCGTCGCAGCAACGGAGAACTTTAAGCCCTGGCCTATGGCATCTTCTTGTTGCCACCCATTGGATCAGAGCTGTACTAGTTTTCCTCACAAATTTCCCATTTCTCATTGTGCTAGCAAACGGAACATCTCAACCTTTAAAGTCCCAGGCTTTGGTTTACCCCAGCAAACCAAAGCTTGGGGCTTGCAATGGAAAAGGGGCCAATATTAGAAACATAAATCCTGTGTAAATCTACAGTTGACCTTGAACAACTTCTCACAGGTCTCATCCACAACTAAAGGCTGGTTCACACAGCAGGATTTTAAAATAGTCGGCCAATTTTCAAAGCCTGAGAGACACCAGACGTAACGATAAAAAATCCTAAATAAAACATGTTTGCTTGTACAGTGTGTGGTGTCCGGTCAGACGACAGGCACAACACACCACACATGAACAGATTTTACTCAGGATCATTCAGATGTCAGACAGGAAATCTTGTTATTTTTTTCTCTCTCTCTTGGAATTCCTCACCTCCCCTTGTGATTGGCTACACGTCATATTCAACAGGTTGCCTGTTTGTTTGTTCTCTGGAGACACCACACATGGTAGGATATCGGGGCAAGACAAACCAACATGTTGAATATCCCCAATTTGAGGTCAGAGCGGTCCCAACGTTCTACCGAGTGGACCCGATCGCTCTTAACACACCACACACAGCAAGATAATCTTTTAAGATTATTTTAAGAGCCGATAATCTACGCCCCTCGCAAGGGGAGGATCGGTGCGGAAATCGGGCTAAAAATCCTGCCATGTGAACCAGCTTTAACAACATGGGTGCTAGAATAGTTTTCCTTCCAGTCTGATGATAAAAAAATAACTGCATCAATTAGATTTTTGTGAATAGAACTTGTGTGAATAAAGTGTGAGAAAACAACTGGGCATGACAGAGTTATTACCTCTTTTCCCTTTTGTCACTCTCAGAATTTGGTTTTCCCTTAATTTGTCTGTGTGTGAAAGAGCGTTTTTGTGAGTGTGACATCTCACCGCATCAGCTCTGCAGATGGTGTTGGCAACATGGCGACACAGTGTACGCAGCCAGTCACTCTTAACCATTTCCTCTCCAGTCAGCTGGAAGCTGAACAACAAGTTCTCCTGTTCAGTGGGAGGGCGAGCCACCAAGGCGAAAGCATTTACACAATCTGAGGAGAAGAGGCAAACAAAAGTCAAGAGCGTGGACACTAACAGGGAAGCATAACCAAGAATTTAGATTTAATCACGAGGGATAAAAGGAAAGTAATAGTATAGCAGCTAAAGTGTAAACAAGACTCTCACAGATTGAGGAATGGAAGAATAAATGGTTTGAAACAGAAGAGCAGTGAAGAAATAATTACAAAGCTGAAAAGCACGAGGTGATGGTCGGTTCAGAGGAAAATACTTCATATTACAATATGTTCCATTATACAGGCATTACTGCCAGTGGTCTGATCTTGTTCACATATGGAGGAATTCATCTTTTAATATTGTCAAGGTGGAACCCTGTTTGTCTTAATAACTGCAATCACTGCCCAAAGAATGATTAGTTCTAGAATGTTTCACTGAATCACAACAAGGTAAAGTAAGGCCAAAGGAACTTTAGTTGAACTACTCTTGGCTCCTACTATCTTTGAGAAAAGGTGATGTATTAGAAAACAATTCGAACAATTTGTCAGTAAGACCATTGCTTTAACTGCTACAGGTTGCATGTTCTGCTGTGGCTGAACATTCTACATTATTTTCAACCATTCCGTTCTCTATGTTCTTAATATTTTGTTTTTAATTGAGTCGGCATAACTGTTGTTTTTGTTTTGATTTAAGCTTTCAGGTGAGCGATCTTGGAAGGTATTCAAGTTTGGAAGTTCAAGTCGAATACACACAAAAAGATCATGTTGCAGGATAAGTTAAGGTGCAATTACGTATACACAGAGTGTTGTAATGTTATTAGTGAATTGTTACAACTTATACTCAGTACAAGTTGAGATAAAGCTGAAATGAAATCAAATGGACACTAAACATCAATGTTAAAGGAAATGTACATTAGCCCCATTGACATTTAAAGGATATCATCATGAGACTAGTGAAGACTCTGAGCTGGGAAATCATTGTAATATACGATACTGGTTAGTTTTTCCTGTCTCCTTAGGGAGACCCAGGGACGTAGAAGGGCGGGGTCCCTCTTTGTGTGCTGGACTAAGGGACTCAGAGGCATGATGTTTGCAACAGAGGGGGCCCTGCACCAGGACTGTGAGAAAGCAGTGCAATTTAATCAAAGGATCCTGGAGAGCGACATACGGTGTCAGCGACATGAGGACAAGAACTTTGCCACACTCTAATTTTTTTTTTTTTTTATTTTGCTTAATATGTTTGTCTTCTTTCCTGTTATTTTTAAGGTGTTTATGTCTTTTGACGACATTGTGAGTAATTAATGACTTCATTATTGACAATAATCTTGATGTAATGTTTTTAACAGAAACATGGTTACATGAATTTAGTGAAGCAGCTATACTGATCGAGACGACTCCTCCCAACTACAATTTTCTTTGTGAGAGCAGACAGCAAAGGAAAGGTGGAGGAGTAGCAACATTGTTTAATGATTCACTAAAATGTAAAAAGGTGTTTTTGGGAAAATTTGACTCTTTTGAACATTTGGCTCTCCAGGTAAAGAGCCCGGTACAAACTATGTTTCTGAATGTTTACAGGCCTCCTAAGTCCACATCAAACTTTTTTAAGGATTTTAGTGACCTGCTGTCTGTGATATGTGTTGATTACGACTGTTTAATTATTGTGGGAGACTTCAACTTTCACGTTGACAACCCTGAAGAAAGAAGTGCAAAAGAACTGTGTGACACACTTAGAAACTTTGGTTTAAGTCAACATGTTAAACAGCCAACACACAAACAGGGACATATTTTAGACTTGATCATCACTAAAGGTCTAAAAATTTCACAGGTCAATGTAACTGATGTTGCCTTGTCTGATCACTTTTCTGTTACCTTTGAAAGCATCATTTCCAGTGACTCATTTAGCCAAATGGACATCGTAAGAAAACGCACCTTTAAGGACAATGCCACGGAAACTTTTATTCAAGCTTACTCTGATACTTCAACCTTGGGCTGCAACTCAGTAGATGAGCTAGTAGCTAACGTTCAGTCCAAAGTCTCAGACATCATTGACTGCATTGCTCCAGTTAAAGTGAAGGTTTTTTCCGGGAAGAAAAAATCTCCTTGGAGAAATGCTCCAGCAGTTAGAGGTGAAAAAAAGGAGTGTCGGAAAGCTGAACGCAGGTGGAGAAAGAACAGACTCCAGGTTCACTATGACATCTATAAAGAGAGACTTTACAGATATAACTTACAACTGAAAAATGCAAGAGAATCTTTCTTCTCTGAGATCATCAAGAAAAACAGCAATAATGCTCGTGTCTTATTTTCCACAGTCGACAGGCTAACAAATCCTCCTGTGTCCGTGACTTCCGAACTCCACTCCACCAGGGCCTGCAATGAATTTGCTAACTTCTTTACTGAGAAAATCCTAAAAATTAGAGGATCACTTTGTACTTCCATATCAACACCAGAACCAAAGCTGTATTCAGCAGGAACTATTTCTGACAAAATGTCCCATTTCAGCGAAATAAACCACAAAAGCTTAGAGCAGACCATTCAGCAGCTAAGTTCCTCTTCAGGCAGCCTTGATGTTCTCCCCACAGCTTTCTTTAAAAAAGTTTTACCTGGCATTGCGTCTGATTTGACCCAGATAATAAATACGTCCCTTCTGTCAGGTGTTTTCCCCCAGTCCCTAAAAACAGCAATTATCAAACCACTGTTAAAAAAGAACAATTTAGACAAACTACTACTCCAGAACTACAGGCCCATCTCAAACCTCCCCTTTATCAGTAAGATTATTGAAAAAGCTGTATTTCAACAATTAAACACCTTCTTAACAACGACCAGCCGCTTTGACGTTTTCCAGTCTGGCTTCCGTGCTCACCACAGTACAGAGACCGCCCTTATCAAGGTGTTTAATGACATCCATATAAATACAGACTGTGGAAGAACCACCGTGCTGGTTCTGTTGGACCTCAGTGCAGTATTTGATACTGTCGATCACTCCATTCTGTTAGAGCGCCTGGAGAACTGGGTCGGCCTCTCTGGTACAGCTCTCCACTGGTTTAAATCCTACTTAAAGGACAGGGACTTTTTTGTGTCAGTAGGTAACTTTACATCCCAGACGACAAAAATCACATGTGGGGTTCCCCAAGGGTCCATTCTGGGTCCCCTCCTCTTCAATATCTACATGCTCCCCCTAGCTCAGATAATAAAAAATAACATCAGCTACCATAACTATGCAGACGACACACAGCTTTACATCACCATGTCACCAGGTGACTATGAACCAGTTCAGGCACTCAGTAAATGCCTAGAAGAAATCAATACGTGGATGTGCCAAAATTTTCTTCAGTTGAATAAAAACAAAACAGAAGTAATAATTTTTGGACCAATAGAGGAGAGATCAAAAGTTAGCACACAGCTTCAGCAGCTTCAGTTAGGAACCACTGATCAGGCCCGAAACCTGGGTGTAGTGATGGACTCAGACCTGAACCTTCAAAAGCATCTAAAGACAATTACAAGGTCGGCTTTTTATCACCTGAGGAACATTTCCAGGATTAAAAGACTAATGTCTCAGCAGGATCTGGAAAAACTAATCCATGCGTTTATCTTTAGTCGAATTGATTGCTGCAACGGTGTTTTCACAGGTCTGCCTAAAAAGTGGATCAGACAGCTGCAGCTGATCCAGAACGCTGCTGCCCGCGTCCTCACTAAGACTAAGATAGTAGAGCACATAACCCCAGTTCTAAAGTCCTTACACTGGCTCCCTGTATCTCAGAGAATAGACTTTAAAATACTTCTGTTAGTCTATAAATCACTGAATGGCTTAGCACCTAAATACATCGCAGACTTGTTATCAGCGTATAAACCCTCCAGACCACTCAGGTCTTCTGGCTCCAGCCTACTCTGCATACCTAGAACACGAACCAAACACGGAGAAGCAGCATTTAGTTCCTATGCTCCACTCATCTGGAACAAACTTCCAGAAAACTGTAAAAGTGCTGAAAGCCTGAGTTCCTTTAAATCGAGATTAAAAACATTTGTTTAAAATTGCCTTTGAATGTTCAAGTTAAACTGTTTTAAAATGTTCAATGTTCAAGTTAAACTGTTTTAAAATTACTTTTTTTTCCTACATTCTATCCCTACTTGCTTTTATTCCTATATTTTAATCATGTAAAGCACTTTGCATTGTCTCTGTACTGAATAGTGCTATATAAATAAATTTGCCTTGCCTATATATATATATATATATATATATATATATATATATATATATATATATATATATCTTTATTCCATTTTCATCTTTGGTTGAACAAAAAAGCCAATTTTAAATTCCCGGCTGCTAAATAAATAGCACTTGTCTGAGTCATCTGACAGTCAAACAGCCTCCAGCCAGGTGAGTATTGAACATTTATTTTCTATTTTCATATCTGGAAAAGTAATTTAATTTTGGACTGGGCTGGGAACTGACCACAGTTTTACAAACTCATGTCAACAAATGTTTCTCAATGAATACATTTACCGTATTTTTCGGATCCTGCGACTTATAGTCAGGTGCGACTTAAATGTTAATTTATATTGACCAACAAGAACCAATAACTAAATATTAGCGTCTATAGCCACAAGAGGGCTCTTTAGGCTTGTGAAAACTATATGCTGCTCTTGTACCACTTAAAAATTAATTTAAAAACATATAGACAACAAAGACTGAACACATGTTTGTATGCTGTTTTAGTCTGCATTCACGCAGCAGAGCGTTGTGTGGTGAACCTCGAAGAGCCCAGACCGCGACAGAACCCTATTATTGGGCTGTCCGTGAAGCTAATAACAGCTAGCGCTAACTTACAGGTCTGTTGTCTAGGCGGTTTACAACTTCACTGATGCAAACGAGCTTTATATTGCTCTCAAACATCCGTGTCGTACTGTTAGGTTAGCACGTAGCACTGCTACGCTCACGGTCTAATTTCAGTATGATGTTGACTAATTTCAGCGTGACAGCCTGTTGCGCTGGCAAGAACTTTCCCGGTTTTAGGTGCTGGCTTGTTATGCTAACTTAGCCCATTCAACCTCCCAGGTATGTTCCATATTATTCAGCCGGTTTTGGATGCAGCGGTGTAATTGAATAAATTGGCTTACCAGATAACTGTCAGTTTTTAGTCTTGGGATTGTGTGAAATAAATTTCTAAAGAAATGCGTACAGTCCGGCGCAACTTATAGTCCGGTGTGACTTATATAGGATTTTTTTCCTCTTTATTTTAATTGATGTGACTTATATTCCGGGCGACTTATAGTCAAAGAAATACGGTACTTCACAGATATTATAAACAATTATATTTCATGCGTCATGTACACTATATCCTCAAACAGGAACAAAGAGCTAACCTTGCTTACAAGCTGAATTCACACGGTATTTGTGCGTTCACAATTACATGAGAATCCATCTTGTACTGCTCCCGCTTAAGCAGTTTGTGACCGAACCAAAAACGGTACGGGCCAATCATGTTGCAGTATTATGGTTTAAGGTGGGACATACTGCTGTGAAAAAAGCAAGAGCTGCCGAGCCCACATAAACATGGCAGCCGAGGAGGACGCATCCGTAGCCACTGCCATCACATCTGTTTTGTAAGAATCCATGATTTCTTCTTTGAAAGACGAACAGCAAGAAGTGCCTTGATTAGGGCTGGGTATGGATTCAAAGTTCAAGAATTGATTTGATTCTGATTCTCAAGATTTTAAATCGATTCTTTTCTATTCAATCTCAAATTGAATTGCTGGTATTTAAAACATTTTTTAGCTGTTAACTGAATTTCATGACTGTGTAGTTATGCAACATATTGATACTAGTATCATATTAACATTCAACAGCAAATTAATAAGGTAATGGTAGCTAATGGCGGCTATAAGGACCAAACCCTTTCCCTGAATGTTGAGACAATTACTTTCATAAACATGCTGTGGGGCACAATATCCAAACAGATCCAGGGTAGAAAACAGAGGATGCCAGAGATATCTTCAGCTGCTATTTCTATTCAATTCAAAAATACTTTATTAAACCAAAAGGGACACCAAATTTGGACACTAACCTGGTGCATTTCTGTCCCAGACTGGGACAGAAAAAGGCTGATGACAAAAAGCAAGCTAAAAAGAAAGAATTAGACAGAGACTGAAATGAAACTAGGGTAAACATCGGAGCAGCAGGCAGGCTTCGCTGTGGGGGAGGACCTGTGGAGGGAGGGCTTCAGAGCAGCAGGGAGCAAAGGGGAGGGACCAGGAAGGTGTACTTGTCCAAATTTTCAGGCCAAGTCCACGGTCTTCTCCGAACTCCCTAATGCAGCTTTAAGACTATGCCTGTACATATGTATTTAATTAAATTCAACTGAAACTAGATGTTTCGATAGCTTAATTTGTTTTTATGTCTGCTAAGCCACTCCATTCAGCTTCCATATGATACAGTCAGTCTAAAATAGCCATTTGTAAGACTAATATCATATGCAGTTTTATCAATGTGCGCATGAATGCATGTGGTGGAAGCAATTCATATGATGGGCTACTGCTTAATGTTTCAGACATGTGCCTGTTGTTACCTTCAGTGTCCTGGAGATCCAGTACTCTGCGAATCTGCGACAGTGGCATCAGAGCTATGTGCTTCAGTGGGGGAGGAGGCCTCGTCTGTCCCAGCGGACTTTTAAACGTATTGATCACCTTGTGACGCTTCCTCGCAATCTGAGACAAAAGGAGACGGTGATATTAAAAGAAACAGCAAACAGAGCCGACTTTAAAGTTTCAGCCTTTGTGTATGGGTGCATTTCAGTGTGTGAAAAGCCGCAGAGCTTTACTTAATAAATCAATGAAGCATTCATGGAGGTAAACGATGCAACTCATTACTGTCAAATTAATTAGGAGGTTAGAGCGAAGACACGGAGGACAAGAATCAAAGAACATTAGGGGTTGAGATTAAATCAACAGTTGCTGATGATGGAGGAGAGCAACAAGACCACCTACTCTGAAACCACAGTGAGTCTATATGCAGTCCTTGTAAAGCAGCCTACAGGAGACATGTGCATGACTGTGGCTGATTAGGAGGTGTCAGTGACACTCCTGAATCAGCACAGCCTCTCAACTCGTCTCGTCTCTTTCACAGCTTGTCCTGTCCTTCTGCTGACCGGTGCAAATTAACACACACGCTTCCTGTGACTGCACCAAGACCAAACCCAGATGGACTACTAAGAGACAAAAACAGAGTATCCTGAACGAACACTTCCAAGAAGCCAACCTTTAGAATCCTTTTAAGGGGTCTCGGATCAGTAGGTCCAGTTTTTTTTTTTTTTTTTTTTAAGTTTGTTCACTGTTTTTCTTTTGACATTGGTTTCTCTTAACTTTTTTATTTCAGTCATGTATGTGAAGCCGACCATCTTTAGGTTTGCAAGCCACGAACCAATTTTGCAAACAGACATGGGTATATACAGTGTCCGAAATTAACTTCCTGATTCACCGGCCAAGTTGGCCAGTAGATATAAAAATCAACCGGCCAGGCATATTTTTTACCGGCAAAAATACTAATCCTAACCAGACCTAAATTTTTATCAAAAATTAAGAGTGAGATTATGTTAATTTTCGGGGGGGGGGGGGGTGGCTGTCTGGACCCTGGAAGAGATATCTTTGTTTCCTGACTTTAATAAGAAAATATTGTAGTTGATTATAAAAGGCACAATAAGAATTATCACATTTACATCCAGGCAATAAAAAACACTACAGATTATCATTAATCTATCCGTGTTGGTCTAATTTGTGAATGAGGCAGAGTTTCATCAAGCCTATACGGTTCAACATTTTTCTCTCAGCTGCCACACTTAAAGCACGCAGGGGTTCGCGCTGCGTTTTTACGCATGATCCAGCTGCTGGATTTTACCCTCGTGCGCTGCGCGCGAGGGATAAACAGTGGGGGAAGTGCATAAATAAAGACTGTAAAGGGCTCCATTAGAGGGAAGAGAATGAATAACGGGTCTGAGCTGAAGCCCCTGATTTTACAAGTTCCTTAAAAAGTCCGCACCTTTATTTCATGTAACGTAATTTTGCATACCTGAATTCAAGCGCAAGGCAGCAGCCCACCGAAGCACCACTGGCTCTGTGTCGTTAAATACTAAAGAGCATTAAACATAGCTACTGACTCTCCTATAGATTTTAATTGGGACATTTTGGTACGAGTGGAAAGACATTAAACGTAGTGATTCACGTTTTGAAGGCTGGTCGCTGACAAAAGCACCTGGCTCCGAGGGAAGGGAGGAGAGAGGCGCAGTTACAGCGCTGAGGCACTGTAACTGCGCCTCTCTCCTCCCTTCCCTCCCTAAAAACGAAACTTATAAACAGACTAATGGGCGTTTTAGACTATCTGGTTAGCAGATCTGTTTTCTGATCCAGCGTGCAGCCATGACTGGTTCTGAATGAAGGCTTTATCTGGGAGCTGCTCTCCCCAGAAATAAGATGTGAAAGAAGCTGAACCAGCTCCGCAGAAGGCGGGTCTAGACTGAGTTCTGTGAACGGATCATCCGCAGCCCAGATGGGCTTTGTTATTTTTATTTTATTTTTAATTTATTTGGTACAAAGATTTACTCGCCATGTGGCAGCTAGCCCTTTGAAATTCACTCGCCAAACGGGAAATTTACTCGCATTTGGCGAGTGGCGAGTGTTAATTTCGGACCCTGGGTATATATTAGATTCTCCCAATATGATTGCCAATAATAGAGATATCCAGTGCGGGTGTGATGCTGAACAACTAGTCCATGCATTTGTTATGTGACTATTTTAAGTCTTTACCATCTGAG
>CM073128.1:50751281-50816281 GCA_037039145.1 Fundulus diaphanus
TCAGCTGCAGTTGAAGTCCTTTACAGTGCACAGATTCTGCAGATTTCTGACCAGACATCTGTCAGAAATCATATGTTTCTATATGAGCGCATGCCTGAGGACTATAGCAATATAATATATGGCTTGTACTGGTACATCGCTTTATCAAGTCCGACGAGCCCAAAGCGCTTTACACTGGTCAGTCATTTACCCATTCTCTTATACCCTGGCGGCGGTGAGCTACATTGTAGCCACAGCTGCCCTCTAGCAGACTGACAGAAGCCAGGCTGCACAGTACCCCATGCTTGTGCTAAATCTCATTACACAAAATGTAAACAATTTAAATGCAATAAAATTTGAACTCTGAAGATGCACATGTCTCTCAGTTCTTCCTTAGCAGGACCCCTACTCTGACATAAAACACTATACAAGTCACTTAAAACTCCAAGATTTTTATCTTTTTCGTGTAATTGGGTTAAATTAGTGTTATCTAAAAAGGAAGTATTGCTATAATTTGATTATTTTAGTAAGCCATTTAACTTGTTATAATCTCAGATTTTGAACAGGTGTAATACTGCTGTAGCCTCAGTGTGCACGTGTGATGTTGGTCACAGAGGTCAAATGAATGCTCAGACACATGAAAAATTAGGGGGAACATTGCTGAAGACCTTAAGCAACCTGGGTTGACACTATCCCCTGGGCATTAAGAAGGACGCAGGCATTGGCCTTGGAAATCTGGGGAAAGGACTCAAGTTCAAACTGACCTAATATAGCTGGGGAAATCAGGGTGTATGGCAGCGTCAGGGAAGGGCAAACATACTTATCTTTCTTCCAATTCATTCAAATGTAAGGTGTTATTTCCTAGTGCCAATTACTTTTTACATCGTGGTAAAATAATTAGTTTGGAAAAAAACATTGAGAGACTGAAACATGTTGAGATATAAGAATGATATAAGAATGAAAAGTTTAGATTCATTTAATTTTACCTCTAGGCAGTCGTTAAAGAGGAAGAGTGTGACATTTTCCCCACGGTCACATGGCTCGTCTCCCAGAGCGATTGTTTCCACTCGATGCACCAGGGTGCGATGGGAAGACAACAGGTTGGCCTGAGAAGAAAAAGATAAGTTAAAAAAGGCATCAGGTAGAATGCACACATTATGTGAGCTTTGACATATACAGCCCACTGACAAATCCAGGACATTGACCATTAGCAAGTGTGAGAATGTCTATAAAAGCAACCTAATGCTCAACAGGCAGCTGGACTGTTAAATTACTGTATGTATACAAAACATGCAAAGAGCAGCAATCTTCAAACTTACGGGACATCCATCAACTTCATAGACAACATCAAAGATCTGCTTCTGGCCTTCAGTCTTCCTCTTGTCCTCATTGATGTGACTGCAGACAAGTCGAGGGGAGGTGGATGTGAGAAAATGTCAGTAATCCTGAACATTTGACAAGTTTTTGTTCTAAGCATGAATTGCTCTAAAATGCCACCATTTTATTTTGAACTGTTAGATAAAACGATTGATCATTCACCATCACTTTCCATTTTAAACCAGTGCTTCTCAAGTGGTGGGGCATGTCCCCTAGGTGTGTGTGTGTGGTGGGGTTCTCTGTAATGTATGGTTGTCTGTATATGAATATTATAAATAAACTCCTAAAAAAAGCATAAAACAATGTAACTGATGTTTGTCTTTAGTATTAATGGGTTGCTTGTAGCTTGTCTATTTTGGGTGTCTGAATTTTATTTAAATTTTTTTAACTAGCCATAAACCTCCGTTCATGGCTAGTTAGGCGACTGCCATGCAAATTCATGGGCAGTGCCTATTACTATGCACCTAATAAGGGTTTTCAACGTTAATACAGCCCGAACCGTAGGGTCCACAAAGTATATATCAAAACGTGCGTCTCGATGCCGTGAAGTGTGCTATTTGTACTTTACGCCATTTTGAGTTACCATGGCGACGTAAATAGCGGAAAACCATGCCAAAAAGTCCCATACAATATTTGCAGCAACAACCCATAGCTTGTCCTGTTCCCCTATCCGTTACGAAATAAACACAGAAAAAAATTATGTCTCTAGCATTTACGGTTCCGGAGAAACAAAGTGCTGCTCGCGGCCATTTCTCATGTAATGCTTTTGAATGGGCATGAACACAGTTACCCTCCGCAAAATGCAAGCTTATATATGCCCTGTGATGGTGCACTGGTTAAGAAATTTATTTATTTATATTTTTTTATATATATATATATATATCAAAAGGTGTGTTTTCATCCAGTCAACTGCTCTTTTTGTATCAGCCGCCATTTTGAGTTACCATGGCGACGTGATGAACAAAAACCATGCAAAATCACATGGACTTGGACTAAACTAACAGAGTACCATCACCCGGTGATATTGAACACAATCATGTTAGCGGCTAACAGTAAGCATGTTGCTAAACGGAAGTAGCTCTAGGAAGTGCTGCAGCTGTGAGGGAGTCTCCATGACAACGCTGCTAGCCAGAGGCTCCTAGGAGGTCCGGGACACGCTCCATTGACTTAACATGGCACCTTTCGACGGCCGCTGCGAGGGCTGTGAAGACCGTAGGAACCTGAAATTCGCAGTGTTACTTCCTGTTAGTATTTTTGACGGTACGGTACGCACCACGAGGCAGTCGCCTTAATAAATTTCTTCAGAAATTTTCTAGTTAAAAAGTAATATGGGCTGTTTTTCCTGAGAGAGAACGAGCTGTCCCTACAGGCAGTGAGCGTTTTTGTTTCATCCTTTGTTTTGCCTGCAGGTATGAGTCAAGCTAAAAACCTTTTATATCGTTGGTAATATATGGTAAAAGTGAGACAATGTAGAAAAATGTTTGTTGTTAAAAACCATTGTTATATAATGTATTTAACTGTTTTCAATTTTAAATTGGATTCTGGGTATTCTTCAGAGTGATGGCATTAATGCATTAAAACAGAAAACACTAAAAGTGAAGGGATGGGGGACCTGATTGTTCTTCAACCGGTGGTGCAACAGAAAACATTTGGGGGCCACTGATGTTATTGAGTTGCCTACTATTTCCTTCTTTAAACATACAGAAATATCACAAGTTACATAGCACACTGGTTGGGAAATCCTTCTACATTTGCACCTACTCTGTAGGTACAAGTGTGTGTTCTTCTTTATGTACTGAACCATCTGGTAGTAACTGCAGGTTAGTAATTTGATGACGTTTTATGATTTAACTTTAAAACCAAAATGATTTAAGAGCGATAACGTAAGATGAACTAAGTCATTTACCTAATAATTTAACTTGAACCTAAAGGAGCAATAAGTGATTTTTCTAAACTAGGTTGAGCACTGCCTGTAGACCAAAACAAGATGTGCATCATGCCACGCCTCTATCTCCACTCCAACTGCAACCTGGCACCCATTTCCCCTCCCTTTTTCACCTCTGGCCTCGTACACGCATATTTGCAAAGGATAAATAATAGCAGAACAGCAGCACCTTTTGGAGGAACATGTCTAGTGAATAAGTAAGTAACTCCTAACTTTATAATCCTGTTAGAAAGAAAACGTTTTGATCCGCTGGGCGTGGTATCTGCCATTTTGTGCCTGGTGGTAGCATTTTATGGGCATGGAGGGGCTCAGCCCTGAGTGGCAGCTGTTCACATACACGCACGGCCAGCCTGGCTATGTAAACAAGATACTGGAGAACAACAGAGATGTGGTGTGACATCATACCATAGTCCCTCTAAAACATACCTATAGCTCTTCACAAAAGTATGTTTTAGTTCTTTCCATCTAAAATAATTACATTTTGCCTATCGATCCTTTAAGCAAAAGGAATATATCTTGGAATTGCTTGCAAAAGTGCCATTTCTTGACATGCATCATGGGCCTTGGAGTTTTTTCACAGCATAACATAACTCAGCCAAAACAACAATGCATTGAGCAAATGAATGCCTCCCATGGAATTCTAAAAGAAAAAAAATCCTAGAAAACCTGTGTGTATTTAAGACTTTTAAGGCCAAGAAATCTAAATGATTATATTTAATACTATTAAGGCTCAGCAGATAAACAATTAGAACAAAGTGCAGCAGAGTAAAAATGAGTTGAAATTTGACCAGACAGCCTTCCAAAAAGTAGCCAGTATAGTAGGGACTGAAGTTTTGGTCAGATTTGATTAAAATTATTTGAAAACAGTTAAGGGTGTTGAAGATGTAAGACCACACTGAATATTTGATGATGTAATAACAATCTTAATCATTAGACTTATGTTCAAAAAGATAATCTATTGTATGATGTTGAACTAGTTGGTGGAGAATCATCAACTCAACACAGAGAACAGTTTCTAGAATCAGAAACTATCTATGTAAACAACACCTGAAAAAAATCCTGCATGCTACAGAAGAGGCCTAATCCAAAGTGCTCGGAAATGAGCATCAAAGATTCTGTGCCCGGTAAACTCTAAAGAGAAAAGGATAGAGATCTAGAAAGTGTTTTGGTTGAATCGATGTGTACCTTTCCATTGCTGATGGATGAGCCTTGTATTGACTGATAGGAACTAGTTGTGTAGGTAGACAGAAATAACCCTACTGACATCTTTTATACAAAACTCCAGATTTGTGTTATATGTTTAAGTCAATACTTAGATAGCAGCTGATGTTTAATCTCGGTTTAAATTCTATTTAAAAAATTATGAAACGGCAGTAAATGTAAGCTTAACACAAGAAAGCAAAAGGTTACAGCCATATCAACTCACGTCATCACTTCCTTCAGGGACTCTATTGCTCTTTCCAGTGTTATCTTGTCTGGGTTGTCATCTGACGTGTGTTTCTTTATGTCTACAATAAGGATAAAAGGGGAAAGTTTGGTAAGAAGCAGGTAGGCTGGAGGAGATGGAACATCACAACGACAAAAGCATGTTCAAAAGAACAGAAAGAAGAGATCACAGACAGAAACCCAACAACAACAACAGAGGCTGACGGCAGGTGTGGAAGGAGAGAAATCAAGAAATGAACGATAAGCAGGGATGTTAGAAGTAAATACGTATTTTGTGTGTGTGTGTGTGTGTGCGCGTGCGTGCGTGTGTGTTACCATTGAGGAGGAGGGCCACACTTGGCAGTCTCTGCACTGGTCTGATGAGCAGCTCGACGAGAGTCTGTCTGCCACACTCTGGCTTGGCCTGGTTGATCTGTTGGTTCATAAAGTGTTTGACATCATGTTTTTTTAAACCTGAAAAAACCCTAAATCAGAACTATCTATGTAAAATGCACAGGGGCTTAAAAAAGGAATCATGCCCCTCTGACTTCTTTACATTTCTTCACATAAAAAAAAAATAAATTAAAAAAAAAAAAAAAAAAATCACAAACTTCAGTGCATTTCCAAGGATTTTATATGATAGACCAAAATAGCGTAGTGTATAATGGTGACGTGAAAAAAAAAAAAAAGAAGAAAGATACATATGAAGAGATCTGAAGAGTTTCACACGTTTGTACTTGGCCTACTTCACTCCTGATGCTAAACTAATGTAATAGTTATTGAATTGTGAATAAAAGCAAATTGTTCTGCACATATTTTATAGCATTGTTTGTGGGTTTACAAAAGGGGTCCTGGGCTAGAAGCTAATGCTGTTTATGGGGCCATGGCATGGGAAGGTTTGGGAGAGAGAGACTGCAAACATGTGAAGAAGGTGCCCTGATCAGATGAGACCAGAATTACATTGTATGGCAAAATATGACAAACATGTAAAAATCATCTTTATTTGTCAACGCAACCTAGAGGACAGGTCAGAGTTGATGGGAACATCAATAAAACCAAATACCAGACAATGCTGGAGATAAATTCAGTTTGAAGCCTTCAGCTGATCCAAACTGCTGCAGCGAGAGTTCTGATGAAAATCAACAAGAGAGATCACATTTCTCCAATTTTAGCTTCCTTTCACTGGTTTCACTGGGATTATTAAAGTATTTCTGTCTGATTCTGGTCTCCTGTTAAATCAAGAATAGAATTTAAAAAATCTTCTTGAACAGAAATAGACTCAGTTTCTCAGTTGGTGGACTTGAACACAGCATGACTACATGTTACAACTCCCAACTGAACAGCCTCACCTTGAGAAATGCATGAAAGCGTGGCTTCTGCTTCTCACATCGAACAATGGTCTCTTTGCTCATCTCAAAGAAGTTGACAAAAGGGGGGTAGGCCTTCACCAACTCTTTTGACTGAGGAAAGAGAAAATAAATGATAAATAAAAAACAACTCTGAGAACTGAATTAATGTTTCATAACTAGTAAAAAAAAATGTCATCCTACTGTAAAAATGTAAAACTTTGAACTCACATATTTGAGAATGACGTTTCCAACACTTCTGCTTTCTGACCAGTCTGTGAGGAGCTCCTCGAGGTCATTCTGGTGAAAACAAATTTCAACAAATGATCACCAAGGAGATGACTACAGTAGAAAATGTGCTTGGCACAGTTGAAAAACTAAACTACCTTTATTCTGGTGTGAACCTCATAGATTTCTGGGATGCTGCCAAAAATGGTCTTCATTTCCTCCTGAGCCAAGATGGGTCCACCTACCTGGCCCTCTTTTTCTAATGGATGCTTGAAAAGCTGGAAAGATTGTCAAAGCAACAGAACACTTTTAAAGTATTTGCCTTCTGCGCTTTACACCATAAAACTAATTTAAACACCACAAAAAGACAACCTGGAGAACATAAAAAATGCTGTGTTCAAATGACGATTTCATTGTAAGCTATAGTTGGTAATCCTGTTCAAAAACACTTTGTTATACTGGGTAAAATCATCCTTCCACCCTGAAAGTAGTAAACACATTATGTATTCAGAAAAAATGTTTAAAAAAAAATTGATCTCCGTGAGAGCTGCAGGCCGGTAAAAACAAATGGAGCGTGTCTGACAAATCCCTGCAGTAAGGACCGAATAGCAGGCATTGGTCAGAGTATTTGTCCTGCTCTCACCCCCCTCTTCCGGTTGGTATCACCTTATCGATTGGTTGTCCCACAAACCAATCATTCTGATGCGCTCACGTAACGCCAGTGTGCGAGCACGTTCCTTAATAGTTTCTGCTTGCTGGCAGCGCATGCGTACTTCTAGAGTTTATGTATCCGATTAGCTTAGCCGTTAATTGTAGCTCTGCTGCTCTCACTGCATACTTTGAACATGGCTGAGAGTCGCAAAAAGGAAACCGCGTTCATGTTTATGAGAAGAAAAGGAAGACCTCAATAGAAAGAAATAAGAGCAGAGTGGATTTGAGAGATTTTTTCACGAGATCCCCCTGAAGAGCAGAAAGGTAGGTAAGATGATCTTGTGCATGTGAAGTTATTCAAAAAGGGACTTGGAAGTGCCCATTTTATGTAAAATAATCTTTTCTTTTAGTCCTTAAATACATTTGGTTGTGTACTTGAAGTCTCTAGGAGTGCAGAACTATTGAATGTAGTCTGTCTAGGTGCTGCGTAGATATCTTTATATTCTTTTTGGATCATATTTTTCTGTTCAGTTTTCCTCCATTAAGTTTTTTGAACAATTACATCTCACCATTTGCTTCAGAGCTGCTAAACAAAGTCATGGACTTTCTGCTTACCAATGTCTAGAAGAGATTTTGTTGTTCAAGCTGAAGGATGCCGAAGCTACATGTGGATCAGTCAAAATGTTCAGTTCATTACACCATCCCACAGCATACTACAAAAATAGCCGTATGGGGTGCCCTGTGACCTAGAGGGGTCAGGGTGTGTTGTGCCTCTTTTAGATTTAAAGACACAGCAACAAAATGAGTTTCTCTCAGACCGATCTCAGAACAGAGGTAAAAGAAATGGGGCATGGGGGGTAAATTAACAAGGAATTCAGACCAAAGAGCTACAGCTCCACTTTATAGGGTAGTTCACGCGTGACGTCACGCGTGATGTCAGCGCTACATCCGCGTCCGCGGGGTAGGCAAAAAGCACAGCTGCTCTCGTCTACTACATGACAAAACGGGTGATTTAGAGCGTACTTTTAGTTAGTTTATTTTTGGAATCTAAACAATGCCTACGACATGTTGTGCTCCCGGTTGCACAGAGAGGCATTCCAAATCGTTGGATGTACGTTTCTGTCGTTTACCGAAGAAAGAAATGGATATTTTCAAAAGAGCGCAGGCAGACACTACCAATGGACTGGGGGAGACATCAGACAACGATAGAATTTGCAGCCTACACTTCATCTCCGGTAAATACAACTTAATTCTGCTCTAGTCATTGTTCTACTTAAATAGCGGCGGAGGGGAGGTGGCGATCGCTACAGGGGCCGGAGAAGCCGCTTCTGCTGCTGCTACAGCAGCCGCTTCTGCTACCGCTACCGCTTCTACCAGCAGAAGCGGCTTCTCTGGCTGCCTGGAGCAGCAGCCGCTCTGTGTTTACGCTGCAATGTCGCCGACACCCCCACCCATTTTAACAAGACAAAAACACCAAAATAATCTGTAGTGAACATTTTTTTTTAACCTACCGGGCGGGTCCAGTGGTTTCATGCTTCCATGCTCTCTTGTCTGTACTGGCCTGGGTCCAATGTAATTCTCCCTGCGCGGTGGGAGACTCGTTTTGAGGAAACTATGGTTGCAGCTCACTGTCTGCCTTGCTGTGGTTACAGAGAGGTGTCTGTTTTGTAGAATAAATCATCCGCCGATGAGTTATTGATCCGGAAAAGCCGAATCTGTGAATATCTTTCTAACTTTACCGAAGTATAAGGCAGCTGTATGTCGCGGTACGGACACTTGGCCAGCATTTCACAGACTGGCTCCGTCCCTTCAGGCTTTTGCTGTGTGGATCTGGCAACCTGATACCATCAACCATCAACTTACTCTTAAAACGATCTTGTAATACGCGATCTAAAGAAGAAAAATACGTGGAGAACTCGTCAGTTTCGCTGTTTGCGTCTGCCATTGTGTTCGCCTTTTGCCTACCAATCCGGCGCGCATGCGCGAAAAACCCGCATCAAAACAATAACAATGAACTACCCTATACAGGGGTCCGTTCTTCGTACGTTGCTTAAAACATCCAAGATCAAATGACACATCCAAGATGATTTCATCCGGCTAATCATGATCCGGCTAATTGGGTTCTTCGAACACACCTGTTGTTTATGATTAGTATCGCTGGATTGAGTTATCTGAGACAACTGCGCGTTCATGCGTTTGTTTAAAAGGGGAAATGTATCGATAGTAGAAACATTGATCAGCAACGCTGCTATTGGCTGTTCAGCATGGCCAAAGAACGCCCACAGTTTTTCTCCCAAGCAGAACAAGAGCTTGGAAGGTTATGCCGAATTTGAGTCATTAATTAAAACACCTCAAAGTCTGCTAAAGCCAGGAGAGAGGGCTGGCAAAAAGCAGCAGACAAATTAATGCGTAAATACTGTCCATGGTAGATGTTTCTATCCCTTTCTACAGTATGAATTTTTGCATTTTAATAATCTCATATTTACTTTGTTCTTTTATGTCAGAGCCTCCACGGGACCCACTAGAACATGGGGACAAGTAAAAGTGAAATACAAGAATATTCTACAAAATGGTAGCCTTTAATTATTATACTTTATTTTTAAAAAGCACTTGTTATGTCAAGAGATCCAAATTTCAGTGTCATTCCTTAGACACGGGAAGTAAAGGACATGTGCAAACTGGGAATTTTAACAAAAAAAAATCTATATCCATAAAAACTGAAAATCTTCCTTTTCCAAGTCATCCACAGTTTACACGGCAAAACTGTATTGCTCCGTGGCTAGATAATCCATCCATAGTTTTTTCTAATACAATATACGGCTCGACAGGAAGCAAGCCTTTCAAAGTAAACTAAACTTCACAATAAAATGGCCCGAACAAACCTTCTTACTGAATATGATAAAAATAAAAAGCAAACCATCATACAAATAACTTAAGTATTTTAGATTTATGGCTCCAACACCACTTTTTCCTCTTCAAAAGCCACTGTTAAATGATGTGTTTGTCTGTTTATAACAGCCACCAAGAAAATCTCTCTACTGTCGCGCTGCGCTCAAGGATCCTGTCTATTGCGCAATACGCGATAAATTTGAAAAACTCTGCAAATTATTCTTGCACCTTCCGCAACAGGTTGCAGTCGTAAAAATGGACATGGCTACGGCAGACTTCCCTATCTCCTCCGCTTATACAGCCGTGATCTAATCTTGTTTACATGAAATAAGCCTGCTCTCGAGCAGGCTTAAGGTGGCGCACATGTTGCTATGACAACAAGTGCAGGATGTCTTTCGAAGAACCAAACGATCCAAGATCATGCCAAATCGTCAACAATGAAATCCTGCTAACTGAGTTAGCGACGTACGAAGAACGGACCCCAGATCACAACTGGATGATTTCAACATGAAAAAGAAGAACTGAAAGGCAGGATATGTCCTCTAAGAAAAAAAAAACACAGTAATTGCATCTCAAAATTAAGAACTTTCCAACTTTCTGTTATTCCGATATCGATTTGTCAATCATACAATTCAACCAATCAAAACAGCATGAAAAGCAACATGCTAGCCAACTACTGAGATGGTTGGGGGTGGGTCACTACATTCGTAGCCTACTTGGAAACGACTGTGGTCACTGTCACTAGTGACCACAGGGGGCATGAGGAACAGAACCACAACAGTAAGCCAAATGAAAGAAACTTGGGTTGTTTTAAGGCAGAATGGTACACTGCTTTGTTCTGATTCTTGTGCTCCTTGGCTGCTGTAGTTACCTGTCCTAGAATGAATGTTTACTTCAGTCAGTGTTTAGCCTGACATCAGTGCTTATGTTAATCAAAGCATCTGTTTACACTTATTGTTGACTTTAGAGGTAACTGAATGGACACAGCACTACACAGTGTTGCCAGATCTGACTGTTTCCAGCCCAAATACACCGTAAAACTCGCCCAACTTAAAAAAGAAAAAAAACAGCCCAAATCTCCCCACAAAATGTGCAATCAGACAATCAAATAATCTGCACACAAAAGATCACCTTCCCAATCACATTGTCATAGCAACCGCTGAATGTTTTACCAATAGCCTGAGTTGTAAATCTATCTTAATATAAAATGTCTCTCCATGAAACATTTTAAAGTTGATCAGAAGATCTCAACCCATTTGAGGCATTTACAATTGATATTGACCACTTCAAAGTGACACTTGATTAACCAGAGATTGATTATATCAGGTTACACAGATTTCACACATTTCGTAATAAATGAAGTAATAAAATTAGTGCAAGGAGTCATTTTATTAAAATGTAGAAGTTTTTACGTTCCTGCCACATCATGACAACTATTTTGATATAATTTTCATATTAATTCTTTCTAAAAAAAAAAAAATCATAAAAATTAACAACCCACTCAAAGCTATTTTTCCAGCCCAACGTGTTCAAAAGAAGCCCAATTGGAAACACGATTTTTTGTTTTTAATTTTGAGATTTTTTTTTCAAACAAAAAAAAAAAAAAAAAAATTGTCTGCGGATGTATTACCCTTCATGGTCAGGCATACTAATCGCCTACATTTCTTGTGGCAAATCAATGGGAATACTTCTTCCCGCTCCGGAAGATTTCTGGGTGATCGTGGTTGTAAAGACAAGAGCTTTACATACCTGGAGTCATGTCTGCAAGTATGAGGGAGGGAGCCTTTAGTTAGAGCACTTTTTTGTTCAAAAAAAGTGATCAGCTCTTTGCTAGCACTCGTATTTCCATTTGACGGCAGGTGCCCACGCTGAGCGCCCCACCATTCTGTTCGTATGGTAGATTCAAGGTTTAACCGTTTACTGTAAATTATGCGATTCGGTTCGTGTTTTCTGCATCGCGGAAATTATGTGCCAAAGGTTTATTGATCTTTGTGAGGGTGTACTTGCGTTATTATGCCCTTGTCATTGTATTTGTTGAAAATGGTCTCCAAATCAAAATGTTATTGTTCATTGCAATGATTTGAGGGACAATTTATTATACAGCAAAATTTGTTATTGTGACAGGCCTACCTCTCACTACTGCTCACGTTCCAAAGACTTAGAAATGGCTTGATTGGCCCTTTCAGACTGAAAGATTGGGGGGCATAATGTGTTACTTGTTGAGATTGGTCATGTTGTCAGATCTGGTTAAAATCACAGATAATTTATGATTTAGCAATGGATAATTGCTTTCCCAACTAAGATCTAGGTTGGTGTGTATAATTTTTTTCCCCTCAATAAATGAAATCATAATTTGATAACTGCTGCTTTGTGTGTTTACTCTGTTTAGTCTGAAACAAAAATTTGTTCAAAGATCTAAAAAATTTTAATGTGACAAAAACAAAATCTGTAAAAAACACCTTTTAACAGCACTGTATATCATAACATTTCAATGTAGACATCACAGCACTGTAGCGCCTTATTTTAATTACACTTTGCTGCAGTTGTACTATATTGACATCTCCACTCAACTACAACTAATGAGGTTCATTCTGTAAATAAAAACCAAGGACCAAGTGAGAATAAGATCGAAGACATGGAAAACACAAAATAAGTTTTTTTTCTTTTAAGGAGACAGAGGAGAAATGATCGGGGTCACGTTCTTCTTCACTTGGCTGTCATGAATCTCTGCTTGCATCAAATGATGACAGCAGCCAAGATGAAGGTACCACACACACACACACACACACACAAACTTAATGATCATTGCCTAGCCGGAGGCTGTTGTTAGGGGCAACCTGCTAGCCAGCATGTGGAAAAAGAGTTAAAGCTGTGAACGCAGAGCACACACACACTCCTACCTGTAGGATGGTGTTTAAAATGTCTACATAGTTGCTTTCGGTCTGATAGAGCTCCTTGGAGACCTGCCATCGGGCCGACTGCTTGGAAACAACTGGAGTTGAACTCTTGGAAGGCTTTGAACTCTCTGGAGGAAGACGGGAAGTATTTGACAGGACAGAAGCACAAAAGACAACCAGATGTCATACAAACCCCCCTTTTTTTTTTTTAAAAGACCAAATAATAAAAACTAAAGAATTATTTGGCCCACAAAATCCTTTATATACACTGCACTATACATTTCATAAACAATTAAAGGAACACTTTTTAATCAGCGTATAATATCAAATCAGTTAAACTTGTGGAGTATTGCTCTGGTGGGTCCAGTAGTAGAAGCGGTTGTGCCGGCTTTTCTGGTGTTAACGGCATTAACAACAGGCACTAAAGGGGCAGCTAGGAGACAACCCCAAAAACACGAACGGTTCTGCAGGCAGATCCCACAGACATTTTCCGCAATTTTTTTTTTTTTGACATTTCAGTAGTTTTGCATTTGGCCAGGATCAGAATCACTACTGGTACCTTGTGAATGTAGAGTAGAAAGACAAAGTCTCAGCCTAAAAATGAGGCAATACCTGGACCCTACAGTCCAACTCCACCAGGATGGCTCATCAATACGAGTCATTGCCAGAAGGTTTGCTGCGTCTACCAGCACAGTCTCAAGAGAATGGAGGACATTCCAGGAGAGTTTCTATAGTAGGCCTTTTCCGTCACCAGAACTCTAGTTCTCAGACCAGTTCAGTTTGGGCACCGTGGTGCTTTGTCAGGTGCCAACAACCATTTCCACCAATGTTGGGCACCAAGCATACCAATACTACACATCTGTAGAAATGTATATATATTTTTTATTTTAATATCATAGGCACTGTTAAACATCATGAGAAAGCAAAGGACTGGCGCTTTTGGGAGGCTGAAGGGTAGATGGAGGCATCTCCTAAAAAGAAATTACTGCAGCTTGGACCTTACAAAGAAGAACATGGTTATGGTTAAGACCATACATGTTTAAATAATTATTATCGTTTATCAATTAAATCCAGTGTCAATCCATACTGGCTGACCAGAAAAAGAAAGAAATTTTAGGAGAGTTGGTGTTGAAAGGATAGTATTTGAATGAATATACAGCCTGTTTTCCTGTTGTGTTTCTAAATTAATATATAACAATTTTTTTACCAGCTTAACAAATAATAATTCACTTGTGTCTTATGTTATTTTTTCATACTGTATTTGCGTTCCGACAGTCATTGTTCCGAAGAAGAACCAGCTATTTGGTGGTGTCCGAGTTGAACCACATTTCGTGGTCGGGCACCTCTTTTTTTTCAGCGGAAACACGCAACCGCAGTTTGAAAACAGGTGCTGGAACCAGAACAAGCTCCGAACCGTGTTGGTGGAAAAAGTATGCTGCCTGCAGCGTGGTTCAGTATTATGGGTTCGCTGGTGGGTCAGAGTTGATCTGGGGGGGTACATCCGTGGAGGGACGCATTAACTTGTACAGGATAACTGATGGCATCCTGACAGCCATTAGGTATTGGGATGAAATCCTTCATTAGACCCTTTGTGGGTCTAACAACCCAGTGTTTCCTGAGTTCCTCCAGGTCCATAATGCCTGGCCTGAGTATGCAGGCAGTTCCTGGAGGATGAAGGAATTGATACCAGTGACTGGCCTCCACACTCCCCTGGCCTAAATCCAACAAAACATCTCTGGGACATCATGTTTAGTTCCCTCCGATGCCACCAGGTTGCACCTCAGACTCTCCAGGAACTCAATGATGCCCTGGTCACGATACAGGAGGAGATACCACAAAAAACAATTCATCTTCTTATAAGGACCATTTCCCAATGTTGTCAGGCATGCGTACAAGCCTATGGGGGCCATAGAAACTACTCAGGACTGTTTGGAGTTGCTGCAATAACATTTCAGCAAATTGGCACAGCCTGCAATATCAGTTCTTTAGTTTCACCTTTTCCCTGACTTAAGCCCTCTGTGGATTGATCATTTTCATCAAATGATGTGGCATCCTGATGTGTTTTTAAAGTGTTCAAAAAAACCTTTTTTGAACAGTGTAATAATCCGCTCAACAGAACTTATAGCATTTTGTTTCAAACATGTATTCAATTCATGGTCAAACTTAAATGCAAATGAAAAGCATAACCAAGTGTTTAATTTTCATAGGAGTACTCAGAGGAGGGGCTCAGTTTGTTGATGACTATTTCATAAGGACCTGTCTGTATGGTCTTGGGTAGCTTTACAGCTATGTGCATTGTTAGACAAATATTAGGGTTTATTTGGTGCGCTTTAGACACAGAGCCAGCTTCTACTGCCAGGCTGTGTCTCTGACGAACACTTTAAAGTCAGGGTAGCCAGCCACTCTGGGTGTCGGGGGAGATCCCCCGTACTTACTGCTGCTGTTCTTTTTAACCTTGTCCCCTGAAAATGTTGTTTGTGTTATAGATTGTAGTTGCTGTTCTGCTTGCTGTTACTTGTCTGCCTGTTACTTTAGACGATTTGAGAGCTAGAATTTAAAGTCAGATTCCTTGTTGTGGGCCCTCAAACTTGGTGAAATAAAGTTGATTCTGATTAACTCCATATGAATCTGTTTAAAGAACAGCGCTTGGATAGAAATATGTGGGACAGATTTATAGAGATTCAAACTGACAGGAGTGCCTATGAGTTCATTACAGATCCAGGTGACATCTAACAAACCTAGGATGAATTTGTTGATGTTACTCTAAGAAGGTCAGATATACAACTTTGGTTTGCATTCTAGTTGCCTCTTCATCAAGAACCATTACCATGTCTATGCCTCCCTTTTAAACAGATTACATAAAGTTTGAAAAGTTTTCAGCTGATCAAAGAGATGAACTCCTAGACCTTCTTAGATAAAACCTGTTGATCCTACATTCCATGACAGGTGTAGCAGTTTTAAGCACAGATAAAAAAAAAAACAGGATATTTTAATAACTGTACAGTATTTCTTTATCTTATGCTGTGAAATTGCCCTCACTCTACAGTCTCCTACAGTATTTCTTATTTTTTGGTTTTGTATTTCTACCTTGTGTGATCTGCATGTTTTCTTTTGCCTGTTACTTTGCTGGTAGCCTTGGATTTCCCACCTTAGGGACCATAAAGGACTTTCCTATTCTAAAAGGTAGTATTCAAGGTGACTCTTTAATGCAGGTTCACACTTCTAGCCTCCTTGTTCGTTTAGGAGCTTGTTAAATATTTCCTTTTTAATCTTGGTTTGCCAAAACTGAGTTAAACAGCCATGGTTGAATGTAAACAGGTTTAGCCAACAACCTTCTTTGTGACATTTAGTGAAAAACCTGGAAAGCTGCCTGCTTGGATGTGAACTGCCCATCCAGTATAGATCAGAAAAGGCTGGATTAAAACTGCCAAAATGAGACCTTGTTTTCTGGTTAGGAAGCTCTAACTGGTCCATAAATTGGTTGTAACAAAAGGATGCTTGCTTATCACCGATTGAACTTTTAAACAGAAGCCAACCTGCAGATGCTCCTTGCTGCTGCTCTTCAGGCGTTTGCTGACAGGTACTCGTACTCTGGTGGGACCTTTTTCTCCTCTCTTGCCTGTCTGACCTACTTCTCCTTTCTCTGGTTTTCCTTCTCCTTATCTTATCCCTGGTCACAGTACTGTCCCCTACTCTGTCTTCTGGAATATAGAGGGGTAAGGTGTGACACTTATAACAGTATGACAGAATTCATTAAAAAGCACATATATAGTGGTCTGAGTTATTATTTTTCCTTCAATAATCACCTTTCACAGCAATCTTTTGGATGGGAGAAAAAAAAAACACAGACTCCTCTTGTTCTTACCCATTAAGGCTTTGCAGGTTTCAGGAGTGTTGGAGATGTCAAGTAGAGACCCAATGGACAGGGAGTGCTCTGCTGATGGTCTTTTGCGTGGTGGTGGGAAGGGGGAGATTTCGGTTTCCTTGGTGAGCTGAGCAAGGGTTTCTCTCAGACGGCGGCGCTTGCGGTTACTGCTGGGGGTGGCAAGGGACAGCAGGGACACTGCTTTCTTCATGGCAGGGCTGTCATTCTGCAGCAAAAAGGTAAAGGTTTGCATCAAAAAAGAGCAACTGATTGTTTCACATCTGATTTTGTATTCATAGTGTAAGGACAATAAAACCTATACGTTCTTTTGGTTTAGTGAAGCATATTGCATGTGAAAGAGGTTAAATATTCACCATCAAATCTAATCAATATGCACTCACCTTTTCATACAGGTACATGGACTCGCCAGCTCGACCATCCATCTGAATGCTTCCCCAGAACCACTAAAGTAAAACCAGGACAGTGAAGACTTGTGGTTAATGAGCTGGCGCCCTACAAACAATCTACCCATCTTTGTCCTCCTTTGAAAGAAAAATGCATTGGTAACAGGTCTTTGACACAAAATATTGCACTAATATGGGTTAACACACAGGTTCCTGGTAACAAAGCTTGGACGAAAGCTGAAAAAACAACAACCAAAATTTTTTTAGCCAAACTGGTATGACCCCTGGGTCACTTTAGCCCCATTTACACTACCCTTGTTAAACCGATCCAGGCCGAGCTCGGTCCGAGCTTGGATCAGTTAACCAAGCCGAGCTTGGTTCTGACGACCGTTTACACATCACGCTATCTTGGTTCCTTGGTTTCCTCGCCTCCTAGTGACGATCTGCGGTACTACTGCTCTCTGGGTTTGAAGGCGGCACCAAGTAAATCAAAATGGCGGCGCCCGTAACATTCAGGCAGTTATGCTTGGTGATACGTCGTTGTTTGCGGTCAGTCAGGCGAAGACGGCAACTTTTGGTGAATTTACTTGACAGAGTCGGCTTTTGGGAAATGGATAAGACAAACGAACGTCTAATAAGGATTTACAGACGCAGGAAACAACGACAGACACTGAGGTTCATCACACTGCTAAGCAGAATCATCACTGGAAACCGTGTGTCACGGTAGGGAAGCTAGTATTTTTACAAATGTCTGAAATGTCAGCTGACCGCACGGAGATGACGCGGTCTGCTCATGCGCTCTTCATTATCAGATAACCGAGATAAGGAAAAACCAAGCCGAACCCACCTCTGGAACTGTCAGGTTTCGGGGAACTATGTTAATTTCATTGGCCAGTTTGCTGCATCTCCATACAGGTTGTCAGCAGAAGGAAGCCTGAACTGCTAGAAAACTTCCTGGTAGATGGCTGCGTTAACTGTGGACTTCAGAAACCCAATAGACCAGAACCAGCAGATGACATGCAACCCGGATCATCACTGACTGTGGAAATTTCCTACTGGACTTGAAGCAACATGGATTCTGTTTCTCTCCCATCCAGACTCTGTCACCTTGATTTCCAATTAAGATGCACAATTTACTTTCATCTGAGAAGAGGTGGCTTGACACAAGAACTGACATTTCTAGCCCATGTGTAAGATTTGTCTGTGCCTAGTGGATCTTGATGCGCTGACTCCAGCCTCAGTCCACTCCCTGTGAAGTGGCATCAAATTTCTGAATGAATTTTGCTTGACAACACTGTGGGTTGCGGTTATCTGTGTTGTTCATGTAGCTTTTCCCTACCACACTTTTTCCTTCTTCGATACAATGGTGTGAAAATTGTTTGCCCCCTTCTTGATTTCTTATGTGGGGTTCCCCAAGGCTCCATCTTAGGTCCCCTCCTATTCAATATCTACACGCAACTTAACATTAATGGAAAACTGCCAATTTCTCAAGTGGTCCCTGCTCAGAAAACAAACACTGGTAAAAAGAAGATGACCAATGACGAAAAGCAAGCTAAAAAGAAAGAATTTGACAGAGCCCGAAATAAAACAAGGGTAAACATTGGAGCGTCACGGCAGGCTTGGCTGTGGGGGAGGAGCTGTGGAGAGAGGGCTGCAGATCAGCAGGGAGCAAATGGGAGGGACCTGGAAGGCAAGGCAAGCTTATTTATAAAGCACTTTTCAGTAACAGGACAATTTAAAGTGCTGGAAGGTGTGCTTGTTCAAGTTTCCAGGTTAAGTCCACAGTTACTGCAGCTTTAAATGAAGGTTAATACTACTAATAATTCTACTACTAATAATAATGATTCTACTACCACTAATAATAATAATAATAATAATAATAATAATAATAATAATAATAATTATTATTATTATTATTATTATTATTATTATTATTATTATCATTATTATTATTATTATTATCATCATCATCGCTGATGGGCCATCGCTGTGGCTTCATGCTTGCTCAGTATGAGGGATTGCTGCAAAGCCATGGACAATGCAGACGACTCTCCCTGTGGCTCTACGGTCCCCCAGGAGTGAATGCTGCTTGTCGGGACTTTGAAGCAATCAACTGGGTTCCCTTATATATGAAATTTTTGACCAATCTGTATAATCCGACCCAATCTGTATAATATGATTGAATTTGACTTTGTAAAGTGCCTTGAGATGACATGTTTCATGAATTGGCGCTATATAAGTAAAGTTGAATTGAATCATCATCAAGTCTTCCAGGTCCTGCAGCAGCAAAACAGCCCCAGACCATCACACTGCCACCACCATGTTCTACTACTGCTACAATGTTCTTTTTCGGAAACGTGGTCTTACTTTTACGTCAGATGCAATGGAAGTAATGGATGTAACTTTCTGAAAAGTTAAACTTTTCCCTAGTCAGTCCACAGAATATTTTCCCAACAGTCTTGGGGACCATCAAGATGTGTTCTGGAAATCCGGCAATCACACACTGTTTTTCACACAGGGCCATGTAGGTAGGGATTTTTCTCTCACTAAAGAGAAAAGCAGTGTTCCTGCTGTCCCTCGTCACTTTAGAACTGCACTGTGTTTGCTTGTGTTGTCTTTGACTAATATTAAAATTAGTTTGCTGTTCTGAAACACTTAAATGTGACAAACATGCAAAAAATAAGAAATTAGGAAGGGAGCAAACACTGCACACCACTATATTTATTTGTTATTTAACCAGATTTCCCTACAGTTGACTTATTGTAAATAAGTACAAATTGACAAAACAGTCTTTATGAAATGTTTTTCAAGAGACTGCTCTGTTTTGTAAGAACTAAAACTAAAATGGTTTGTGGACAAAAGGTCCTCCAAAGATAAGAGTTGGTCTTTATTATTATTACTATTATTATTATTATTATCTTGTTTAATGATTCTATTTTTACTAAGTTAAACTTTCCATTCAAGTAGTAGGACATCCAAACATAAATAGCTCACCTCTTGTTTAACCACAAAGAGTTTTGTGGAGGGAAATACTGGCAGCTCCTTCACAGAGTTTTCTTCCACCACCACATGTGTACACTGGTCATCCCCTACTGCAGCGAATCGACCACCTTTCACACACACCACAAAGGAAATGAATCCATCCATATTCAAAGAGTGAATAAAGAACTAAAGGCATCACATTTCTTATTGCTGAGCCATTATAATACATGTTTAAGCTTGTATTGAAATGGTTAATTTCATCTACTACAAAAGCATCTCTGTACTTATTACTAAAAATAAACTTGCATTTTTTCCTTCAGTGTTGTTAGTATTGACACTGTGGACAAGATTTACCAAGAATGAAGTTCTATCACCCAGTTCCCTAAATACAACATGCACGTTTTGATTGTTACAGTGCAATGAGTTCTACAGACCCCTCTGGAAGATTCAGATTTTATTAAACGTAAAAATCTCTGAACTTCAACAATCCACTATGCCAGCCAGAAGTGTGTTCACCTTCCCAACAGAAAACTTATTATACCCCGAATTCTTCCTGTGGTACTGGTTTGGTGTCAGGAGAACAGACAAGTCTGTTTCTAACTGAATCTTTGTTTTTCTTAAACAGAAAATATGTGCGTAAGTTGTAGGTATTGAACTCCAAATCATAACCATCCGAGTCTGAAGCAAAGATGTGGGACGTGTCAGGATGTACTAATATGAAAGTCAACTTTTAAAATACCATCTGACTTCTACATTGTGGTGACAAATTCATGATTGTAATGTGGAAAACCGAGGTGCCTAAATGTATATGTAGCTTCATTGCATAAAACAGAGCATCGGAAACACAGCTCTGTGGTGGTAGGGACTGTCTGAAACCATGCATCACGTCTAAAGGATGCGACAGGAAACAGGCTAGCAGGTAGAGAAAAAAAAAATACCGTCAATTATCTAAAACTATGTCCCAAACCACAGTAGATTAAAAGATGCTTGTTAGCATCGTTTAATGTTCGTTAGCTCATCAAATAGCACGTGTATATCTGCATATCAAAAATACATATAAAAGAGCCAACTGCAGGAAAATATCTTAAGTGATGTATACTACAGGTAAAAGCCAGTAAATTAGAATATTTTGAAAAACTTGATTTATTTCAGTAATTGCATTCAAAAGGTGTAACTTGTACATTATATTTATTCATTGCACACAGACTGATGCATTCAAATGTTTATTTCATTTAATTTTGATGATTTGAAGTGGCAACAAATGAAAATCCAAAATTCCGTGTGTCACAAAATTAGAATATTACTTAAGGCTAATACAAAAAAGGGATTTTTTAGAAATGTTGGCCAACTGAAAAGTATGAAAATGAAAAATATGAGCATGTACAATACTCAATACTTGGTTGGAGCTCCTTTTGCCTCAATTACTGCATTAATGCGGCGTGGCATGGAGTCGATGAGTTTCTGGCACTGCTCAGGTGTTATGCGAGCCCAGGTTGCTCTGATAGTGGCCTTCAACTCTTCTGCGTTGTTGGGTCTGGCATTCTGCATCTTCCTTTTCACAATACCCCACAGATTTTCTATGGGGCTAAGGTCAGGGGAGTTGGCTGGCCAATTTAGAACAGAAATACCATGGTCCGTAAACCAGGCACGGGTAGATTTTGCGCTGTGTGCAGGCGCCAAGTCCTGTTGGAACCTGAAATCTCCATCTCCATAGAGCACGTCAGCAGCAGGAAGCATGAAGTGCTCTAAAACTTTACACTAGACTTCAGGCAACGTGGATCCTGTGCCTCTCCTGTCTTCCTCCAGACTCTGGGACCTCGATTTCCAAAGGAAATGCAAAATTTGCTTTCGTCAGAAAACATGACTTTGGACCACTCAGCAGCAGTCCAGCTCTTTTTTTCCTTAGCCCAGGTGAGACGCTTTTCGCGCTGTTTCTTGGTCAACAGTGGCTTGACACGAGGTATGCGGCAGTTGAAACCATGTCTTTCAAGCGTCTCTTGGTGGTGGATCTTGAAGCACTGACTCCAGCAGCTGTCCACTCCTTGTGAATCTCCCCCACATTTTTGAATGGGTTTTTTTTCCACAATCTTGACTAGGGCGCGGTGATCCCTATCGCTTGTACACTTTTTCTGACCACAGTATTTCCTTCCCTTTGCCTCTCTATTAATGTGTTTGGACACAGAGCTCTGAGAACAGCCAGCATCTTCAGCAATAACCTTTTGTGTCTTTCCCTCCTTGTGCAATGTGTCGATGGTCGCCTTTTGGACAGCTGTCAAATCTGAAGTCTTCCCCACGTTTGTGTAGGCTTCAGAACTGGACTGAGAGACCATTTAAAGCCCTTTGCAGGTGTTTTGAGTTAATCAGCTGATTAGTTTGTGGCACCAGGTGTCTTCAAAATTTAACCCTTACGCATTATTCTAATTTTGTGACACAAGGAATTTTGGATTTTCATTTGTTGCCACTTCAAATCATCAAAATTAAATGAAATAAACATTTGAATGCATCAGTCTGTGTGCAATGAATAAATATAATGTACAAGTTACACCTTTTGGTGTAGGAGAGTGGTGAGGACAGCAGAAGGGATCATCGGGGCTCCTCTTCCCTCCATAAAAGACATTTCATCGCAGCGCTGTGTGTCTCGAGCCCGTAACATCATCAGGGACCCCTCACACCCCCACCACAGACTATTCTCCCTGCTGCCCTCTGGAAAGAGGTTTCGCAGCATCCGCTGCAGGTCCACTAGGTTCTGCAAAAGCTTTTTCCCTGCTGCCATCAGACTGTTGAACTGCTGAACTGCTAAAGTATAAAAACGGACTGTGTACCACATTCGATTCGCTGATTTGCACATTTGCACACTTGCACATTGTATTATATCCTGCAAAATTGCTGCTGCACCTTACCGGGAAACGTACTGCAAAACTGCGTACAATGCAACTGTCTACTTTTAAATCATTGCTGCACCTTACTGCATATTTGTTTACATTTGTTTTACACTGTTTACATTTCAACTGCCTACTGTTCACTGCTGCACTTTATCCGGAAGTCAATTGAAACTTATCCTGTAAGTGACTGCGATTTATCACTGCACTTTATCCTGTACTGTAATTCACCGCAAGGTATCCTGTAGAGTTACTGCAATCTTTCTGAGCTGTGTGAAAACGAAATTTCGTTCTGTATCCACTCTGTGTATACAAAATGACAATAAAGAAAGTCTAAGTCTAAGTCTAAGTTTTGAATGCAATTACTGAAATAAATAAAGTTTTTCAAAATATTCTAATTTACTGGCTTTTACCTGTGTGTCGTTTGAATAACCTCTAAAGAATGTAAATCAATTCTGCTTGTAAATTGTCCAGTTGTCTACTTTAACTAAGTAAAGAATTCCAAAATGTAAAAAAGTAAAAACTTACAAGGCAAAACAAACTGCTTTGGTTTTACGTCAACAAAATTACAAACCATGTTTAAGAGTCCTCTCCTCCATGTTGGCCTTTTCTTCTTCTGAGAAACCCAAAAAACTGAGAGTGCAGTTCTGGAAAGGAGGTACTTTGAACTCTGTTCGGAACTCCTCATCGTTGGCATGAAAATGCCTTTACAAAAAGGAATGGGAGAAACAAGGAGGTCTATTATTGCATCTTCAACACTGAAACAAATGCACATTTTAAGAGAATACATTTTTATAATTTATTTTCAAAATTTGCCTGCGACTGTATCCGCTGCGGTCACTTCATAGATGCACAGTACTGTGCATCTGTTAAACATCCAGAACCTCAACGGTGTGCCATGCGCACCCAATCATACGCAGTGGATATGTAAACAGGCAGGTTGGAGTTAAGCTGAAGATCCGCTGGCAGATTTCTGGTTACATGTTTTTTCACAAAATATTTGATCCATTGTTAACTTAGAATTAACTTTGTAATGTAAACCTCAGAAGAAAATGATTTAATCAGGAATGGACAAAAATGTGCAGCGAAGTCCCACTTTACACTGAATGCAGGTTTTTGCCATAACTGAAAATTGTAGGATTTAAAAAAAAGAAACTAATCCACGTTTCACTTTTTCCATTTCTTCATTCCTGTTCCCTTCATTTGCTTTTAAGATGTAGGACATTTAAGTCTCTTTGTTTTGTGTTCAACCAGGATCTTCAACTTACACATCGTCTCTTCTCTCCCATGCCTTCTGAATCCAAGTTGGAGAGAGAATAGGAGTCCCCATACACACTGCCACCTGAGAGAGAATGGCAAAAAAACAGACTGAACTGCATGGCAAAGAGAGGAGGGGGAACCATCCGGTCCTTTCAGTGCAGTTCATTATAACCAGAGTTTGGTTCTGTTCTAATTAGTCCAGATCACACTGTCAATCAGAATCAGAAGCATGACTAGGGATATGTTTAAAAAAAAACAAAAAATGATTTTTCCCACTTATGAATCGACTCTCATATTAATTCCTAAAAATCAATTCATATGACCAAAGATTGATTTAGAAAAAAAAACTTTCTAATTCAGGTACAAAACAAAATAAGATTTCTAGGCATGACAGTTCATTTTAAGGTGAGTGTTTCCTCTTTAAAAAACAAAACATTGCTACATGCCTTTGGGAAGAAACACTACTGCAGGTGAAGAGGTAGGAAAAATAAAAACCAAGAAAAAGGAAATTGAGGGTAAAGTGCTGCGTCAAATTCCTGTGCATCCTTGCAAACAAAAGAAAGACAATCTGCAGTCTATTCCTTCATGTCAGGGCAGCAAACCTTTTCATCCTCAGTCTAAAAAAACTCTCCAGATGGGAGCTGAATTATGACTCTGACATCACTCCCAGACACAAACCCTCTCAGCAAGGAGAACTGCTCAGTAATTACTGCTCATTCTTCCATTGCCTTTCTTCAAGCTAAGCAATACAATAAACCCCAGAAATAAAGATCAAGACTTCTGTCTCACCTTAGAGAAGAATATTACAGTTTAGTTTTACATTGGGTTTCAATGATTTTTTGATTGAGTTCTATTTTCACATAATTCTACTCCTTCCTCATAAACATTTTTATGTCATCACTGATGAGATCCTGGTAGACATGTTGAGAAGGAACAGTGCCGTATGAAGAAATGGACTGTTGCACGGAGTCTAATAATAATAATAATAATAATAATAATAATAATAATAATAATAATAATAATAATAATAATGAGTAATATTGCCTAATAACCCACCAAAACAAAACAAAACTTAAAGATTTGCCTGCTGTCACAAAAGTATCAAATATACTAAGGACGAATGACACATTACTGAGAGATTTTCTAAGATGTCATATTTGGGTTAAACCCACTGAGGGCAAAAACACCCCTCAGTAAAGGCTATCAGATACTGCAGTGCAGTCCCCCTAGCTATTAACCTAACAAGTCCTGGTAACTGTTATAAACGATTTAAGGAAAAGGCCCTGACTACACCACTGTGGATTCTTCTTTAATCAGGTGTGGCTGTGGTACGAGTTTGTGAGACTTGAACAAAAGCGACGATAACACTGATGGCAGTGAGTAAAGACATCAACATTAACATTAAAATGTAGAGGGAAACTATCCTGAGGAAGTTGGCTCCATATTCTGTCCAACATTGCTTCTCATATTCTCCAAGTCTTCAGCTTTAATAGAGAATTCTTGAAGTTTAATTGAGTCGAGACAAAGCAACCCCATTTGAAAAAGGTTGCTTTCTGCTCAGGAAAGCAACAGAGTGTTCTTGAAGTACTTCAGTAGATCAGCATTTATAAACATTTCCATTTGTCAAGTCTGACTGAAACAACAAAAACTCTATTTAAATATCTCCGCTTTGTAATTTCTTTTTAGATCTCAGACATAACTAAAATCTCAGTTTAGCCTAATAATTTGTTAGTCTGGAAAAAGCATTATGGTTTACCGCTATGACCAAGCAGTAAGGATTTGGAAAATCTCAAAATACCAAGCAGATTTTCTTTCCATAAATTCCATAAATAGTTTTAAATATAGCAAACTAATCAATAAATATCTGCGACCAGTTGGCATTTATTATAAACAAGTCTATTTTGTCCATTAAACAACTGAATGCAGATTATATACACAAAGGTACATGTTTGCCAAAAACAAATATGAGAGCATGATTAGAGAAAATACGAATGTACAAACCCTGTATTTCTCTCCATGAGTGGAGTTTGCAACGACATGAGTAACCTTGGTGCTGAAGTCTTTCCGGATTATTCCGCCCATATGATGAACCAAGTTTACCAGGTTTTTCTACAAAGAGAAGCCCAATGGCAACATTAATATCCCAACAAAAGATGCCAGAATTGACTGATTCTAATTTATTAATCCTCTGCATACACAGAACTGAACTGTTGTGGTCAGTGACTTGATGTCAGCAGCAGGCACTGTCCATGGATGCTACATACCATCTGCATATATGTGGTTGTTTCCATGCAAAGAGAAACTTTTAAAGAATCTGAGTTAAAATCTTCTCACCATTTCCCCCTTGTTCTTGAAGCCAGTGAAACACAGCGACAGGTTAAGCATGGCGGTGCAGTAAAGAGGACGGCATGAAAAATGGAGCGGCTGTGAAGAAAAAGAAAACAGGACTGAAAATCAGTGAATGAAAATTCTGCATAATTGCTTCAGGTGTTAACAGTTTTAGCATCAACTGGTAACATGAGTAAGGGTCCCTACACATTTCTCATAAAAAAAAAAAAATACAGACTGAACTTTCTAAAGCTCTCTGGGATTTTCCTTCATTTTAAACTATTGAATAGTAAAAGCTGCTATGAATTCATGGCAGATACTTTAACAGCGGTCAGACTTTAAATGTGGAACCTGAGAGATAGAGCAGAGAAAAAAGGAAGGATGGACATGAATGAAAGGATAGGGAGAACAGAGAAGGGAAGGACACAAGAAAGGAAGATAAGATAAACAAAAAAGAAGAAACAATAAAAAGGGACCACCAAAGAAAGAAGGCAGGACTTAATATCTAAACAATGTGACATAAAATACAAAGACTTCTTTGGTTTTCCCAAACTTATTCAGACCCGAAAAATACTGAAATGTAATTCTAGACATTTCCTGTCTGTGTAGAAACTCTGAGAAACTAAAAAGGTAATCAAGTACAAGTTCCATCCATCTCATGCTCCAGGTCCAGCGTAAAATAACTTTAATGTGATTAAAATACTCGCCTCATCCTTTGCAGCACAGTGCAGCACAACAGGAGGCCCGACAATGCGGTTATCGTGTTTGTAGAGGTAGGTGTAGTCAGGGGAATTAAAGTCTGTGAGGACGAACACAGTCTCAAAATCTGTACTGTCTCCATCTTCAATATCCTGGACATTGTCAGTCTTTATGAATGGGGTGTTGATGTCCTGAGGAGGAGGGATAATCAAAGAGAGATCAGAGTACAAAAAGAAAACAGTTTGTCATAAAAGAAAAACTAAAACGCAAAAAAGCTAATCAGCTGTGAGGCCTGCTGAACTTGTTAATCAGGCTTTTATGCTATGGTTATTTGTCAGATTCGATATGTCCTCTTAACAATATAACAGAAATGTATGTAAATGACTGGAATTATTTTGATAATTCTCTGAGTAACAAAAGATCCCAATAAATAAAAAAAACAGATGGGAACCTTTCAGCATTTAATACATTTTGGACTTTGGCAGAAAAGACATGAACCTTTTCCTCCCTGAGTTATAAGCTCTGTATCACCAGAGGCCCATTCTGCTGCTGTAATACTGCATTCACAGGATTTCAATAAACGATTTCATTATGTTTTGAAATGTTTCCCCCTCCATCTTTAATCCATCAAGGAAAACAGGAATAATAGTCTGCAGTGCACAATTATTCAGTTTTATATACTGAAAAGCATGAAGCACTGCTTGAAAACAATCAATTTTATCCGTGGAAATGAGAGTGTGAAGTTACAGCTGAGCTATTTAAATCAATGGCCTCCTACTAAATGCCAGGCTGACTTAGGCCCCAGCACGGCGAAAGGGAGGAAAGTGTTCATACTGTAGCATTAAACCTAGTTAGAACACAGACTGTGACAAAAAAAAAGAAGAAAGAAAAAAAATATGACACAGAAGAGAGGAAAAGGACAGGAACTGGCACCACCATCCACCATATAATCAACACCCAACATGTTAGATTCCCCATTTAAAATGTCCATTACAGAAGTTCTGAACAGATTTATGGAAAGGATGTGTAGAGAAAATTATTAAAAGACAAATACTGATGGGGAAAAAGTTACATTTAAAACTTCATAAAAAACTAATTGGGTGAGAGGTAAAAAAAAAAAAAAACTAAGTTAATAGTAATAATAGTAATAATAGTAATAGCATCTTTATTGTCATTGAAACATACATTGAAACATACATTACAATGAAATTTGTTCTCTGCTTTTTAACCCATCCCTTAGGGGAGCAGTGGGCTGCCATGTGCGGCGCCCGGGGAGCGTTCTGGGGTTAAGGGTCTTACTCAGGGACCCAGAGTGCAGGCGCTGGGGATCAAACCGGGTACTTGCATCCTTCTCTGAGTGCAAGCGCACTGCTCTAACCACTAGGCCAACACTCTCCCAACTGCTAATCCAACTGCTGTCACTGTACTGTAAGTGAATTTCTTTCAGCTGAGTCATTGAAAGATCAAAACATTTAGTTAGAAAATTGTTTTAAAGTTATATGGAAAAAAGCAAAGACACCAAACTACTTTAGTCTAGGAAAGTGAACAGTGAGAACAGATGAAAATCGTTTGTTTCTCAAAGTCAAGGAATCTTTTGCAAAAGTTATCTGATCAATTAGCAGTACATTTACAGATGCATCTGAACCTCTGCTTTCTACATGAACTGCTAACATTTTCTGTTTTGTTTCAAGCCGGGCGTACACTGTACGAGTTTTTCCCCTTTTCGGGCCGATTCTTCAGTCGTGCGGGCATTTTTTGAATCGGGCCGAATTTCAGCTTGGGGAGAGGAGGGGGGGACTGGCTTCTCACGACTACCTCCCGATCAGGAATCGGACGATCGGTGAAAATCAAACATGTTTGAAATTCAGTCGGCTGTCGTGAGGTTTTCGTGAGCGCATCCTGCTGTTCAAGCAGAGCTACGAGGGGGCGCCCTCCCCTCCGCGCGGCCGCCGGTGCGTCTCGTCCCTCCTCTCTCCCCTCCGTTCCCCCGACGCCCGGTGCCTCCTGCGGGCCTCGCCAGAGCTGGGCTCGACCCCCTGCTCTGGGTCCCTGTCACCCACCGTCGCTCGCCTGCCTCTGCCACCACATTGAGCGGTCCCAGAGGGCGCACGACGTACAGTGTGAGCAGTCCGGTCGCGTCCGAGCGTCGCGCCGCACAGATCGTGAGCGGTGAACTTTTTAAACCCCGCGGTTCCGTCGCACAGTTTGAGATGTATATAAGCACCACGACTGAAAAACTCGTACAGTGTATGCCCGGCTTCAGTAGAAAGATGTTTGGCTTATCAGACATACATCGGCATTAAGTGCAATAATATTTTAAAGATTCAGAATGTGGGTTTTCCTATTGTTAAAGCAAATCCTTCCCTTCTTAGTCAGCCATTGTTCAGGCCACAATAAAATGGGGACAGTTGTGAAATAAATGGTATTAAAGGGATTGCTGATATTTGAAGAGGACTGTGCTAAAAAGGTCAGGAGCCACTAACATGTTACCTGAGGTAAATAACTTTCAGTGTCCTGACTGATGAAAGAGAGCCATCAGCTTGTCAAGGGCCAAGAGATAAAAGCAGACCTCCGTCGAGTACCTAAAACTGTCCCACAGAAACCCTACAGCAGTTTATGGGAAGACTATTCAATAAACAACTGAGCTGTGATAATGTTTGGATCAGCAATTCCTAACCTTGAAAGCTAAGCCTGGCTCCACGTTTTTTTGTGTTTTTTTTTTTACTTTTAAAAAAAAACTTATGACTATTTTCCTTCACATACTTGTGTGTTAAGAGAGTTCCCAGGCCTCGGTCTGGGGCACTGGCCTGTGTCTGCATGTGTGAATGATGAAGTCGTTTACTTTATTCTCAAAGGAGTCAGGCTCTAAAAGCTGCTCCAAAAGTCAAAGTGGCCGAACTGGGCAAAAACAGCCGCGTGGTTTGAACACCTTGTAACGTTTGATGGCCATTGTGCTGCTAGAGACAACAGCCAGGGGCTCCTGATGAGCTGCCAGAGACGACAGACATACTTTACATTTGTTTAGGATGCTGAGCGCTCTATAATGTTAAACACATCTTCTCTCTGCTCCATTTTTTCCTGAACAGGTTTCTTAAGATTAAACCCACACTTGATTGAACCAACCTTTGCCTGAACATAATGTGCTAACTTTGAACAGTTGACAATCAATTGTCTTTCATTCTGTTTTAATGACAGTTGAGTAAATAATGTTAATAACTAAATGTATGAATTTTAAATCAGAAAAATTAAGACTGAACAAGTATTTTCTAAGCCACATAAAGTGTTAGTCATTCCTACGTGTTTGATATTAACCTGTTACTTTAGAGTTGCACTGTTGAATGAGCTGTGGCCAATGTCTGTTTATTTGCAGTTCAGCTTTAGATTTTAAATCGGAATACTTCTAGGCTTTTACTTGTATATGCATAAACAATAGGAACTTAATTCTATTTATTTGTCCCACTGGGGATTACACACACTTTATACATACTGTATATAACTGTTAACATTTTATGTTGTGGTATGTAATAAATCTGAAAGTCTGATGGAAATATGAGCTTTATTAAAACGAGTCGTTTAAAAGTCTGTCAGAAAATTTGTCAGATTAGTCGGAACAAAAAGCCATCATTGGCAGCTTTACTGCCCACATTTCTTTACATCAAAACATTCTTTCCTGCAGACAGGCATGGTAATAAGTTGCTGGTCAGAAAATCTAAACAGAAGAAGACTTTAAAAATCTGGCTTCTCGCTTTAACTGGATTTGGTGTTCAGACCCCCGTGACACAAAGTACCGCTTTAATTTATGTCTGAATGCAGTAAATACTCACTTTTTGTTCACATTTTCATATCAAATTAGTCCTTTGTACCAGATATCAGCTAATACAGGAACCATTTAAATATTCATCCACAAATCTGTTTAGCATTAGTGAGTTAATCATGCACACTGATTGAATGAGTACCCAGTGTGAATTAAAGCTTATGCAGCACGTCCCAAAGTGTCACAGTCATTCACACAGAAAGGCAGACACTGTACTGTACCATGGTGACTATAGATTTTATCATCATTTTCTCCTCGGAACCGGCCTCGCCTTCTCTTATCTTTACCACGGGTACCTCCATTACTCTGATGGCCTGTAAAAACCAACCAGCAGGATGTGGAGGTCAAACACTGGCATTTCAAAAAAGGAGACCACAACAAAAGATTGGCAGATATAAAGGATAAGAAAGAAGGAAAACTGCAGAAAGCCAGGAACAAATGCATACAAATTAACACTGCGTGGGGACAAAAAGACAGCAAGGGGTGGATTTCTTGGACCCAGCAAGGGGCGGGTGAAAGAAGACGGGGAAAAATCTTTGTCCTTGCAAAGTTTAAAGAAGGTGGCTTCAAAGAAATATCACACTCCTGTAGGTGGTTGGACAAGGAGCAAAAGAACATTCTGTCAAAAATTCATATAATGTTCAAAGCCCTCAGCAATAGAATGCAAGCAGGAGGGAACCGTAGAGGAGTGTGTCAGGGAACAGTCTCTGTTTCAGTGGTTTACACAGAAGCATGAGCAGCTGGGATAGACAACAGACAGACAGACAGAGAGGGTTCACGGGAAATAAAGTTGCAGAGAGCAAAGATTCAGGACAGAACAATGGAAACACATCTAAAGTGTAGGTTACTTCATTTAACACTTTGGTATTTTGACAGAGTATAATTGTATGAAGACTCTTACATGGTACCAGAGGGTCAGTGATTTTCTATATCTGATATTCTATAAATCAGGACTAGGGATGCAAACAATCGATTTACGATTAACTGTTGAACTATTAGATTAAAGTTTGTTCCATCCGATTAACTGATAATGTCCTCTTCGACAGACCTTTCAGTGTTGTAGTATGGCCACCATCCAGCAGAGGGTGCTAACGGTCATTCTAAAGTGGAGCCACAACGCAGTAGAAAAAAGTCATGGTAGATGCAATATGAAGCAGTCTAAACGGAGTCCAGTGTGGGGTTATTTTTGCACTGTTTAATGAGGATGCAAAATGCTTTTTATGCGGCTCTGTTTTAAATATAAACTCAACAAGCTCCTTACGTTGTCAGCCAACTAACTGCCATTCAGCCAGGTTGCCTGGCAGAGCAGAGTCAACTTCTCAACCAAAACTGACTAATGTACTCAGAAGGCAAGGATGTAATGTCAGAAAAGTGGAGGGCATTAAGCAAAACATGGTAACATGATAGAACAAGACATGCTGCCAATAAGCACGGTTGATTATCCTCAGGAAGTGGCCCCGTTTACAAAATGCAGAAACATTTACCAAGGCAGGTAAAAATAAGTCTCTGAGTGCTCTCTCTCCTGGCGGGAGTGTGAGTTTACCTGCGTGCAAACCCAGGTGACTCTGGACAGAATGTAAAAGCGTGACCACTAGCTAGGAGAAACATTAAAGGAGGCTGCACACTTGGTTGTACTATCTGCGGACATTTTAAACTTCATAGTCGAGCGCGCTTATTGCCCATTTGTTGTGACAAATTCCTACATTTCCCACAGCAGACATCCACCTTACACCTGTCAGTCTGTGGTGCAGAGGCTGGCGCTGCAGGGGTTTGCGAGTCGCAGCTGCCTCGGAGACTTCTTACCGCCAAGCAGTTTGCAATTTCATTGGCAGGGAGCCCCCCTTGTTGAATGGTAGGGGAAACACCAGAGAATTAAGAGAAGTTAGTAGGGCTGTGTTAAAAAAATTATTTTCCAATTATGAATCGATTCTCATTAAATCCTAAAGATCGATTTGTATCACCAAAGATAGATAAAAAAAAAAAAAAAAAAAAAAAGTAAAATTCCGGTGTGAGCCGGCATTACATGCGTGGACTCCACGCTGACAGGTACGCACAGAGCTCAGTTTTTATGACCACATATGCGGTGTCACTATAAACTGCTCGGCGGCAAAAAGTCACACAGGTGCCTCACAAGTCGTACGCAGGTGGTCTCCAAGACACGCAGCATCACACTCCTCCTCTCTATGCGCACTGACAGATAGTACCAAGCTCCATCTAGTGGTCGGAGGCATGAACGCAACATACAGGTAAAAGCCAGTAAATTAGAATATTTTGAAAAACTTGATTTATTTCAGTAATTGCATTCAAAAGGTGTAACTTGTACATTATATTTATTCATTGCACACAGACTGATGCATTCAAATGTTTATTTCATTTAATTTTGATGATTTGAAGTGGCAACAAATGAAAATCCAAAATTCTGTGTGTCACAAAATTAGAATATTACTTAAGGCTAATACAAAAAAGGGATTTTTTTAGAAATGTTGGCCAACTGAAAAGTATGAAAATGAAAAATATGAGCATGTACAATACTCAATACTTGGTTGGAGCTCCTTTTGCCTCAATTACTGCATTAATGCGGCGTGGCATGGAGTCGATGAGTTTTTGGCACTGCTCAGGTGTTATGCGAGCCCAGGTTGCTCTGATAGTGGCCTTCAACTCTTCTGCGTTGTTGGGTCTGGCATTCTGCATCTTCCTTTTCACAATACCCCACAGATTTTCTATGGGGCTAAGGTCAGGGGAGTTGGCTGGCCAATTTAGAGCAGAAATACCATGGTCCGTAAACCAGGCACGGGTAGATTTTGCGCTGTGTGCAGGCGCCAAGTCCTGTTGGAACCTGAAATCTCCATCTCCATAGAGCAGGTCAGCAGCAGGAAGCATGAAATGCTCTAAAACTTGCTGGTAGACGGCTGCGTTGACCCTGGATCTCAGGAAACAGAGTGGACCGACACCAGCAGATGACATGGCACCCCAAACCATCACTGATGGTTTGGGGTGCCATGTCATGGATTGGGGACGCTTCCTGACTTCCTGTTTGCGGTAAGGCGTATTGTGTCACTTCCTGTTGTTGCTGTGTGAACGACGGATTTTTGCTCCAGGCTCTCTCGCTTTTTATCTTTAAACCTCTATGTTGTAACACCTGTTTCCAAACATAAGCACTTTTAAAACATTTTCTGTGGCTGCTCATCACGTTTGGGAACTCCTCGTGTTTCACACGGTTTGTTCTTTGGCGTGATAACAGGGCGCTAGCCTAGCTTTAGCCTAGCATTAGCCTAGCGCTAGCCAAGCCTTAGCCTCATAATGGCTTCTCCGTCTCTGACTAAGTCTCCTATCTACTGCTCTCTGTGTCAGATGTTCAGTTATTCCTCTGCCTCCTTTAGTGATAATGGTACATGTAATAAATGTAGTATTTTTGTAGCTTTGGAGGCGAGGGTGTCAGAACTGGAGACCCGGCTCCGTACTGTTGAAAAACCAGCTGATAGCCGCTCCTTTGCTAGCGCGGAGCCACAAAGAGTAACTTCACAAAGAGTAACTTCACGTAGCGAACAAACAGCCGCACTCGAACAGCCGGTTAAGCAGGCCGGCTGGGTGACGGTTCGTAGTAAGCATAGCTCTAGATTTCAGCCCCCAGATCACCACCAACCCATCTGCGTTTCTAATAAATTTTCCCCTCTGAGCGACAGTCTCGCCGAGGAGCCGACCTTAATTATTGGCAGCTCTGTAATAAGAAACGTGGCACTAAAGAAACCAGGAACCATAGTTAAATGCCTACCAGGGGCCAGAACGGGCGACATAGAATCCTACCTAAAACTGCTGGCTAAGGATAAGCGTAAATACCGCAAAATTGTTATTCACGCTGGCGGTAATGACACCCGGTCACGCCGATCAGAGGTCACCAAAGTTGGTGTTGCTTCGGTGTGTGAGTTTGCTAAAACAATATCGGACTCTGTAATTTTCTCTGGTCCCCTGCCTGATCTGACCAGTGATGACAAGTTTAGCCGCATGTCATCATTCAACCGCTGGTTGTCTAGGTGGTGTCCAGAAAACGACGTGGGCTACATTGATAACTGGCAAACTTTCTGGGGAAAACCTGGTCTGATCAGGAGAGACGGCATTCATCCCACTTTGGATGGTGCAGCTCTTCTTTCTAGGAATCTGGCCGGATTTATTAGTTCTCCTAAATGCTGACAACCCAGGGTCCAGACCAGGAAGCAGAGCCGTAGTTTAACAAACCTCTCTGCAGCTTCTGTACTGTTACCCACCCATTATCCTATTGAGACGGTGTCTTTCCCACGGCCAAAACTTAACAGATCAAAAACTGATCTAAAGGGAACAAATCATAAAAATCTAATAAAAATCCATACGAATCACTTTGAACCAAAAAATAAAAGAATTAAATGTGGTCTATTAAATATAAGGTCTCTCCCTCCAAAGACTTTGTTAGTTAATGAATTGATTTCTGATAATCAGATTGATTTATTTTGTCTCACAGAAACCTGGCTACAAGAGGACTACGTTAGTATAAATGAGTCAACTCCCTCCAGTTATTCAAATTTCCACATTCCCAGATCTGTGGGAAGAGGAGGAGGAGTGGCAACCATCTTTCAGTCTGATTTATTAATTAGTCCCAGGCCAATTAATAATTACAGTTCTTTTGAACATTTAACCCTCAGTTTCCCTCATCCAAACTGCAAAGCAATAAAACCTCTTCTGTTTATTGTTTTGTATCGTCCACCAGGCCCTTACACTCAGTTTTTGGATCAACTGTCAGACTTCTTATCTGATTTGGTGTTAAATACTGACAAGGTTATTATAGTGGGTGATTTTAACATCCATGTTGACACTGAATGTGATAACCTTAGTGTAGCCTTTAAAACTATCCTAGATTCAATTGGTTTTGCTCAAAATGTGCATAAGCCAACGCACTCTCGGCTCCATACTTTGGACCTTGTGCTGACATATGGCATTGATTGTGAAGAATTAACAGTATTCTCTCACAACCCTGTCCTATCTGATCATTTTTTAATAACATTTGAGTTTAATCTAACCGATTTCTCCACCCCCAAAAGAGGGTTCCATTATAGTAGATCTTTATCGGATAATGCTGTATCAAAACTTAAAGAGTCTGTCCCCCTCTTAATATCCTCAGTATTGCAGAAATGCCCTGTAGATGGCAGCAATGCTGTTTCTTCCCATTCACAAATAGATACATTTGCTAACAGTGTGACTTCCTCATTGCGTTCTGCATTAGATAATGTAGCTCCCTTGAAAAAGAAGGTGATAATTCACAGGAAGCTGGCTCCCTGGTTTAATTCAGAGCTGCGTTCCTTGAAGCACAATGTTAGGAAATTGGAGAGAAAATGGCGCTCTACACACCAAGAGGAATCCTACTTAATCTGGAGGGACAGTCTATTGTTGTATAACAAGACCCTTCGCAGAGTTAGAGCAGCATATTTTTCATCATTAATTGAAGAGAATAAAAATAATCCTAGATTTCTCTTTAGTACAGTTGCCAAACTTACTCAGAGCTGCAGCTCTGTTGATTCAACCATTCCCTTAGCTCTCAGCAGTAATGATTTTATGGGATTCTTCATAAATAAAATTGATGCCATTAAAAATAAAATAATTGGCATCCTCCCAAACATGATTACCTCGTCCCCAGTAAGTAAGGCAGCATTGGAGGAATCTTTAGAACCTGCGCTGTGTCTGAACTGTTTAGAAGAAGTAGAGCTTTCTGAGCTATCTAAAATCTTAGCTTCATCTAAACCTTCTACCTGTATGTTAGACCCAATCCCAACCAAGTTGTTTAAGGAGGTATTCCCTTTGATCAGTGGTCCTATTTTAGACATGATTAATCTATCCTTAGTAAATGGATATGTACCACAGGTTTTTAAAGTAGCTGTTATTAAACCTTTACTTAAGAAACCTTCTCTTGATCAAGATGAGCTAGTAAACTACAGACCTATATCTAATCTTCTTTTCTTATCTAAAATTCTTGAGAAAGTAGTTGCTAATCAACTTTGTGAACATTTACAAAGCAATGACCTACTTGAGGAGTTTCAGTCAGGCTTCAGAGCTCATCATAGCACTGAAACGGCTCTGGTGAAGGTCACCAATGATATTCTCATGGCCTCAGATAATGGACTTGTGTCTGTACTTGTCCTGTTAGATCTTAGTGCTGCATTTGATACAGTTGATCACAATATTCTCCTACAAAGACTTGAACATACTGTAGGGATTAAGGGGAAAGCATTAGGCTGGTTTAAATCTTATCTGTCGGACAGATTCCAGTTTGTTCATGTTAATAATAAATCTTCCTCAAACTCTAGGGTCACCTGTGGAGTACCACAGGGTTCAGTCCTTGGACCAATTCTCTTTACTATATATATGCTTCCGATCGGCAAAATTATCAGACAGCATGGGATTAATTTCCACTGTTATGCTGATGACACTCAGCTATATCTATCCATAAATCCTGATGAATCCAATCAATTACTTCGACTGCAGTCATGTCTTGATGACATCAAAAGCTGGATGACTTTAAATTTCCTGCATCTAAATTCTGACAAGACCGAAGTTGTAATCTTTGGGCCAGAGTCCTCAAAAAATAAACTTCTTAACCAATCACTTAATCTGGATGACATTAACTTGGCCTCTGGTAATAAAGTAAAAAACCTTGGTGTTATTTTTGACCAAGACATGTCATTTAAATCCCATATTAAACAGGTTTCCAGAGTTTCCTTTTTTCACCTCCGGAATATCGCCAAAATTAGAAACATTCTGTCCAGGAGTGATGCTGAAAAACTAGTCCATGCATTTGTTACTTCAAGGCTGGACTATTGTAATTCTTTACTATCAGGAAGTCCACAAAATGCAATTCAAAGTCTCCAGCTTATCCAAAATGCTGCAGCAAGAGTTCTGATGAAAATCAACAAGAGGGATCATATTTCTCCAATTTTAGCTTCCCTTCATTGGCTTCCTGTTAAATCAAGAATAGAATTTAAAATTCTTCTTCTAACGTATAAAGCCCTTAATAATCAAGCTCCATCATATATCAGAGCTCTGATTACTCCGTATGTTCCTAACAGAGCACTTCGCTCTCAGACTGCAGGTCTGCTGGTGGTTCCTAGAGTCTCTAAAAGTAGAATGGGAGGCAGATCCTTTAGCTATCAGGCTCCTCTCCTGTGGAACCAACTCCCAGTTTTGGTCCGTGAAGCAGACACCCTGTCTACTTTTAAGACTAATCTTAAAACTTTCCTTTTTGACAAAGCTTATAACTAGAGTGGCTCATGTTACTCTGAGCTACCTTTATAGTTTTGCTGCTATAGGCTTAGGCTACTGGAGGACATCAGGGCCTATTTTTCTCACTCTACTGATTTTTACTGTTCTCCAGTCTACTGTTCTCCAGATTTGCATTGCATTACATTGAAATGACTGTTGTCATTTCAGCTTTTAACTTTTTGTTCTCTCTCTTTTTTCTTCATAGTAGGCACACCTGGTCTGACGTTCTGTTGACTGTGAAATCATCCAGGGAGGACAGATCACCGACTATTACCATCTAATGTAGAACAGATTACTAGATCAATGTGTGCTTCTGTGCTTTTTTGTCTCTCTTGTTGTGTCTCTGCTCTGTCTTCTGTAACCCCAGTCGGTCGAGGCAGATGACCGTTCATACTGAGCCCGGTTCTGCCGGAGGTTTTTTTTTCCCGTTAATGGGTGGTTTTTCTTCCCACTGTCGCTTCATGCTTGCTCAGTATGAGGGATTGCAGCAAAGCCATGTACAATGCAGACGACTCTCCCTGTGGCTCTACGGTCCCCCAGGAGTGAATGCTGCTTGTCGGGACTTTGATGCAATCAACTGGTTTCCTTATATAGGACATTTTGACCAATCTGTATAATCTGACCCAATCTGTATAATATGATTGAACTTGATTTTGTAAAGTGCCTTGAGATGACATGTTTCATGATTTGGCGCTATATAAATAAAATTGAATTGAATTGAATTGAAACTTTACACTAGACTTCAGGCAACGTGGATCCTGTGCCTCTCCTGTCTTCCTCCAGACTCTGGGACCTCGATTTCCAAAGGAAATGCAAAATTTGCTTTCGTCAGAAAACATGACTTTGGACCACTCAGCAGCAGTCCAGCTCTTTTTTTCCTTAGCCCAGGTGAGACGCTTTTCGCGCTGTTTCTTGGTCAACAGTGGCTTGACACGAGGTATGCGGCAGTTGAAACCCATGTCTTTCAAGCGTCTCTTGGTGGTGGATCTTGAAGCACTGACTCCAGCAGCTGTCCACTCCTTGTGAATCTCCCCCACATTTTTGAATGGTTTTTTTTTTCACAATCTTGACTAGGGCGCGGTGATCCCTATCGCTTGTACCGTTTTTTCTGACCACAGTTTTTCCTTCCCTTTGCCTCTCTATTAATGTGTTTGGACACAGAGCTCTGAGAACAGCCAGCCTCTTCAGCAATAACCTTTTGTGTCTTTCCCTCCTTGTGCAATGTGTCGATGGTCGCCTTTTGGACAGCTGTCAAATCTGAAGTCTTCCCCATGTTTGTGTAGGCTTCAGAACTGGACTGAGAGACCATTTAAAACCCTTTGCAGGTGTTTTGAGTTAATCAGCTGATTAGTTTGTGGCACCAGGTGTCTTCAAAATTTAACCCTTACACAATATTCTAATTTTGTGACACACGGAATTTTGGATTTTCATTTGTTGCCACTTCAAATCATCAAAATTAAATGAAATAAACATTTGAATGCATCAGTCTGTGTGAAATGAATAAATATAATGTACAAGTTACACCTTTTGAATGCAATTACTGAAATAAATCAAGTTTTTCAAAATATTCTAATTTACTGGCTTTTACCTGTACATCACAGGAGCCTTCACACTCCAGTCCAGGAGGTGAATTTTTAATGTCATATTGCACCAAGTTAGGGTCCAAATTTACTGTTCCTTTTGGTTTCTTAAAGCATTTTTGAATGGAATTGAATAGAAATAGCAGCTGTAGATAGTGTCCTCTGTTTTCTACCCTGGATCTGTTTGGGTATTCTGCCCCCCAGCATGTTTATGAAAGCAATTGTCTCAACATTCAGGGAGAGGGGTTTGGTCCTTACAGCCACCATTAACTATTATCTACTTTATTAATTTGCTGTTGAATGTTAATATAATACTAGTATCATTATGTTGCATAATTACACACAGTCATGTAATTCAAGTAACAGCTAAAAATGTTTTTAATACCAGCAATCCGATTTGAGATCGGATCGAAAAGAATCAATTCTAATTCTTTAGAATCGGAAACTAATCGATTCTTGAAATTTGAATCGCTACCCAGCCCTAGTAGTTTGAGTACATCCAACTGGCCAGATATATACCACTATGCAGAGCATGAATGTTTTGGTACTTGAAATGAAAAAAATCCTACTGAATATGTCATTCGAGGGATATTCCAAAGATTATTGTGATTTATGTTACTGTGCAACTCTACCATTAAAGAAAAGAAAAGGTCTTGGTATCCATACATACATAATCTCATTGTTTTCCAGCACGTCACTGACTTCAGAGTACGGACATACCTGCAGCGCTTTGAGCAGAGCTCCATTTCTGCCTGCTTCTCCCACCAGAACAACACGTGTCTCCACTTTGGGTAGCATATCTGAGAGGGAACAGGAGCAGAGCTAGAGTGAACAAAAGCCAAATGAAATGAGGTCTGTGGGAACTGAGGTAAAGAAAGAGAAATTCCATCCATAAAAAAGAGAAACATCAGAAAGACAAAATAGAAACATTGCAGCAAAACTCAACTTATTGCAGTGACAAATGGAAAAGTTGAATCTTACAGCTTTTTTTCTTGTGTGCTTATCAACTAACAGCCCAGTTACCAAATCTTAACTTCATGCACCACATGAAAATAAATAGATCATATGAATCAATTAGGATATCCCATTAAATATATTCTTCCAATAGAAGTGTTCACATACGAATTGCTGGTCTTTTAAATTGAGCGCATTCTAGCAGAGAATAAAAGTTAGGACGCCCTACCAGCTATTAACTACTTTTAACCTCTAGTAGAAATGTGTTCAGTCGATGCCTGCTGTAGCCATGTTTTTGACATCAATCTGAGGAACATTTGCCCCACCCTTCACATTCAGCTGTGAGATTTTTGAGGGGTTCCTTGCATGTAGTCCATTTAAAATCAGCCCAACAAGATCAAGATCTGACTCCTTTGACTCCAATTTCCGATTTCCCATCCATTTCTTGGAGGATTTCTGTCGACTACTTTCTGGACAGAGTAATGACTGATTACCATTTCCTTAGAGAGCTCTTTGAATCTCTTTCCACACTCATTAAAGGTGCTGAAATCTCCTCACTGAAGGCCTAAGAGAGCTTTTAGTCTTAACATGTTTTTTTTTTTTTACTTTCACTTCAACATTCAGAAGCTCATCAAAATAAATGTCTAAGGTTGAAGCAAGGCAAAGCTTCTTCAAAATGCTGAGTAATGGTGTTCTGATCATGTGTTCCTGACGTGTTACACAATGTGTGAACTTAATCATTTTAGGTTGGGGATAAATATTAGTGAGTCAAAATTAATTATTGGGACTCACCAGTTTATATTACATTTGCAATAATGCATATAAATTTATAATGCATATAAACTGCATTTATATTGCATTTTATATTATGTCCTCTGTGTTTCCTTTAGTTTTTACTGCTTATGTATATTACTATATATATAAGTTTGTCAGCATTGTTAAAATTTAATATTTATTTTAGGGATGCACAAATATGAAAAAAATTGGAATCATATCCAAGCTTAATATGGCTGTTATGGCCAATAACTGATATTGTATAAAATATATAGATTGCCAACCACATTGCTGACATTGCTTCTGTAAAACACCCATCAATCCTGCACTGCATCACTCTCACTGTGACATGACCAAACATATACAGCATGTCCAACCCCCTCCCCTCCTGAAACACACACAGAAACAGGATGGAAATAAGCATTTGTTATTAATATCAGCCCAGTTTTACTTATCGGACCGATATGTTCTAAAAAATGACTAGCATCCATCGATATAGTGCATCCCTAATTTATATGGCCAAATGTTTAGGAAAAAGACATAGGCATGGGAGGGATGTAGGAGAACAGCGGGTACCCCATGCAAAAGCGATTAGTTGTCTTTGCAGCCATCCAGGGTTCCACTCCTGACCTTTAGACCTTTGCTGCATGTCTTTCCCCTTCCTGTCTGAAAGGCAACCTGTGCCATAAAATCTCAAAATCATAGGGTGTCCTAACCTCTTCACACCACTGTATACAACATCTAGTAATAGGAGGTTTTTGTAAAATCCAAAATAAATCAAGTCACCTATCCACAGTATATTGTTGCACTTGTGAGGGTATAAATAAAAGATGTCAATTTTCATTACCTTCACCACCTTCACAGGTCATGGCTAGGAACGCCTGGTCCTTAGTGGTTTCAACAATCCTAGAATCACAGACTGAAGAATCCAGCAGCAGACTCCGAGCTGTCCCTAAAGTTACCATGCTGCTGTCAGCCATGGCCGGAACCCTGGGATCTTCAGACTGTCCGGGGAGTGAGCACAAACACAAAGGAGGAGCACACTCAGGTGCTTTGCTTTGCTTTGCAGCACTTCCTAAACTAGTTTGGGTAAACGTTAGCTCATAAAGTACCGAGAAAAAAAAGGGTCAAATAACGCATTATAGAACAAAACGGGCCGAGTTTCCCCGAGAGCTAGAACAATGACATACGTTAATAATCGATTCAGGCTTAGTAACTAAGTTTAATGCCATATAGCAAATCATTTAAACGTAGCGGCTTTAATAACTAAAACCTGAATAAAAAGTAGAGCAACACGAGGAGGCCAGCTGAGAGCTGAACCACTTACCTTCGATTAGCTCTCAAGCTAATTAAGCTCACTGCTGACCTACAAAGTTAATGAAATATAACTCTGTTCCCCGTTAACTCCTCTTCAAACACTTTAAACCAGTCCGTGAGGTCCTCCTGAACGAAAGCCCCAATACCCAATCAATGCATGTTGCTCTTACTAGGTGAAAATAGTCCGACAATCTGTTGCTGTTTGTTGACAGCTATTTTCTTGAAAGAGGTTGTCAGTGTTCTGTTAGGTCTCAATTCAAAAATGAAGGCAAACAACGGAGCTGGGTGTTGATTGGTTTGGTATGACGAAACGCCTGCCTGCGTCTGTCTCGCGAGGCTTCTGATTGGTCCGTCCATTCAAATCATAATGCTTGCCTAATTCTTGTTACATTCAGGTGCCGTCGGAAGTATTTTTTTACTAACGTCATGGAGATTTTACTTCGCTTTACCTCATTTGTGTTTCTGTTAAACAACACCCAACAGTATTAATAAAGAAAAAAAAATTGGTTTCATCCTTTGTAAAAGAGTAAACAAACAACAACGAAAGTAAAAGCAAGCTTTACTAAAATAATTCAACGTAATGCAATTGCAATAATCACTGCCATTAAGTCATAAGATCGAGAAATGCTGACTTCAGTGCAAAAACATGGATTGTTAGTTTAGATGTATAGAAGATTTACAATATTCTACTTAGATTCACCCAATTATGCATGCTATTTCTGACTTTAGCAGCATGGCAGCTAGAAAAAAAAAGATGTTTCATGGTCAGTACTTAGCCCAACAGCAAGTTACAATTTCCAATTAAATGAAATGCCAGGATATCATTGGGGAAAAAAATTATGATATAAAATCCCTGACAGATAATAATAAGCATCTTTACTGTAATTGCAACATACATTCCAATGAAATGTGTTCTCTGCATTTAACCTATCCCTTTGAAGCAGTGGGCTGCTACTGTGCAGTTGTCAGGATCCCCAGAGGTTTGATTACTTCTTGTAGCTCCCTGGGGATCCTGGAGCCTGTTTATGTTTTACTCTTTTAGTATTGTTCTGTGTTTTCATAATCGGCTCCTGTTTGTCAGTTTCCTGTTCTCCGTCATTTTAGTAGTTCATTCTTGTATCTCAACTCCACCAGGCCTGCAATGAATTTGCTACCATCTTTACTGAGAAAATCCAAAAGATTAGAGGGGCAGTCTGTCACACATATGAAGTTCAGTATCAAAGTTGTCTCCAACTAGAAATGATGTTGACAAAAATGTCCCAATTCAGCCAAATAAACTGCAAAAGCTTAGAAGAAACTAGAAAAAGCTGTTCCTGCGAAACAGCAGTGAGAATGCTTTACTGCAGAATGATTTGAGCAGAAGATGCAGAAGATTCCTGCAGAAGTGAAAAACTAGCTGAAATGAAATAAAAGAACCAATTTTAACATGAAAAACAGCTGAAGGATTAGAAAAATGGTATGAAAAAACTGAACTAGTTGAAGTTAGTTGAAGGATATTTGAAAGTTAGCATTAGTAGTAGTACTATCATCAGTAGTGGTACTAGTATCAGTAGTCGTATCAATAGTAGTAGTAGTAGTAGCAGCTGCAGTAGTAGTATCATTAGTAGTAGTAGTAGTAGTATGAGTAGTAGTAGTAGTAGTAGCAGTAGTAATAGTAGCAGTATTAGTAGTAGCAGTAGTATCAGTAGTAGTAGTAGTAGTAGTATCAGTAGTACTATCAGTAGTAATGAAAAACAACTGAAGGATTAGAAGAATGTTATGAAAAAACTGAAGTAGTTGAGGATAGTTGAAGGATATTTGAAAGTTAGTATTAGTAGTAGTACTATAAGTAGTAGTAGTAGTAGTAGTAGTAGCAGTATTAGTAGTAGCAGTAGTATCAGTAGTAGTAGTCCCAGCAAACACGTCCAGGTGGGGCCCATGTGGGCCTCACTTGGGCTAGATGGGCTTCAGCTGGGCATGGGCTCAGGGTGGGCTGTGTTGCTGGGACCCATGTGGGCAGCCCATATACTGCCCACATGACTCATGGTAGATAGACGAAGCATGGGCAATAGGTGGGCTCCAGTTGGGCAGCCCTTACAAATTCAAAATGGTCAAATCGACATATTATATAACAACAGACACTGAAAGGTCTCCTTTTTTATGCTATTTTATTTATTTATTTTTAATAAGTGAAAGTCTTTAATCGCACACTAATCCAGCCTATTTAGATGATACATTTATAATTTTTTAAAATTATATAAATTTAAATCACTTCATAACCCCCCTTTCAGTGAAGCGGCTGAAAATTTAGATCTGAAAATTTTACTGAGATGACAGATCAATATGTTTCATAATAAACCGGCCCTGATCAGTATTTCATATTCTTAAAGTTTTTAATGTCTCTTCCTTGTTTTCACACAGGTGAATTCTACTTTCATATTGATACACTGGAATTAATGTCAAACCAAAAAGTATGTGCTTTGTTGTTTTATTATTTTATGTATAGCGTAATGATTTTGTACACTTTTCATTAAGTTAATTCTGTTCTAACATCATCAGATGTGGATTAAGTAGCTTTTAAGAGCTTTTTTTTAAAAAAAACATGTTTTGCTAAGATGTCTTGCAAACGAAGGATGCTAAGAATTTAGTATTTCATTAATTGTGGCCTTTATTAACAAACTTTAGAAAGGGAAAAATAAATTACCACAATTCTCAATTCAGTCACTAGGGGGCAGTGAACACGAGACAGGGGAACATTTATAATGTTCACATTTTAATAATTTCACAACTAAATTAGTATCTTGAAAATCACCCAAGCTAACTAAACAAATACGAAAATTGTCTGAAACAGAACTAAACCTTAGATCGTCCAGGATCATCCAGTATTCTCTCTAACAAAACAATTCTATTTCTACCGGAAGTGGATTCCGACACCATGCTTAGCCGGAAGTTAACAGGCGCCATCTTGTTGGAAGGATGTTGTTTTTATCTTTGGAGACGAGACGGTATCTTTCGGACGACATACTGGTAAGAATATGCCTCTACATCTAATAAATACTGTTTTTCGGAAAGTAACTATAAAGAGTGCAGGAGCTAGGTTTATAGTGTCTGCTGCAGACATAGTTTAGAGAAAGCCACAGTTTTAGGTGACCACGACCGCAACTGCTACCGCCGTCGGCTCGGAGCTTCGGCTCTGCGTCAGATTCTACCGTCTTAAGGGAATCAGAGCTGGACTTACACTATTAGACCTTAGCTGCTTGGGCTGTTTAGTGTATTTATTTATTTATTTTGGCAGTCGGTATTTGACTAAAAGTTAAAAGGGCCGTGAGTATACCACAACGCCGACCGTTTTTAACGCGCGTTGATGGCGCTGATGTGTTTTTCCCTCGCCGCGCTGGACTTTTTTTTTTTTTCGCCTCGACACGGTTCTTCCAGTGACCCGCGCTCACTACTGTTTCCAAGCCTGATTATTTCGTACGACTGAGTTTTTTTTTCTATTTGCAGGTTGCTGTTCTTTGGGTTTGTTTCTGAAAGTGAAGTCGCTTTTTTACTCTTAAATAAATGATAATGCAGTGCATATAACCAGCTGAAATCCCTCCGCCTTATAATGCACACATTAGCCTATAGTCACCTCTGTGATGCGATAAACAAATCTAGCTTCATTTTACATGGACTTAGATCTGTGATTAACTACAGAAACAAATTTTCTAACCAAATCATTTGCAGTTGTTGGTTGGAGTTTGTTATCTCCCGTGTTTGTTATCATAGTTGAAAGCTAAAACATTTCTTTTTTTTTTCTTTTTTAGAAATAATGGAGTCTTCAGAAAGAACAAAGAGGAGGAAAATATTGGCAAAAGTGGAGGAACATTAGCTTATGCTCGAAAAGCAAAACCCTTTGAGACATTTTTAGGTAAATTGAAAAAACTATCCGTCGACCACAAAACCCTGTCCACCAACTCGTCAGGCGCATCCAGAAGCAGAAAGTGGCAAGCAAAAAGTCTGACCAAATGGTTTATCGGGCCTGAGGAGGATGAATGCTACTGGCCACCAGCAAGAGTTAACATTGCAAAGGCGGTCATAGAGCAACAGGACCCACACTCTGACTGGGCAACCTACACGTTGACTGTCAAGAGAAAAGCAGGTAGTGTAACCATCTTTCTTAATGTATGATATGATGCGACAAGAAGAGCTCACCATTGATTTGGTTAGAATTTGTTCTCTGAAATGAAAGTAATTGTAACTCTTTCTTTTGTATCTCTCGGACAGCAACATACGAGATAGCCCGTATAAAATTGGTTGAGTTTGAACAGAACACAGATGTCCTGACAGAGTCTGATTCCGCGGAGAACATGGGAAGGGGGAAGCGCAAAAACAGGTAAGGCTATTTGGATTATGCATGCATGTTAGTGTCGTCTCCCAGCACCACACACACTGACAGTCTATGGAAACATCTACATTATATGCACTATTGCAGCAACTTCAGGAAACTAAAAAAAGTTGCTGAGAGGCTGAGGTCGGGCCGTTCCTTGTCTGACGCGCTCGTTGACAAAAAAGAGGAATCCGCTGAGATCCAATAGTGCTGATGTGTGAACTTTATTGACAAAAATAAAGTAAACGAGTAACGTATCCAAAATATCTTGACAAAAGGGTTAATCACAGCGATCTGTATAGCGGTCAACAAAAAATACAGCAGCCCGCTCACCCACTCTCCTCCAGTGACACACCAACAGGTGAGTAATATACCCAATTAGCAATCTCCGCCCACATCCTGTTTACCCATACCTCTGCAACAAACAACCAAACAAAAACAACTCTAAACCCAGACAAACGAACATCAAATTATCTTTTAATTTATGGCTCCTACATGCACAACTGTGCATATAACTGATTGTGTTGTTATATTTTACAGGTCTAGGAAAGTGGTGTTGTCCAGCAAGGAAGAGGATGACAGCCCTACACCTCCACTACCTCCATCCACCCTCGGGTATGTGCTGACACCTCCTCTGCCTCCATCCACCCTCGGGTATGTACTGACACCTCCTCGGCCTCCATCCTCCCTCAGGTCCGTCCCGACGCCTCCATCGCTGTCATCCACCCACAGACCTACACCTCCACTACCTCCATCCACCCTCAGGTATGTACTGACACCTCTTCTGCCTCCATCCACCCTCTGGTCTACACCTCCAGCCCCCCTCAGGTCTGCCCCGACACCTCCTCTGCCTCCATCCATCCTCACATGCCATCCTGACAGTGATGTGAGCGAGAGAAACTGATTAGAATGTGTACTTTTCATTTGGCCTGTTTAATTGTCTGATTCAGGTGTCTGTGCTGACATCTCCTTTGCCTCTATCCAACTGGTCTACAATGACACTTTTTTGCTTTTACTCTTCCTTAGGTCAGCCATGTCACCACCCGAATCCCTGCCAATGAGGGACATCCTTTTACGCATCCTCGAACTTCTTGAGGAACTTAAAGAAGACAATCGAGCCACTAGAAGGATGCTACAAGCGCTACAAGCGCAGCGTGGCAACGGTGGCAGCACCCTTTCTTTTATCCCAGATGGTTTCCCCCTAAAGACAGTTAGAGAAGTCGAAGAAATGGAGGAAAAACTGTCTGACCCAAGCTTCATGTCTGACCTGGTATGTATGTATGTAAAGTCTAGGCTAGTGAAATTTCATTCAGTTTTTTTGGGGGCTCGGCAGTAAATCTGATTTGAGCTGCAACAAATCGTCAATAAGTTGAACAGCAATCAATAATTCAATTAATTGGCTGTTATAGCTTTGGTAAAGCAAAAAATTCCTAATTCTATTATTTCAGCTTCCTAAATAAGAATATTTCGGTCTTCTTCATTTCGGTTCATTCGTGGCCATAAACTGAGTATCTCTTTTTGTGGACAGAACAAGGGATTTGAGAAGCACCAACATATTTCAAAATGTTTTAACATTTCATGATTATAGCAACCAATCTATTAATTGTTGAAATAATCAACAATTATACAGTAATCCATACCAGTAGATTAATCAACAATGAAAATAATCTAGATCCCGAGTTTTTCTTTTTGTCAAGTTTACCACCGGTCCTTTGCCACATGTCTCTCCCATTTCTCCACCCCCTTTCCTGTCAGTCTACTGTCAATAAAAGCGAGCCATTAGAAGGTGCAAAAAAAATAAATTAAAAAAATAATTTAACTTTGTACTGACTCTGTTCTCCCTTAGATCACAGCAGTGGCAGACATTGGAGGGAGCACTGTGGATGAGGCCACAAGACGGATGATGGTCTTCATCATGGACCATGACCTGTCAAGGCAGTATAACTTTGTGGGCCGGAATGGCAAGCGGGAATTCCGGTCTTTAAAGCTGTTTGAAGTTATATTCGGTAAGTGCATAATGGATAATTAATAACTGTAATATAGTAACTTTTGTCAAGATAAATTTACACTCATTTATTGGCTATGGTTATTACTGAAATGCCATTTCAGTCATGCTAGAAAGCTTAATTTAATGTAATTGGGATATTAAAGTGATCAGTTTTTGGTGAATATCACTTCAACGTGGTTGACTTTACAATCCTTGCTGAGAGTGTTGTTGGCACATGTGAAGTGACTGTAACATATGTTTCCTGCAGGAGCTTTAAAGAAGAACAGCCTAACCAGCCAGATCACCAGGAAGGATGTGGAGAGGGCAGTGTCAAAATGGCTGATTGGATCAAGGAACAGGGGAGGCAATAGACAGGCCTGGCAGGTCCGTCCTTCTCCCTCCTTCTCCCACTAGATCCACTTCTCGCTCAGCCGAAGAAAATTTGTTATGGGACCATTTTTTTTTCTGTTCCATTTTTTGTCTTGTATAAAACTTTCATAATCTGTATCTTATTGTGTGTATTATGCATCTGTAAAATACATATTATGCTTTTGAAATAATAAAAAACCTTGAACAATGACATGGCATTTTTATTTATATAGTGCATAGAGGCAACTCACAATTGACTGCATCAAAGTCTTCACAAGCAACATTCACAAAAAATAATACATATTACAATAATAACACAAAATGACCCCCTCCAAAATTAAATAGCCTGTAATAATAAAGGCTATACAGTGTAGGACATAAGGACCCATAATCAGCCGAGGGTCCACTGTGGGTGAAAACTGGGTTGCCCATGTGAAACCCACTCTCAGCCCATGTGGGCTTGCCCACAAGGGGCCACCATGGAACCCACTGACAAAACTAGCTGGGCCCCAGCTGGGCTGCCCAGCTGGGGCCCACTCACCAGCCCACATCCAAACCGCATGGGCCCCTCATGGGTGTGTTGGCAGGGGTAGTAGTAGTAGTATCAGTAGTACTATCAGTAGTAATGAAAAACAACTGAAGGATTAGAAGAATGTTATGAAAAAACTGAACTAGTTGAAGATAGTTGAAGGATATTTGAAAGTTAGTATTAGTAGTAGTACTATCAGTAGCAGTAAGTTGTTAGAGGAACTTGAGCCAAGCCAAGAAATAAAGCCACAATGTGAAACAGAGGATGATATGAATGCGTATCTGGAAGGATATTTGCAAAGACACAAGACCAAAGCTGTTGAAGTTAAATCCAGTGAAAGCAGCAGAATTGAGTCTATCCTGTCTCCACCTCACTTCGTTGAACTAGGAGCAATACCTAAAACCCCATTACAGAAAACCCTGCGTGTACATCAGATGTCTGAACCACCACCGGTAACAGCAGCAGCAGCAGCAGCAAAACAAAAAATGAAACCGAATTCATCTAAGGTCACTGTAACAGATGTACAAACAAGAAAGGAATCCACTCCTGGAAGGGACCAGTCTGAACATTCAGATATTTCAATACAAAGACAGTCAGACTTGACAAATCTGCTTGTTTCTGTTGTATCTCAAACATCACTCCCTAAAAAAGAAGTTCCTGTTTTCAGTGGTGACCCTTTAGAGTTCCAGCTCTTCATGCAGGCATTCAGACACAATATAGAAGACAAGACTGATAGTATTGAGGACCAACTGTATTTCCTTGAACAGTTTACAGCGGGCCAACCAAAAGAACTTGTCAGAAGCTGTTTACATCTGGATGCTACAGCTGGTTTTATTGAAGCAAAGCGTTTGCTGAAACATCATTTTGGAAATGAGTTTAAAATCGCATCAGCTTATATGAATAAGGTCTTGACCTGGGCTACAATTAGACCAGATGATGCTAAAGCACTGCATAGTTATGGACTGTATTTAAGAAGTTGCAACAATGCTGTTCAATCTTTTCAGTATATGTCAGAACTTGATTTACCATCAAACATGAAATTAATAGTGTCAAAACTTCCGTACAAGCTCAGAGAAAGATGGAGATCTGTTGTATGTGACATCATGGAGCAAACACAGCAGAGACCCAAATTCTGTGATCTTGTTAAGTTCATCGAAAAGCAGGTGAAAATATTGCAAGACCCTGTGTTTGGTGACATTCAAGATGTCACTAAAATCAGCCAACCAAGACGGGTGGTAGCAGATCTGCCACATGTAAAATCTGGCGCAAAGAAAAGTTTTGCTACCACAGTCTCCCCAGTCGTTTGTGTTGCTGACCCTAACAGAATTTATCCTGTGAAAATGGAAAATGGAATTAAAGGCCCTACTGCCGATATGAATGATGCATTTCTTAAACCATGCACCTACTGTAAAGGAAATCATGCTTTGGAAACTTGTCAGAAAATAACAAAAATCCTTCATCAACAGAAAGTTGATTTTCTGAAGAAAAATGGTTTCTGCTTTGCGTGTTTGATTAAAGGCCATCTAAGTAAATTATGCAAGAACCGTTTGATATGCCGCTGATGTGGTAAGAAGCACCCCACCATCTTGCACATAGCAAACAGTCCTCCAGATGGTGCTGTAGGAAATGTGACTGTCTCTTCAGTGGCCAAGAAAGATGCCAGCAGTAGCACAGACTCAATCATCCTCGGCATGGCATCTACAGTCCAAACAGGGGCCGGTACCATCGACCACAAACTGCCTATCGTGCCTGTAAAGGTAAAAACAGCCAAAGGAACTCACATTGTTGAAACGTATGCTTTTCTGGATTCAGGAAGTTCCGCAACATTCTGTACAGAGACGCTCATGGAGCAACTGTCCATAAGAGGAAGGAAAACGGACATCTTACTTCGAACCATGGGTCAAGAGAAGCCTGTGCAGACCTACAATGTGAGTGGACTCCAAGTATGCATCCTAGATGGTGATGACTTCATAGAACTTCCAGAGGTATTTACACAACCCGCCATACCTGTTAACAGAGAGAACATCACATGTGAGGAAGATCTCAAACAATGGCCTTACCTTCAAGCAGTCCAGTTGAAGTCCATCAGTGCCGATGTCAGTCTGCTGATCGGAGTGAACGTTCCCAAAGCCTTAGAACCGCTGAAGGTCATTAACAGCCAAGACAAGGGGCCATATGCTGTCCTAACACACCTGGGATGGATAGTAAACGGACCTCTGGGTACTAGCCCACCCTTAAACCAACATGGACGACCACAGATAATAGCCAACAGAATATCAGTGGCTCATCTGGAAGAACTCTTGGTCCGACAATACAATCAAGATTTCTCAGAATTGGCGCACCAAGAGAAAGCAGAACACTCTGTTGAAGATAAAAGATTCCTTCAAATAATGAATGAATCCATCACAAAGAAAGAAGGTCACTATGAATTACGACTGCCGTTCTGCAGAGATGACCTTCACCTGCCGAACAATAGGAAAATGGCTGAACAAAGAGCTCTAGGCCTCAAGAAAAGACTAGAGAAAGACCAGTCGTTTAAAAAATATTACGTCAACTTCATGAATGATGTTTTCAAGATAGGGTTTGCAGAAATGGTACCTGAAGAACAGCTCCTCCGGATGGATGGAAGACATCCCACACCACGGGGTCTATCACAAACAGAAAAAATCTATCCGAGTGGTCTTCGACTGTACATCTTCATTTCAAGGTACGTCTTTAAACTCTGAGTTACTGCAAGGCCCAGACCTTACGAACACCTTATTGGGTGTACTCCTTCGTTTCCAACAGGAATCAGTGGCAGTGATGGGGGACATAGAGGGAATGTTCCACCAAGTCAGAATTCCTGAAAATGATGTGGACTTTCTGAGATTCTTATGGTGGCCAGATGGTAACACTAACCAACCACTCAGAGAATTCAGAATGGTTGTACATTTGTTCGGAGCAGTTTCCTCCCCGAGCTGCGCAAACTTTGCACTCCGACAGACAGCTGAGGATAATAAGAATAAAGCAGGCACTTCCGTTCTTACCACCATCAGACACAACTTTTATGTGGATGATTGTCTCAAATCAGTTCCAGATGTAAGCAAAGCCATCACTCTGGTCCAGGACCTGAAGGCAGTATGCGCCACAGGTGGATTTAAGCTTACCAAATGGACTAGTAACAGCCGTGCTGTCCTAGCCTCACTACCCTCAGAGGAACGGGCCAAAGAGATTAAGAACATTGACTTGGAGAGAGACAAACTTCCTGCAGAACGTGCCCTTGGCATGCGATGGGACATTGAATCTGACACTGTGGGAGAAATATTTAACTATTAACTTTTAACAAATAAAAGAAAGAAAGACTCGAGAAAATGGCGTTCCTTTTGTCTTGACAACGAGAATTCTTCTTTATTACACCTGGAACGTACAAACGGGTTCCAGCAGAAAATCCCTGGGATTCTTATCACCAGTTATGCTGTCTGGAAAAAAAATCCTCCAAGAGTTATGCAAGATGAATTGCGGATGGGACGAAGAAATCCCAACAGCTCATGCATCTAAATGGAAGGAGTGGCTGAGAGAACTTCAGTTGATTTCCAGCTTCAGAATTGGAAGATGCTACAAACCAGCTGGCTTTGAAGTCACAAGTGCTCAACTGCACCATTTTTGCGATGCTAGCGAGAGTGGCTATGGGACAGTAAGTTACCTACGACTGACCAGCAGATGTGGACCTCCTCACATTGCCTTTGTGATGGGAAAAGCAAGAGTGGCTCCTTTAAAGGTAGTGACTATTCCCAGACTGGAGCTGACATCAGCAGTTCTAGCTGCTCGGATAGATCGAATGCTGACGAATGAACTAGAGTTCGAGATGATAGACTCTGTGTTTTGGACCGATAGCACATCTGTTCTCAAATACATCATGAGTGACACACAGAGATTCAAGACCTTTGTGGCTAACAGAGTAACGGTCATTAGAGACCTGACACAGAAGTCACAATGGCGTCACATTAGAACTGATCTTAATCCAGCAGACAAAGCATCCAGAGGAATGTGGGCAGAGACCTTTCTAAAAGGCACAAGTTGGATAGAAGCCCCAGACTTTCTGTTTGAATCCGAAGTTGCCTGGCCAAAGCTCATCATGGACCCTCTAGAGCTGTCTAACAGTGACCCAGAGGTAAAGCAAGCTGCCATAACTTTTGCCACAGTAGCCTATAAGAGTCCTCTAATTCGCTTCATAGACTACTTTTCAGAATGGAACAAACTCCTCAGATCTGCAGCCTGGCTACTGAAGTTCAAGAAGCATCTGATCCAAAAGAGGAAGACAAGTGTCACATTGAACCTGTCAATAAAACCAGATCCTGCAGACCGACAGTTGTCAGTAGAAGATCTCACCGCTGCTGAGGAGGCTCTTACGTCTTTCATTCAACATCACTCTTTTGGAGATGAAGTATATGCTTTACAGAAGGGCCAAGCTGTGAAGAGAAGCAGTCGACTCTACAAGTTGGATGCTGTTCTGCAGGATGGAATTCTGAGAGTCGGTGGCAGGCTGAGCAGACTGGCTATGCCTGAAGAGATCAAGCATCCAGCCATTTTGCCTAATGACAGCCACCTGTCAACATTACTCTTGCGCGACACTCACAAATTAGTAGGACACTGTGGAAAAAATCAAATGCTCTCGAAACTAAGAACAAAATACTGGATCCCAAAAGCCAATTCGGCAGCAAGGATAACCCGTGACTGCACACTCTGCAAACGATGGCATGGAGCAGCTATGAAGTAGAAAATGGTGGACTTGCCCTCGGTGCATGTAACACCAGATCTGCCCCCCTTTACTCACACGGGCTTGGACTACTTTGGGCCCATTGAAGTTAAGAGTGGCCGTAGACGAGTGAAGAGGTACGGCGCCCTGTTTACATGTCTTGCCAGCAGAGTTTTACACTTAGAGATGGCCTACTCCCTTGATACAGATTCCTGTATTTCGGTCATCCGCAGATTTGTCTGCAGACGAGGCCAAGTAAAAGAGATTCTGTCTGACAATGGAACCAATTTCGTGGGAACAGAGCGGGAACTGAGAGAAGCTCTGGCTCGGCTGGACCATAGTAAAATATAGAATCATATGCGTACAGAAGGAATCAAATGGACGTTCAACCCACCTTACGGCTCTCATCATGGAGGTGTGTGGGAGCGCCTCATACGGATCATCAAGAAAGCACTCTACTCTGTGATCAAAGAACAGACCTTGGACGACGAATGTCTTCAAACCACCCTCTGTGAAGTGGAGGCTATTCTCAATGCACGTCCAATAACAGTAACATCTGGAGATCCGACAGATCCTGAACCTCTTACTCCAAACCATCTACTACTGCTTAAAGCAAAGCCCATCCTTCCACCTGGGCTCTTTAACAAGCAGGACTGCTACGCTAGGAGAAGATGGAAACAGGTTGAGTTCCTCTCAGATCTCTTCTGGAAGAGATGGACATGTGAATACCTCTCACTGATGCAGGAGAGACAAAGATGGAACGAGGTAAAAAGAAATCTTAATTCTGATGACATCGTCCTCATCATTGATGACACGTCACCCCGAAATTCCTGGCCGATGGGACGTGTAATAGAAACTTTCCCTGATGCAAAAGGATTTGTACATCGTGTTAAAGTCAAAACTCAGACTGGTGTTCTAGAAAGGCCAATCACAAAGCTTTGCCTTCTCAGAGACATGGCCTGACTGACAGACTGACTGACATTACTGACCAGTACCCTCGTACACTTTACTGACCATAGAATGGTTTATTGAATTAAGCTTTCATGTTTTCAATGTAATATGTAAAGGTATTGATTGAGTGAATGGCTGTATATGCGGAAAAAAAAATGTAACCGCTATTGAATATATGAAAATATGACTAAGAACAGTCTATGACTATGGTATGCTTACTGTATTTTGTCTTATGGACTAAAATGAACTTAATCCTTGAATTTTTTGGAAATCCCTTGATTTTTCTTTTGAAAGGACTACTTTTTTCCAGAAAACAATTTTCTGATCTATGAATACCTAAAGGGACTTAATGTGAAAAAAAAGGACAAAAAGAAAAGGAATGTGACAGACTTTATTTGAATGCATGGACGGTATTGAATGCTCTTTTGAAATGCACGGCTCCTTGTGAATGTATGTGTTGAATTGCCATAGTATGACCAATTAGGGGCCGGAATGTTGGAGCTGTTTGCATCTCTTTTGTTTTTCTGAATTTATTATGAACATATTTGCATTCTAATTCTACTGATTTATTTTTGAATCTTTATTTGGAAATATGTTTATGTTTTCATTCTGATGGGCCTATTTGCTGCTCTTCCTGTATGGTGGGTGTGACGTTGACAAGCTGATCGATTGACGTAATATAGGTGCCGTCACCTACCGGTCAGGTAGAGTGGAAGTGACAAACAGTTTTTCAACCGCGTGATGCGCGAGGACTTTTGTTTGTATGCAAGTTAAAGACAAATAAATGCCTCTATTTTTCTAAGACGCGCGTTGGGATCTGACCTATACTCCTACTCTGAAGCGGTGGCTGCAAGGTTGCCGCTACAGTAGTAGCAGTAGTAGTATCAGTGGTAGTAGTAGTAGTAGTAGTAGTAGTAGTAGTAGTAGTAGTATCAGTAGTAGTAGCAGTAGTAGTAGTAGTAGTAGTATCAGTGGTAGTAGTAGTAGTAGTAGTATCAGTAGTAGTAGTAGTAGCAGGCCAGCTGACAGCTTTGCTAGGGCCCGGGACAACGCAGTCTTTTTGGGCCCCCCCTCTACACCTCCCGCAACACACACACACACACACACACACACGCACACACGCACACACACACACACACACACACACACACACACACACACACACACACACACACACACACACACACACACACACACACACACACACACACCAAAAAAAAAGTCAACTTAACTGTATACTTAATGCCTGAAAATCTCTGTATTTTATACTGGATATTTTCAACCCATCTATTGAATTTAGTGCACTGTTTGATCTTTTCTTCATAAGAGAACAGCAAGCACTGCAGCCAAAATATGCCCTTTTTTGACCTGCTGTATATCAGCCAGTCCTTAAGCTTGATGTATCATGAAACTGTTGACCTTTCGGGTTTTGTGATTTTTATTTTATTATTACAATTAAATAATAATAATGTTATGTCCATAGTGTTTTTTTCCTAATCCACCATTTATATCTTTCAATCCTTATGTAATTTTGTCTGTGTTGTGTGCACCTGCCTGTTGCTTTAATCCTATTTATTTCCCCGTCCTGGGAAAAATAAAGAATTAGCTAATGTTATCTTATCTTAATCACAAAGTACAAAATATATACAGCATATATACAAAGATATACAGCGTTCTCACTTATTAAGTTCCTTCAGGTCTTTGAATATTATTCCGTACATTTTTCGGCATCTAACTACTCCTGCATACTTCAACCGATTTAAACAATTTTCGTATCAAAACGTTCAGCTCGTTCACGACATTACTGCTATGTCTTTTGGTAATTATAACTTTTATAATATTTAAAATATTTAACTTTTTGTGAGTTTTTTGCTCTCATTGAAAATGAATGGAGAATCCTTCAAATTCTTCAAATTTTTCAGCTTTTTGACAGCTTACTGCTTCAGCCTACTTTCAGCTAGAAAGGCCATTCAACTTTTAAAATGTTCAAATAACCTTCAGCTATCTTCAGCTACTTCAGCTTTTTCATATCTTTCACCATTTTCATATAGTACCTCCTTAAAATAATTTTGCCTTTTCAAGAAATTCAGAGAAATGAATGCGTTGCTATGGTTGCTAGGGAGTTCATTTAGAGTGGCCACTCTAACGATTCTATAGATTTTCCTTCTCTGAACAACTTCTTCCTACTCACTCAATTTTCAGTCTATTCAGATAAATTATACATCAAAACGTAGGAATTGTTGTCTGGATTCTGGAAATGTAACCATCATTGGTGTAGCATTTATAGATTTTTCGCAAATCACCCCAGAGCACCACGAAGCCGGAAAGCTCCCCATTGATTTTGTATGGAGGGGTGGTGAAAAATCACACCTGACATTCCCAAGCGACACATGTTTTCACATCGTTGCTACTCCTAAACCGTTTTATGTACAGGCATGAGACTTTCACACATTCATGTCCAGACCCTTCTTGCGCTCACATAAAAAGAATTTTGTCGATAAATGTTACGGTTTTGCCGCAGTAACAATCTGTTCGGGAGTAGTGTTTTGGAAAAATGCTAAAACAGGATCAAACTTCCATCCCGCCAAATGAGGCACTTTTCTACATCGTCGTTACTCCTAAACCGTTTGATGTACAGGCATGAGACTTTCACACATTCATGTCCAGACCCTTCTGGCACTCATAAAAAAATAATTTTGTCGATAGCTGTTACGGTTTTGCTGCAGGAACAATTTGTTCGGGAGTAGCGAATGTGCAACATCCCGAAAACGCTTTGGAGCTTCATTCTTCCACATCATCCACTTTTTTACATCGTTGCTGTGCCTACACCGATTTTTGTACAAACATAAAAATGGGCTCCATAGTCCTCAAAAGCCTGCTGATACTCACAGTGAAAGAATTATTTTGATATCTCTTATACTTTTTCAGCTACAGCGATTTGTTCGGGAACCTTTTTAGAGGATTTCTGAAATTCGCTAAAAATCCCTTTTATATCATAATTTTTTACGCCTTTATTAAACTTTTTCCAGCAAAATCCGATAGCTTATCTTCTTCCCCTATCCGTTATGAAATAAACGCTGAAAAAATTACGTCTCTACCATTTACGGATCAGGAGATATAAAGTGTTGTGCGAGGCAAAGTTCTCCATTATAACCCAATGGGACTTATTGTGAGCAAAGTGTCTGCTCTTCTGTAGACTGGCCCGCTGCAGGTGTGAGCGAGTTTCCATGACGACGGAACTCTGAGGGCCAGAGGGACAGTCTCCATAGAGATAGAATGGCAACTTTCGACATCCGCTGCAGTGGCTGTGATTAATGTAGGAATCTGAAATTCGCCCAGTCACGTCCTCTTAATATTTTTTAATTTTCCAGTGATTATCAGGCATGTGTCATTTTTCTGTCACTTTTTGGATTTAATATAGTTACTACTACTACTACTACTACTACTACTACTGATACTACTACTACTTATACAACTACTGCTACTACTAATACTGCTAATACTACTACTACTACTACTGATACTACTGCTACTACTACTGATACTACTACAACTACTACTGATACTACTACTACTACTGATAATACTACTACTACCACTACTACTACTGCTACTATTGATACTACTACTACTACTACTACCACTACTACTACTGCTACTACTACTACCACTACTACTACTGCTACTACTGATACTACTACTGCTACTACTACTACTACTACTACTACTGCTACTACTACTGATACAACTACTACTACTAATGATACTACTACTACTACCACTACTACTACTACTACTGCTACTACTACTACTGATACTACTGCTACTACTACTGCTACTACTACTACTGATACAACTACTACTACTAATGATACTACTACTATTACTACTGATACAACTACTACTACTAATGATACTACTACTATTACTACTACTACAACTACTACTACTGAAACCACTACTACTACTGATACTACTGCTACTACTAGTGCTACTACTACTACTACTACTGCTACTACTACTGATACTACTGCTACTACTACTACTGCTACTACTACTGATACTACTGCTACTACTGCTGCTACTACTACTACTACTGATACTACTACTACTACTACTACTGATACTACTACTGCTGCTACTACTACTACTACTAGTACTACTACTACTACTACTACTACTACTACTACTGATACTACTACTACTACTACTACTACTGCTGATAGTACTACTACTACTACTACTACTGATACTACTGCTACTACTACTACTACTACTACTACTGCTGATACAACTAGTACTACCACTACTGATACTACTACTACTACAAGTTCCATTAACTTCTTCAATTTCTTCAAATTCTTCAAATTCCTTTAAATTCTTTAAAAACCGATACTCCTGATACTACTACTGATACTACTACTACTAATGATACTACTGCTGCTGCTACTACTACTACTGATACTACAAGTACTACTACTGATGGTACTACTACTAATACTAACTTTCAAATATCCTTCAACTATCTTCAACTTCTTCAGTTTTTTCATAAGATTCTTCGAATGCTTCAGCTGTTTTTCATTACTACTGATAGTACTACTGATACTACTACTACTACTACTACTACTACTACTACTACTACTACTACTACTACTACTGATACTACTGCTACTACTAATACTGATACTACAACTACTACTACTTATAGTACTACTACTAATACTAACTTTCAAATGTCCTTCAACTAACTTCAACTAGTTCAGTTTTTTCATACCATTTTTCTAATCCTTCAGCTGTTTTTCATTTTAAAATTGGTTCTTTTATTTCATTTCAGCTAGTTTTTCACTTCTGCAGGAATCTTCTGCATCTTCTGCTCAAATCATTCTGCAGTAAAGCATTCTCACTGCTGTTTCGCAGGAACAGCCTTTTCTAGTTGTTTTCCTGTTTTTCTTTACTTTTTATTATAATTCCGTACGTTTTTCGACACCTAACTCGTTCCGCATTTTTCAACCGATTTCAACCATTCTGGTATCACAACGTTCAGCTCCTTCAGGACATTACTGCTATGACTTTTGGTAATTATAACATTTATAATATTTAAAATATTCAACTTTTTGTAAGTTTTTGCTCTCATTGAAAATGAATGGAGAATCCTTCAAATTCTTCAAATTTTTCAGCTTTTTGACAGCTTACTGCTTCAGCCTACTTTCAGCTAGAAACGCCATTCAACTTTTAAAATGTAGTGATATCTTTCAGCTATTATGGTATATTTCAGCTTTTTCATATCTTTTACCATTTTCATATAGTACCTCCTTAAAATAATTTTGGCTTTTCAAGAAATTCAGCAAATAACATGCGTTGCTATGGTCGTCAAGTGGCAGTTGGTAGAGTGCGCACTCTAGAAATTCAACAAATTATTCTTCTCCGAACAACTTCTTCTCACTCGCTCAATTTTCAACCTATCCACATAAATTATATATCAAAATGTAGGAATTTTTGTCTGGATTCTGGAAATGTAATCATCATTGGTGTGGGATTTATAGATTTTTCGCAAATCACCCCAGAGCCCCACGAAACCTAAAAGTTCTCCATTGATTTTCTATGGAGGTGTGGTGAAAAATCACACCTGACTTGCCCAAGCGACACATGTTTTCACATAATCGATACTCCTAAACCGTTTTATGTACAGGCATGAGACTTTCACACATTTATGTCCAGACCCTTCTGGCGCTCATATAAAAGGAATTTTGTCGATAAATGTTACGGTTTTGCCGCAGGAACAATTTGTTCGGGAGTAGCATTTTGGAAAAATGCTAAAACAGGATCAAACTTCCATCCCCCCCAAATGAGGCACTTTTCTACATCGTCGCTACTCCTAAATCGTTTTATGTACAGGCATGCGACTTTCACACATTCATGTCCAGACCCGTCTGGCACTCATAAAAAAGGAATTTTGTCGATAGCTGTTACGGTTTTGCCGCAGGAACAATTTGTTCTGGAGTAGCGAATGTGCAACATCCCGAAAACGCTTTGGAGCTTCATTCTTCCACATCATCCACTTTTTTACCGATTTTTGTACAAACATAAAAATGGGCTCCATAGTCCCCAAAAGCCTGCTGATACTCACAGTGAAAGAATTATTTTGATATCTCTTATAGTTTTTCAGCTACAGCGATTTGTTCGGGACCGTTTTTAGAGGATTTCTGAAATTCCTTCAAAATCCCCTTTATATCATATTTTTTTACGCCTAAATTAAAATATTTCTATCAAAAACCGATAGTTTCTCTTGTTCTCCTATCCGTTACGAAATAAACGCTGAAAAAAATTACGTCTCTACGATTTACGGATCAGGAGATATAAAGTGTTGTGCGAGGCAAAGTTCTCCATTATAATCCAATGGGACTTATTTTGAGCAAAGTGTCTGCTCTTCTGTAGACTGGCCCACTGCAGGTGTGAGCGAGTTTCCATGACGACGGAACTCTGAGGGCCAGAGGGACAGGCTCCATAGAGATAGAATGGCAACTTTCGACATCCGCTGCGGTGGCTGTGATTAATGTAGGAATCTGAAATTCGCACAGTCACGTCCTCTTAATATTTTTTAATTTTCCAGTGATTATCAGGCATGTGTCATTTTTCTGTCACTTTTTGGATTTCACATAGTTACTACTACTACTACTACTACTACTACTACTACTACTACTACTACTGATACAACTACTGATACTACTGATACTACTACTACTGATACAACTACTGCTACTACTACTACTGCTAATACTACTACTACTACTACTACTGCTACTACTGCTACTACTACTGATAGACTTAGACTTAGACTTAGACTTTCTTTATTGTCATTTTGTATGCACAGAGTGCATACAGAACGAAATTTCGTTTTCACACAGCTCAGAAAGATTGCAGTAACTCTACAGGATACCTTGCAGTGAATTACAGTACAGGATAAAAAGTGCAGTGATAAATCACAGTCACTTACAGGATAAGTTTCAATAGATTTCCGGATAAAGTGCAGCAGTGAACAGTAGGCAGTTGAAATATAACCAATGTAAAACAAATATAAACAAATATGCAGTAAGGTGCATCAGTGATTTACCAGTAGACAGTTGTGCAGCGAGGTGCAGCAGTGATTTAAAAGTAGGCAGTTGCATTGTAAACAGTTTTGCAGTACGTTTTTGCAGGATACGATACAAATGTGCAAATGTGCAAATCAGCTAGTCGAGTGTGGTACACAGTCCGTTTTTATACTTCAGCAGTTCAGCAGTTCAACAGTCTGATGGCAGCAGGGAAAAAGCTTTTGCAGAACCTAGTGGACCTGCAGCGGATGCTGCGGAACCTCTTTCCAGAGGGCAGCAGGGAGAATAGTCTATGGTGGGGGTGTGAGGGGTCCCTGATGATGTTACGGGCTTGAGACACACAGCGCTGCGATGAAATGTCTTTAATGGAGGGAAGAGGAGCCCCGATGATCCCTTCTGCTGTCCTCACCACTCTCCTCACGTTCTTCCAGTCGGAGGCACTGCAGCCTCCACACCACACAGAGAGACAGCTGGTCAGAATACTCTCTATGGTGCTTCTGTAGAAGGTCGTGAGGATGGGCGGGGGCAGGCGGGCTCTCCTCATCCTCCGCAGAAAGTACAGTCGCTTCTGTGCCCTCTTCACCAGTGATGGTGTTCACAGTCCAGGTGAGGTTGTCCGTGATGTGCACCCCCAGGAACTTGGTGCTGCTGACCACCTCCACCGCTGAGTTGTTGATGAGCAGTGGAGCATGGTGAGGCTGGTTTTTCCTGAAGTCGACGATGATCTTCTTCGTCTTCTCCACGTTCAGGATCAGGCTGTTGTCTCTGCACCAGCCCACCAGCTGCTCCACCTCCTCTCTGTAGTCCTGGTCGTTGTCGTCTCTGATCAGGCCCACCACCGTTGTGTCGTCTGCAAACTTCACGATGTGATTGGTGGTGAACCTGGGGACGCAGTCGTGTTGCATCAGGGTGAACAGCAGGGGGCTCAGGACGCAGCCCTGAGGGGAGCCCGTGCTGAGGGTTATGACATCAGAGGTGTTCTGTCTGACCCGGACTGACTGAGGTCTGTTGGTGAGGAAGTCTAGCAGCCAGTTTCGTAGGGGTGTGTTGAAGCCCAGATGCTCCAGTTTTCCCACCAGATGTTGTGGGATGATGGTGTTGAACGCTGAACTGAAGTCCAGGAACAGCATCCGCACGTGCGTGTTCTTCTCCTCCAGGTGTGCCAGGCTCAGGTGAAGAGCAGAGGAGATGGCGTCCTCAGTGGAGCGGTTCCGTCGGTAGGCAAACTGGAACGGGTCGAGTGTAGATGGGAGACTGGAGACGATGTGTTCCTTTACCAGCCTTTCAAAGCACTTCATCATGATGGGAGTCAGTGCAACAGGCCGGTAGTCGTTGAAACAGGTGACTTGAGGTTTCTTTGGCACCGGAATGATGGAGGCAGACTTGAAGCATGCTGGCACTATGGCTTGGTCCAGCGAGGTGTTAAAAATGTCTTTGAGGACACCAGCCAGCTGACCTGCACACTCCTTGAGCACCCGCCCAGGTATGTTGTCGGGGCCTGGGGCCTTCCGCGGGTTGACTCTCCTCAGAGTCTTCCACACGTCGGCGGTGTCAAGGCAGAGGACCTCCTCTTCCTGATGGGGAACAGCTATCACTGCTGGAGTGCTGTTTAGTGCCTCAAACCTCCCAAAGAAGTTATTTAGTCCATTGAGGAAGTCAGCATCAACTTCACCCACCGGGGGGGAGGGCGTGTTGTATTCAGTGATGCCTTTCCACATGCTCCTGGTGTTGCTGGCATCATGGAAAAGCTCCTGGATTTTCTGACTGTGGTTCCGCTTTGCTAGCCTGATGGCACGGTTCAGGTTGGCTCTTGCTGTCCTCAGTGCCTCCTTGTCTCCAGACTTGAAGGCTGAGTTCCGTGCTTTTAGTGCTTGACGGACCTCCGCAGTAATCCAGGGTCGTTGGTTGGCTCGGGTGATGATGGTCTTGGTGGTGCTGACGTCCTCAATGCATTTGTTGATGTAGGCTGACACAGTCATGGTGTACTCATCAATGTTGATCTTGTCCTCATAAGTTGCAGCAGCTTTGAACATGTTCCAGTCAGAGCACTCAAAACAGTCCTGGAGCGCCTCCATTGCTCCCTCAGTCCACACCCTCACCTGCCTCGCTGTTGGTT
>CM073128.1:50821281-51076281 GCA_037039145.1 Fundulus diaphanus
TCTGTGCTGACCACAGTACAGAGACTGCCCCTGTCAAGGTGTTCAATGACATTCAAATAAATGCATACAGTGGAAGAACCACAGTTCTGGTATTATTCAAAGAATCTTTATTGTCACCGCGTGTTACCATGGTGAGATTTATTTCAGGGTGCTACAGTACACATAACAAACAAAATGCAAAAGACAATGTGTACAGTTGCCTTGAGTGGGTGGGATCAGTGTAAGTGCGTCTGGCCCTTCTTTGGACTCGTTCTTCATAAATTGAATCCAAATCCTATAGACGGCATCCCACAATCCAATTAGGGGTGCTTACCATAACGACACGCAACTCTACATCACCATGTCACGAGGTGACTATGAACTCATTCAAGCGTTGCGTAAATGCTTAGAAGAAATCAATGCATGGATGTGCCAAAATTTGACAGCTGCACTTCAGCACAAAACTGAAGTAATAACCTTTGGACCAATGGAGGAGCCATCAAGAGTTAGCACACAGCTTCAGCTAGTAACAACTGATTAGCCCGGAAATCGGTGTGTAGTGATAGACTCAGAGCTAAACCTTCAAAGGCATTTAAAGACAATTACAAAGTCGGCCTTCTATCACCTGTTGTGCCATTACACATGTTTTTAATTTATATAATGTTTATCAAATAACTCTCGGCTTGTTAGGTATTGTTCGATGAATATTAGCTTACTCAGTTGATATTAGGACAACAGTTGAAAGAGTGATTTAAGCACTGTCATTCTTCTAACAGCAAACTCTGCACACTTTCTTTAAGTATAAGAATTTATTAACAGAAATAAAATGAACATCCAGAGAACACCATGATATAACGTTTACCTGAACTAACAATATATCTCAATCAACAAATCCTCTCTACTGGTCTAGTGAAATTTAACTAAACTCTTAAGCAAAATTACGATTAAAGAAACTAAGGAACTATGTACACATAAGAACAAAAGGACAAATAAAGATAGCTGCATCATCATAAGAATGATTCAATGAATCTTGGTTTACTGCAGATATATAAGTTAGAGAACCAAAGTTAATCTTAAAGAATGTGGAGTGAGGTTAAATTAGCTTAACTAATTTAGAACAACCTTTGGTGTTGTGCAATCCATTCACAATTTATTTGCCTTTTGGCACAGCTCACTCTTTACCACAACGGACCGGTACGGCGCCCGCTTCACAGCAGACGCCGCACCAATCCGCCTGTCGATCTCCCTCTCCATCTTCCCCTCATTCGTGAACAAGACCCCAAGATACTTAAACTCCTCCACTAAGGGCAGCACATCCTCCTCAACCCGGAGAAGGCACTCTACCAGGGGCGATTCTAGGATCTGACCTATAGGTGTGCTAAGGCCCCAGTGTTGACTGTGATTCCTGAACAACAGCCTTTCCATTTTTAGTCCAGATGTAAGATTCTTAGAGTTGACACACTTTTGAGCTAAAGCTCGGCAAACAAGCTACAATATAGGCCCATCCAAAAGCAGTGACAAACAGATTGAAATGTTTTCACTCGATAAAACCTTGTGCATTTGTAAAACCTGCATGATGGCAATAGTTAGACTAGCTATAAAGATAAAAGTGAGGAATCATTTCCCTAAAGACACAAAACTTGGGTTAGGGCACTGATGCACAAGGGTTGCTATTACTACACTTTCCTTATTGTCGTATGGCTTTGCTTTGCTTACAACAGAGACAAATCTAGCAGTTTGTATGTATATATATATATATATATATATATATATATATATATATATATATATATATATATATATATATATATATAAAAAAGTTCAGATTTAACTTTTCAGACAGGCATTCTGAATCCACGACTGCATCTACTGCTCATGTTAAGAAACAATTCATTAGAACAGCTGAAGCGCTTCGGACACAGATGCCACATGTGCAGAAAAGAATATACCTACAAATGTAAAATGCTCAAATAGAAATAGATCCAAATGGCAATTTATCTAAGATACTCTTTCTGCATCATAAAACACAGCAAAATTATACATTCAAGGGACTGCAAATAAATGTATTGTATTTACTCTGCACTGGAAGTAGAAGTGTAACTGATACTAACAGCATTTCAAATATTAAATTCAAATTTAAACAAATGTACAATTGGGTTGTAGTTGCTCTGTGTAGCTCATTTCATGTAATTTATCCTAACATTCCAAACACATTTCTTACATCATATGTCTGACCCTACATCCTCTCAGACAACTAATTATTTTCCTAACAATAGTGAGTTGTCAATGTTTAAATGTGCAGTAAATCTTAATACATAAGGAGCATGGAGGACCCAAAACTGTACTTTGAGTAAGATTGGTGACACCAAGACTGAAACCATTTCATAATTCAAATGAGAACATATTAATATACTACTGGTATATACTAGTATGACTATTAAAGAACAGCAGATTAAACTTTAAGATATGTAAAGGCCTATATTAAATTAATTTTGCGACCACATCAACAGATTAAATAATTGCTTACTTTTTTGGTGTACCAAATTACCTTCATAATGATGTAATAATTTATGGGCTAAGCCCCTGAAGATGAGAATGTCTCGCTCCGCCCCTGGTTTGTACTAATTTACTAATGGACAGTGTGGAAATCTATGTACAATAAAACCAATGTAAATAGTGTTCCTCTGTTTTATTTGTCTTTATCCTAATTCTAGAAGTAGAAATAGTCAAATAAATAGCACTATTATTTTGTGAAACCCTAATCATACTATTATAACTATGCAAAGGTCTAAACAAGAATAGCAGTTTTTTACGTGGCATCTAGTGTTCTTATACTGTATATTATGCAAAAGAAATTACACCTGCTATTTATGCCTGAACTGCCTCAAATGGTCGACAATAAATGAAAGCAACAATAATAACAAATTATTGGTAAAAGGGAAACCCTCACCTTTTCTTTTTCAGATGTCTGTGGCTAAGAATCATAATTTTTAATAGCCTACAGTCTTTGCTTTTCCATCTTTCCAGCAGTCTTCAGAACGCCTGCCTGGCACAGAATATTTAGTTTTATAAAAGAGATTGGGTTTTTGTTGATAAAATGTATTATACTTCAGAATTAAATGCTATTTTGAGATACTAACGTTGGTTACTTACATTTCTCCAGTTCAACAAATCAAAACTCTCTCCTGCTTCTGTTCAGAACTGCACTCAGCAGCTTTCACCTATTTTAGTGCAGATAATATTTAGTTTCTTAACTGGGACTAGTTTCGTAGCCTAGTATTAATTGTGGTAACCGCAGTATCCCAGTGTGAATCAAAACTGAAATCTCGCGCTTCAAGCACCTACGCACATGCACGCACACACACGCAATAGAAAACAGCCAATCAGGAAGAGGGAAGGCGGAATTTAAGGCAGAACAACCAATGAGAGTGGAATTAAAGGGGGGTGTCTACCTTGTCAATCAAAGACCAGGTGCGTTAATGATTGGCTGCGTGGAGCGTCAGGCCCTGCCCCCGCTGGCACACAGCAGCGTTAAAATGACACAATGGGAACGCTGAGGGCTTCAAACGGAGGCGCTCCGGGCAAACCTGTGCATGTACGCACGTCTGGCAGAGCCGAACCAACACGCAGGAATACTCTGAATCAGTAATTTTTTAGGGGTGCTGAGCTAAGATTTAGGGGTGGTTGAGCACCCCTAAAAATGGCCTAAATACGCCACTGCACTCTACCATTTTCCGGCTCCAGACCATGGTCTCGAATTTGGAGGCACTGATCCTCATCCCGGCCGCTTCACACTCGGCTGCAAACCGCTCCAGTGAGAGCTGTAGATCACACCCCAATGAGGCCAATAGAACTATGTCATCCGCAAATAGCAGAGACACAATCCTAAGACCACCAAAACCGATCCCCTCAACACCTTGGCTGCTCCTAGAAATTCTGTCCATAAAAGTTATGAACAGAATCAGTGACAAATGGCAACCTTGGTGGACTCCAATGCTCACTGGAAACGAGTCAGACTTACTGTCGGCAATGCAGACCAGGCTCTGACACCGGTCATACAGAGACCTAACAGCCCTTCTTAGAGGGCCCGGTACTCCATACTCCCAGAGTACCCCCCACAGGACCCCCCGAGGGACACGGACGAATGCCTTCTCCAGATCCACAAAACAAATATAGATAGGTTGGGCAAACTCTCACGCACCCTCCAGGATCCTGCTGAGGGTGTAAAGCTGATCCAGTGTTCCACGGCCAGGACGAAAACCACACTGCTCTTCCTGAATCTGAGATTCGACTATCCGACGGACCCTCCTTTCCAGAACCCCGGAATAGACCTTACCAGGGAGGCTTAAGAGTGTGATTCCTCTGTAGTTGGAACACACCCTTCGGTCCCCCTTTTTAAATAGCGGGATGACCACCCCAGTCCTCCAATCCAGGGGAACTGCCCCCAATGTCCATTCAATGTTGCAGAGTCGTGTTAACCAACACAGCCCCACAACATCCAGAGCCTTAAGGTCCTCAGGGCGAATCTCATCCACCCCCGGGGCCTTGGCACCAAGGAGCTTTTTAACCACCTTGGTGACCTCAGCACCAGAGATGGGAGAACCCGACCCGGAGTCCCCAGACTCCGCTTCCTCAATGGAAGACGTGTTGGTGGGATTAAGGGGGTCTTCGAAGCATTCCGCCCACCAACACATGACGTCCCGAGTCGATGTCAGCAGCACACCACCCCCACTATAAACAGTGTTCGTACTGCACTGCTTCCCCCTCCTGAGACGCCGTATAGTACACCAGAATCGCCTTGAAGCCGTACAGAAGTCTTTCTCTATGGCCTCTCCGAACTCTTCCCATGCCCGAGTTTTTGCCTGAGCGACCAGCCGAGTACATATTAGCTACTTCCGGAGTCCCACAGGCCAATAAAGCCCAATAGGGCTCCTTCTTCAGCTTGACAGCTTCCCTCACCACTGGTGTCCACGAGCGTGTTCGAGGGTTGCCACCGCGACATGCACCGACAACCTTGCGGCCACAGGTCCGACTAGCCGCCACAACAATAGAGGCACGGAACACGGAACACGGTCCACTCAGACTCAATGTCCCCCGCCTCCCTCGGGACGTGTTCAAAGCTCTTCCGGAGGTGGGAGATAAAGCTCTGTCTCACGCGGGACTCTGCCAGACGTTCCCAGCAAACCCTGACAATACGTTTGGGCCTACTAGGTCAGACCGGCTTCCTCCCCCACCATCGGAGCCAGCTCACCACCAGGTAGTGGTCAGTGGAAAGCTCCGCCCCTCTCTTCACCCGAGTGTCCAAGACATGCAGCTGCAGGTCAGATGAAACAACAACAAAGTCCATCATTGAGTCGCAGTCGCCCATCATAGTGGGCGACTGTGTCTTGATGGGTTGTGTAGTCATCTGGCAATCAGAAGGTTGCAGTTTCGATTCCAGCTTCCCCTTTGCCACATGTCGATGTGCCCCTGGGCAAGGCACTTAACTCCAAGTTGCCTACCGAGCTGCGTCTCGGTGTATGAATGTGTGCGCGTTAGTGAGTGCAATTGGGTGAATGTGTACAGCGCTTTGGGTGGTCAGCATGACTGGAAAAGCGCTATATAAGTTCAGTCCATTTACCATTTTACCATTTACATTGAACTGCGGCCTAGGGTGTCCTGGTGCCAAGAGCACATATGGACACCCTTATGCTTGAACATGGTGGTTCAGATCAGGTGGGCCGTTCCCACCTGATCTGAACCACCATTCAACGCTCACGTTGCCCACGTGAGCGTTGAAGTCCCCTAGCAAAACGAGGGAGTCCCCAGCAGGAGCACTCTCCAGTACCCCCTCCAAGGACTCCAAAAAGGGTGGGTAATCCGAACTGCTGTTTGGTGCATAAGCACAAACAACAGTCAGAACCCGTCCCCTCACACGTATGCGGAGGGAGGCAACCCTCTCGTTCACTGGGGTAAACCCCAACGTACAGGCACCAAGATGAGGGGCAACAAGTATGCCCACTCATGCTCGGCGCCTCTCACCATTGGCAACTCCAGAGTGGAAGAATGTCCAGCCCCTCTCAAGTAGACTGGTTCCAGAGCCAGAGCCATGCGTCGAGGTAAGTCCGACTAACTCTAGCCGGATCCTCTCGACCTCACGCACTAGCTAAGGCTCCTTCCCCAGTCAAAACAAACATATTGAAAGTGCAGGCCACAAAAAATTCATTATTTTTTAAATGTTTTGAAAATGCTAAAAAATAAAATAAAATAATGCACAGTATCAGATTTCTGTAGAAAAGGGAACTGTAAATCATTGCACATTTTCTTCCAAAAAAGTGACTGGAGGTCTGAGGTCGTATCCAGGCTTTAATATTGGGTAGAAAATCGGATTTTCTTCTTACTCTGGTATTACAGAATAGTCTGGGCGAGATATGAACCCATTGCTGACAAGAGTGTTGACTCTTGTGGACTCGGACATCTGGATTCAGCAACAGAATAGGAAGCAATGAAAAACTTACAGAAAGATCTGCGCCCAAATTATCAAAGAATACTAAGACTAAAAGTAGCTCTTGGTGATGTTATCTTAGGAAAAATCTTAGAATTTCTTGAATCCTAAGATTTTTCTTAGAATTTCACCTTGGTAAGATAATACTGTAGTTATTCACAATGCATCATATTCTTTATTAAGAGAGCTCCTAAGGTGAAAACGTTAGGCGAAATGAGGAGGATTTTTAGCGAGCCACCCCCAGATTTCACATCCTCTGCTCCTGTACTTGTCCGTTCCAGACCACAAACTTATCATTCATCCAGCGTCTGAAAAGTTTCTGATTATACATTGACTCGGCATATTTTTACTTCCATCAAGTATGGGTGAGTACATTGGCCACGAAAACCTTATATGTTTTTGTATTTATATATTTATATATATATATTTCTCTCTGGCTGGAATCCGACGGACTGGAATGGAGCAGAAAATAGACTTGTGTATTTTGACGGTGAACGATGGATAGCTTATCTGCTGATGGTGACGTTCAGAGAAGTCACGGAGAATGTGGAACCGTTCTCATTCATTAAAATAACAACGTAGTTTCTCCGTCGGATGGACAAGCATGTACGTGAACGGAATGGCGCGGTCATGGAGGTTGTGGAATTTGGAGGTTAGAGTGTCTAAGGGAAGGTAGTGGAAACAGAGAGAGCTGATTGGCTCATCCCCCACCTAAGCACATTAACTGCTTTAACAATCATGCAATTATTAAATTGCAGATTAGATAAACTTTATCATCCCCATTGGGGAAATTAATTAGTTAGAGTGGGAGGATGGGTTAAAGTAGTTTTATTGAGGATAAATAAATAATTGGAAACATATTCGTATTCCTAATCATGAATAAAAAGTGGTAAAATGTACAAACAATTTAGTGTAGAGGAATTTTTATATTATGTACAGACTGTAAAACGCTCTCAATAATAAACATTTTAGAAGAATTGGAAAAAAGACACAGAAAAACTATATGCATAAATATACACTCTAGACCAGAAAAAAAGTGAGAACGTATTTGTAGTATTGTACATAAGAATGTATCCATAGCCTAAGGGGCCATCTAGAAATCTGCTTTTGTGATGTCATCTCCTCTCTGGCTTTTGATTGTTGCATAGTGAAGAAAAAGATGATGCGTTGGTCTGTAGAAATGCACTTCAAAGTCCAACTCTTAGCACAGTGATCCTGGGATCAATTTACCTTTCAACACTCCTCTATACTACTCCCAGTGATGTATGGACAGAGGCGATGCTCCTCTGTCCAGTTTGATTTTCTTTTTTTCAGTCTTTTTTTCTCCATTTTATGTTGGTCGTTTTAAAAAAATACAACTGCTTTATACAAGCAGACAATTCCAGTAAAATGATGACAGGTGAGTTCAAATTGATATCAAAAAGATGAAGCAGTAAAATGTCCAATGTGGCAAGAAAACATAACAACAAGCAAATCAAAATAATGACGAAGATGTAAATACTCTGCATTCAAACATTTTGATGCTGTTTAACTTGGCCTGGTCGATAAACTGACAATTTACTGACAGAGAAATTTACTACAATAACTGTCATGGTTTAAGTTTTGTCTGGCTTCTTTTCTTGTCATTTGGCTGTTCACTCAGCTCACCCTCCCTCAGCAATTAGTCACACCTGTCTGGACACTAATTAGTCTTTATTCTCGTCACCTGTCAGGCTCCCTTTATAAGCTCACCTTGTTTGTTTGTTTGTCGCTGGCTCGTAGTGTTCGTTTCCTCACCATCATGCCTGTCTGCTCCTGTTCCCCTGCCTTGGTTCCTGTCTCGTCAAGTTTGGTTTTTGTTTTGCTGCGCTGCTGGTCTCTGGTCCTGTTCCTGGTTCTGCAGCAGCCCAGCTCCCCTCTGAATCATGGACTTCTGTTCCGCTGTTTCATGGACTCTGTACCTGCCAGCCAGCTCCTGCATCCTTCACCTCCACCTGGTAACAAACTCTGGTTCTCCATGTCATCACCATCCACTACCTGCAATAAACTCTCTTAAAACCAGCTCTGTGTGTGTGTGCGTGCTGTGTCCGGGTTCATCCACGACAAATTCATGACAATAACCAATGTCATTTTGCCCATGTCGGTATTTTCTATATTTTTTTTAAATGAAAGGTAAAGTCATTTATAGGTAAAGGTAGGCTATGGTCATATCTCTTTAAGATGCTGCTCTATGTGTACAGTCTGTAGTCACGTGACTCCACCCCATCCAGACTGAAACAAGAAGCGAAAGAGACAGTGAGATTGAGAAAATGGAGAAACTTTCTAACATTGAAGTACCGGCTGTGGTAGAGCTGCTCAATAAGATGAATCTGTTCATTAATTTGACTGTATATTACATCAAAGACAAATGACAGCATATTTTCCAGCTGAAACCGGAGGGATGGTTGAACAAGGTCTAAGCGCAATGTTGTCTGCATTGGAATTCAAGGAAGAGGCCCATGTCAGACAACGGTGCAAACACAACTATTTAAACTAGTGTTGCACCGATACCGATACCAGTATCGGACGGGGCCCCGATCCAGCACTAAAATGGTGGTATCGGCAAGTACCAACAAATAGGGCACCGATACCATTTTGATGTTTGTATGTCACTTGAACGCAGCCTTCTCTCTCTCGACTAGTATTATACATGTTATATAAGTTCATGAAAGTTGCACTATTTTGGCATTTGAGAGCCAAAACTCAGGGTTTAAAAGAGATTATTCAATTATTAAGGTAATTTTACTGTCTTACTGTTGCACTACTATTATACATGTTATAATTTCACGAATGTTGCACTATTTTGGCCTTTGAGAGCCAAACGCTTTTTCAACTATTGTCACCCATTCCAGGTAGGCAATAAAAAGTTCTACTACCCTAAGTAGTATGCAGTTCTTTATATATACACACACACATCAATTTCAAACAGATGGTATCGGTATGGTATCGGTATCGGCCAATACTGCACAACCAGGTATTGGGTATCGGTATGAGGGCCAAAAAATGGCATCGGCGCAACACTAATTTAAACACCTAGTTAAAGCTGTCGACCTCAATAGATGGATCCGTGATCACATCGGTTGATCACAATATTCTCCTAGAAAGACTTGAACATACTGTAGGGATTGAAAGGAAAGCATTTTATATCTTATCTCTCTGACAGATTCCAGCTTGTTCATGTTACTTGTGGAGTATCACAGGGCTCAGTCCTTGGGCCAATTCTCCTTACCATATGATTCCGATTGGTTAAATTATCAGACAGCATGGGATTAATTTCCACTGCTATGCTGATGACACTCTAATTTTCTTATTTTATCCATAAATCCTGATGAATCCAATCAATTACTTCAACTACAGGAATATCTTAATGACATCAAAACCTGGATGACTTTAAATTTCCTGTTTTTAAATTCTGACAAGACAGAAGTTGTATTCTTTGGACCAGAGTCCTCAAAAAATAACCGTCTTAATCGATCACTTAATCTGGATGGCATTAAATTGGCCTCTTGTGGTAAAGTAAAAAACCTTGGTGTTATTTTTGACCAAGACATGTAATTTAAATCCCATATTAAACCGGTTTCCAGGGTTTCATGTTTTCACCTCCGGAATATTGGCAAAATTAGAAATAATTTGTCCAGGAGCAGTGGCGGCTGGTGAAAAAAAATCTTGGTGGGGCTGGCCAACAGATTTCCCTGCCTAACTCAGTACATGCATTCAAATTAAAAGTCGGAAAATTACTACGATTCCACAATAACCATTTAATTCCCTTCTCAGAATGAGCAGCTTACAGATACATTCAACCATTTACAGCTATATTAGGTCTTATTTTGGAAAGGAACAGTATTAAATACAACACTCAAATTCACTATTTGTCACCAAAGTAGGCATACGCCATACTGTATTGCCATTATCTTCAGCCAAACAGTTTCACAATGACACAATGGGTTTCACAACAGAACAGAAACAGAACAGAATTTCAAAATATGAAAAAAAAATCATCAACTGACAAAATTATGTACATGATACTACGGAGACCTCTAGGGGACATGGGGATTTTTTTTTTTCTTTTGCGTTCCCTCGCAAAGTGCAAGTTTCCGAAAAGTGCATGCCTGCCGAGATATGAATCCCCTGTCGTGGGAGCACGCCTCGCTCTGTACAACTGAATATCGACGAGGAAAACGGATTAAAATTTGACCAACGCAGTTACTTGTCCTTAAAATAATGATACCAAAACGTTTTAATATACCTCTTGTGGGAAAAAACTGTGGTTATTTGGCAGATTAATTTACAAAATTACGGGTATTATGAACAACATTAAATCCAAAGATTTTATCTGAGGTATGGCTGATTTATTTGTTGTTGTCTCTTGTCATTCGCACACAACAATAAACCGTGAGAGCCGACGTGAGTTTTGAAACTGCAAAGCTTTGTCTTAAGCGGAAGATCAAACGTACATCTAGACAGCACAGCATTCACAGACCAGTGTGATGCATTCGCGAGCGTCAGAAAGCTATGGTGCATTCAGGAGCATGGGACATTTCAAAATTACAAGGAAAGAGGCATAAAACGGAACAGAACTTAACTCATACAATAATGTGTTTATCCAGAAACAGTGTTTCTTACAATACTGAATGCTCTATAATTGTATTTCTGTTATTTTTGATTATGCACATCTGCTAGCTTTTTATTCTGAAAAATCTAATGTCCCATGCTCCTGAATGCACCATAGCTTTCTGACGCTCGCGAATGCATCACACTGGTCTGTGAATGCTGTGCTGTGTAGATGCACGTTTGATCTTCCGCTTAAGACAAAGCTTTGCAGTTTCAAAACTCACGTTGGCTCTCACGGTTTATTGTGTGTGAATGACAAGAGACCACAACAAATAAATCAGCCATACCTCGAGGGAACGCAAAAGTATTGCGAGGTAACGCAAAAAAAAAAAATCCCCATGTCCCCTAGAGGGCTCCGTATGATACAATGTTCACAGTATCTTCCAAAATCCTTTCACTCTCTTCAAAACTAATAGCCCAACATTCAAACTCACTCACCACATGACAAAATGTGTGTCTCTCTTTCTCTCTCTGTCGTCGTCGCAATAATCTCTAAGTCACTGCCTGACTGACTACTAGCTACATCACTGTGTAGCAGGGGCAAAGATTCCAGTAGCCCCAAAGCCATTCATTTTGGCGATTCTGATTGGCCAAATATTTATACATTTTCCCTAGCAACAGTATACGGTTATTTCGCTACACTTGTGGGGCGCTTTGAGTGATAGCCCCACAAGAGAAATGATACGTTCTGTCGGTGGAAATGCACTGTTAAATGAGAGTCAATTGGTAGAGTCAATTAGTAGAAGTGTTTTAATAATTCATATTACATGTAGCCACATACTATTAAGTAAAAACTGACATTAATAATACTTTTAAAATCTATATATATTTTGACTTTTCCCCTCCACATCTAGGGAGGGCAGCGCCCGAGCGCCCCCTATGGGCCAGCCGCCACTGTCCAGGAGTGATGATGAAAAACTTGTCCATACATTTGTTACTTCAGTCTGGCCGCTGGACTATTGTAATTCTTTACTATCAGGAAGTCCACAAAATGCAGTTCAAAGCATTCAGCTAATCCAAAATGATGCAGCAAGAGTTCTGATGAAAATTAATAAGAGGGACCATCTTTTTCCTATTTTAGCTTCCCTTCATTGGCTTCCTGTTAAAAGAATAGAATTTAAAACTCTCCTTTTCACATATAAAGCCCTTAATAATCAAGCTCTGTCATCTATCAGAAATCTGATTACCCAATATGTTCCTAACAGAGCAATTCGCTCTCAGACAGCAGGTCTATTGGTGGTTCTTAGAGTCTCTAAAAGTAGAATGGGAGGCAGATCTTTTAGTTATCAGGCTCCTCTCCTGTGGAACCAACTCCCAGTTTTGGTCCGTGAGGCAGACACCCTGTCTACTTTTAAGACTAGGCTTAAAACGTTCCTTTTTGACAAAGCTTATAGATATAGTGGATTAGGTTACCCTGAGCTATCTCTGTAGTTATGCTGCTATAGACTTAGGCTGCTAGAGGATATCAGGGTCTGTTTTTCTCACTCTACTGAGTTCTACTGTTCTCCAATTTGCATTGCTTGTTTGTGATTTCAACTTATAACTTTATGTTCTATTTTTTTATTTTATCTTCATAGTAGGTACACCTGGTCTGGCGTCCGCTGTGGCTCTACGCTCTTTCATGAGTGAATGCTGCTTGTCAAGACTCGATGCAGTCTGCTGGGTTTCCTTCGTTAGGAAACTTTGACCAATCTGTATAATTTGATTGAATTTGACTTTGTAAAGTGCCTTGAGATGACATGTATTGTGAATTGGCACTATATAAATAAAACTGAATTGAAATGACTCGAATCTTAATGAGAGTTATCTTTGTGTAAAGGTGCGGCTGCTCCATAGCATTATTATTGTCACTTAATCTTTAATTTTTATGCCATGTTAGGGAAATGTGTGTGTTTGGGAATTGCCTATATTAAGATAATTTAGCTGTGACTGTCCCTGGAAATTATACCATCAATATAACTGGCTGTGAAGTAGCCTTGGGGGGTGGGGGTGCGGTGTTGATGTTAGTGTTATTGTTCATTTATGGTTATCGAGGTGAACTGCTCTATATCGCAATATTGATTCCAGGCTATGTGTGACGTTTATTTAATTTTACGAAATTTCATCATCATGTCACACATTTCTCAATTCAGTGTAATCGGATCATTTCTCTCCATTGATAAATAAGAGTGCGTTTGTGTTCTTGTTTCTTGTTATCTGCCAATCACAGCTCTTAAAAGACAGTGTCACACCTAGCAACGGGTTCAACCACACCACCTCACTAAGACAAACATTTCTGTCATCTCTTTACTGAAGTTGCTGTCAGCAACTATCTTAATCACACTTAAGCTAAGACTTCTTGGCAGGAACTTTTAGGCTAAAATAGGAGCTCTCTGAGAGGACTCTAAGGATCTTTGTGATTCTGGGCACCGAATATTCTGCCTTCCCCTCTGCAGCTGGAGGACATGGGGAAAGAGGCCATCTTCGAGGGATCCAGGCTTGTGATCCCAGTTCCATGAACCTGTCCTAGATGAGCCCGTGCTCTCCCACCTTTTCGGCTTCTCATCAGCAGGGGACGGCAACGCCAGCTTTCTACTTCATCCTATTTCCAAGACACAGCCTGCTCCTGCCTGAAAGGACTCGACTGGTATCAGCAGTAAAGGGATGAATTTGTTTGAGTATTTGTCTCAGGAGGTGGAGAAGGAGTTGCACCACCCAGCAGGGTTGCTAGACAGCCGCTCCTCTCTGCAGCAGACTCCAGCTACTGAGGTGAAAAGCTCCCTGTCTCATTTTAGAGGATGCCGACATCTACTTTCCAGCTCAAACCCTGATCCTCCTTCATATTTTTTTGCATTCCTAGAGACTCCAAGTACACAACCACATGTATTTAAAGGAAAAAAAAATGGAGTTTAGCATATGTGTCCTTTAAAGAGCAGCAGATTACCAAGAGCAAATGCAAGATTGTACTCTCAGAGTGGTAATCAGGCCTCTTTCGGGCAGCTGGTGATGGATGGAAGGCGTCAGAGCAATAGCTCACCTGAGGGGTACTTAACCAGATCCTAACTTGAAGTTACTCCATGGTTCCTTGTCTTTCTCAGCTAATTCCATTTGTTCCTCTCACTGCTAAAGATCACGATCAGGCCTGTCCACCCTCCATCATGACAGAACCATCGAGCCCCGAGCCACAAATCCACTTACTACCACCAACAGCATCCGCTACCTGCTTCATTCCTTCGGGCTCATCATTCATCATCCTGCCTGTAAGTCAGCCTCTGGCACGCAATCTTGCCAACCTACTTGCTTTCGTTGCTCACCTCCATCCTTTCATTTCCCTACAGTCGGTGACCAAAGCCTTGCCAGTTGGCCAAACCCCAGAACCACTTCCATATTCCCCATCTTCCCAACCTTCAATAAACGTCTTACATTACACTGTTGTCTCTGTGTTTGTTGCTTCTGGGTCAATCATGGAAAGTATAAACACAACACAAGATACCCCAATTAAATGTGTCTTCAATTACAAATATCTCACGATTTTAATAAATACATATCCTTCTTTTAAGTCACATATTGAACATCTTATTTAAAAGTTCAGATTCAAACTTGGGTTGTTCTATAGAAATAAAACATGTTTTTTATTTAACAAGGAAAAAACACTTGTTGCAGCCACCTTGTTACCTCATGTTGATTTTGGTGAAATTATTTGTATTTAAACATTCCCGTTAGCTATTTACAGATGGTTGACACAATCATGGAGCAATGAGATTCATCCCAGAATGTGACAATCTTACCCACCATTGCACTTAATATTCATTGATTATCTGGCCTTCACTGTCCACAACCATACAAGTGCATTGGTAAATATTAATTTATAAACCAGTAATTGGCTTTGTACTAGTGTATGTAACTTCCTTTAAATTGCCTTTACAGACTAAATCCAGCCTCTGCTGACAGGATTTTATTGCATTCAATGTTCCTCCAGTACATACAAGTCTCTATTTGGGAAAAAAACTCCAATAGGACCTGAAGCTGAGCAACTTATTTGAAGGGTATTAAACATATTCTATGGATATTGGAAAAAGCCTCACTGGTTCCCTTTCTTAACTGTATGACACACACATCTTTCCATTGCTTGGTTTGTGCCCACATATGCACACATTCACGTACATGTTATTAACTTCTGTCTGTATTCTTGTCAGGTTTAAACAACAGAGACAACAATGAGGTTAGTTTTCATCATAAATCTTGCAAGGAGAACGAACGGAGATGCTTAATACAGATCTCCAAATTCGATCTGAAGCAAATCTAAGTTTTATTTGTGTGCAACACATTTTTTTGTGTACAACCTTTTGGCAGGAAACTATCTCCATACAAATCCGTCGCCTCCTCTCTATTTATTAGGAAAAGGAATCCCTGGTTCCATTGTCAAGCTACGGGGTAGGGATAAGCAAAACAACTGTGACCTTCGAGATAATACCAAGCAGTTCACACAGTGCAGCACTCCAGATGGCTGAATAGAGTTCATAAAAACACTTATTATAGTCACTCACAACATATTTCTCTGCTTTCTGCAGGCCTTCTGCAACTATAAGAGAGAGATCTAAAACCTTAAAACTTCTTAGTAGTAAAGAGTAAATATTTATGATAAATGCAATGAAAATAGTAAATAACATAAAATATGTAGAAAATAGTAAGAATAATTCTATCAATTCTCTAAGTTTAAATAAATAGCAACCTCAAAGAAATATTGACAGCAACTAAGATGAAGTGTTGTTGCTTCTATCCAAAATCCATGTGTATGGCTCCAGTTTTTTTAAAGCTCTGGCTAGGAAACCAATTGATCATCTGATTCAGACTAAATGAAGCAGAGAAGTGGTTCAGTGTTTTTTTTTCCATTTGGAATTAAGCTCCAACATGGTGCTTCTGAAATATATCCTACTATTTTCCTTTCTGTGCTTGGGTCCAACTCCACGCCTTATGACAGACTCATAAAGAGCAACACCATAGAAATACTCTCATTTTAGACTGGGCTTGAGTGTCCAATCTTGGCATTGTAGAGTGATACCAGATTGGGCTTTTTCTTTATCATCCTACATCCATTTTGACTTTTGCAATATCCTCAGTATGCGTTTCACATTTCTCAGCTGTCACATTCCAGTCCATTCTCCACTCTGACATCCACAGCACATCTTCCCCTTTGTCTTTGTATATTTGGCCCTTGGGATAACTCTTACACTGGAACAAAGCTTTGTCAGTAGCTGCTCAAACCCGTTTTTCAAGCTCAGTTTTCTGTTCTTTACTGCTCTGTCACTGAGAACTCACAAATATATACTAAGTAAGCACTCAGACACCCCTACAACCTTGCTCAGGCAACTGGACAGCCAGAGGGGCCAACTTCAAAGCAAGTCTAAAACAGGAACACTTTTCTGTCTGATGATACCCTAACAACTCCTAAGGTGAAATCTCTGAAAATCATTGTTAGAACAGTGGTCATCAAGTTTCTTTGTTACCAACGATTTCCTCTACAGGCTGTGTGTTCCCATTAAAAAAAGAGTGGTTTTAATCCACTCAACAAAAATAGATTGTCTGAAAAGAAAGGTGTGTAGAGTAAAAACATGAAAGCAAGCAAGTCTCATCACTGGAATGTTTAAAGCAGTCTGCTTTAAGGCTTTGTTAAGCACTGACAAAAAAGAGAAGCAAATATAGGAGCCTGATACGGTGTTGCATTTTAAAAGATTTGTTATTAAATTAAAATTATAACTGGCAAAACATTCGTGGCATGGTAGCAGACTGTAATCAGTAAGGAGATTGCAAACCTGAACATTCAGACCGAACAACAGCAGTGGAATAAATGGCTTTTATTAGAATGCAAAAAAAGTCAACATGGGACAAAGGCTGGAGCATCCTCGGAAAAACATTGCGGGGGGAGAGAGACAGATTAGTAGCTGGTGACGGCTCAGTGCAGGCTTGAGTGCACCGGAAGAAAGCCACTAACCTTTTTAGAAGCAGGGGATAATGCATGGGCCTGCCGAGGTATCCAGAGAAGCTGACCGTAGCAGCGGGGAAAACTCCTTCCTTGAGTAAGCAAAGGAGCTGAGGCAGAAAGGGAATCCATGTTCCAGGCTTGGGTCAAAAACCAAACAGGCTGATATAAGCAGAGGTATCCAGAAAGGAGCGAGCAACAGGCTTGGTCAAAAGGCAGGTCCGAGATCCAAAAAGATGAGGTCAAAAGAGAATCTGATACACCAGACCCATCCTTCAAATTGGGAAAAGAAGCACACATTTACCGGGCACCTTTGAAGGAGTCTTCGAAGGATTTGTGAATTGGGACAGGCTTCCTCGCTGCGCTGTGACGTAATCGGCCTACAAATCTGTCCTTCGAAGGATGCAACCTCTGAATTGAGACAGACCCAATGGGTGCTTCTGTGCTATTTCGTGTCTCTGCTCTGGATAAAATTAAATTAAATTGAATTCTCCTGCTGTTCTGTAATTTGCATTGTTTGTTGTTGTTTCAACTTTTAGTTCTCTCTGTTTTTCTCTTCATAGTAGGTACATCTGGTCTGGCGTTCTGTTAGCTGTGACACCATCCAGGGGTGGCAGATCATCCGCTATTACCATATAACATAGAAAGGATTCCTATATCAATGTGTGTCTCTGCTCTGTCTTCTATAACCCCCAGTCGGTCGAGGCAGATGAGCCTGGTTCTGCTGGTGGTTTTTCCTCCCTGTTAAAGGGGAGTCTTCCTCTCCACTGTCAGTTCATGCATGCTCAGTATGAGGTTGCTGCAAAGCCATCAACAATACAGACGACTGTCCACTGTGGCTCTACACTCTTTCATGAGGATTGAATGCTGCTTGTCAAGACTTGATGCAATCTATTGGGTTTCCTTGGGAAACCTTTTGACCAATCTGTATAATTTGACTTTGAAAAGTGCCTTGAGATGAAATGTGTTGTGAATTGGCGCCATATAAATAAAATTTAATTGAATTCACATGTTTCGTGTGCCTCGAACATATCCAGTACACACATATAATATATCCCAAGTATTGGATGATTCCCATCCAATACTGGGGTGTTTGCTAACCTGCTGCAGCCATGCTGCTTGGTCCAGTGTTGTCTCTGGCCTGGATGACTGTAATCGTTGTTAAAAAAAACAGCAGTAAAAACTTCAACTTTTGCAAGTCTGGCTTCACGCCCCTTCATCACCACAGCTGCCTTTATTATGGGGTGATATGTGCAGATGATTTTTCATTTCTTTTCTTTTTTTAAGTGCTCGTGTTATTAAAAGAAATGACGCCCCAATCGGGCCCAAAACCCGGCACTGTTCTCCACCGATGTCATGCGAGGAAAACTGACTATTCTGGTGAGTGCTGACAAGGCAGAAAACCGGATATTTGAGCCTGACATGGTGTTGTGTTTTAAAAGATTTATGAATAAAACGAGCCTTACAACTGGCAAGACACTGATGACTCTGGGGAGGTGTTCACATGTGAATCTGGGCAGAAAGAAGCTCCTGACCGCTCGGGGCAAAGACTCACTGTGGAAGTCCAGCATATAAAGGCAGGGAACCAGCTTGACTGAATCAGCTGCTAAGGGATGAGGATCACAGGGGAGAGGATTTACAACAAAACTTTATTTACAAAAGTTCAAACAGTTAAACAATTTAGTTAAAAACAAGTGTTATTTACATAAAATACTTAAATAAGGAGCTTGTTAAATTGAAGCTCTCTTCTCTCAGACACTTCACATAAAATCTTTTTAAAACCCCACAACTGCATAAAATCAACCATGTTTTGTGTGACTCTGTGGAAGTGAAACTCCAGCCTAATCCTGGCTTTTACGTTGCACTTCCACAGAGCCACAGCGTCAAGGTGAGGTCCTCCCTGCAGTCTGTCTCTATGGGAAAAATAAATGGCCATCTTTGCCTCACTGATTAAAAAGTTTAAAAGTCTAGCCTTTGGCTTATTACTTTTATTTTGGCACACTCCTCCAATAAATAAAGAAGTTGTAAAAACAGTGCCAAAAAGACTAAAAACATTTGTTAAAAGGCTAAAAATGGTCTTTAGTCTTGTGCAGTCCATAAAAACATGAAAAACATTTTCAGACAGACTGCAGAAAGGACACTCGTTTAAAACAGCCTGATTAATAACAGATAAAAACGAGTTTGTGGCGATGGCACCATGTAAAATCCTCCATTGGAGATCACCGGTTCTTTTTTTAATTGGAATATGTCAAGCATGTTGCTTTTGCATATAACACCTCTATGCATGCCAGCACCCGGTTTACCCCATTTTACCTCATGCATGGGCGTGAGGCTCGAGTTCCTGCAGATGTGCTAGTGCCTGCTAGTGCTCCTGACTCCTGGGGCACTGGATCGCTGATGGATTATGCCTCCATCATTGCAGAGCGGCTGGAGTCAGCATTCAGCACAGCCAGGCTTAATTCTGCTGAAGCTCATGAAAGACAGAAGCTGTACTATGATCAGGGTAGCTGCCACCGTCCCTATATGGTAGGTGCGCTGGTGTGGATTAACAACCCCACAGAAAGCCGTATGAAGCTGGCACCGCACTGGAAGGGTCCATATCGGGTTGTGCAAGTGCTGGTTTCTGGTGGAGAGTCTGCACTTACGTATCGCATCGTCAATGTCCTCGACCCGATGGAGCGAGCCCAGGTGGTTCATTATGATAGACTGAAGCCGTACACTCTGCCATTGCCTGCATAGACCGTTCCGCATCCGGCTGCTGTGATGTCTCCTCTTGGGGTCGAGTCTTCGCTTCCCCAGCACGGGGATCAGCCTCAGACTGGTGAGATGGACAATGGACCATGGGGGAACTTACCAGAGTTCCAGGTGGGGCATTCTCGCAGAGGGCGGTTGGTGCGACCGCCGTCCTATTTGCAGGACTTTGTCAGGTTTTGAAGGTGTAGTTTTTTTTTGTTTAAAAAAAAAAAAAAAAAAAAAAAAAAAAAAAAAGGGAGGCTGTTTTTCTCATTTTTGTGATTTCAAAGGTGTTATCTGTATGTTTGGTAAGGTTTGAATTTTGTGTTACCACTGTCTGGAAGGGTTGGATTCCGGGTGATATTTATATGAATATTGTTTATATTTTTTTATTATTTATTTTTATTTTTTCTTTCCCTGGGTTTTGGGGATGTAGTTTGCTGGGTCCCTGTTTTTTTTTTGGCGAGACGGGGACGTCTCTTGTTGAGGGGGGGACGTGTGTAACAGACTGTTATATGTTTGAATGGAAAAGAAGGTGTGTCCCTTCCAGTTGCTAGTGATGGTGAGATGAAGCCTCATGAGGCATTGAACCACTTGAGCCAATTGGTTCGAGAAAGGGTTCATTTCTTGATGCTTCATGTGCACACGACACCACCTACTGGCCAGGTGTATAATCACAGCCAGCTGTATCTTAACACGTGTGATGCATTGAATTTTTGTCTATTATGAGTCTTGGGAATGACTTCACAAAAGGTGTAGGACGAAATAATTTGTCTACATAAATTTTGTATACACATGTGTATAATAAAACATTGTTTGAATATATTGTCTGTGTGTAATTATTCCCAAAATAGTACTGACATGATATGGCATGTTGTGTAATAATGTTTTTCTGTGACTCTAGAAAAATGGCATGGGCTTAATCAGGCAGAGGACAGTGAAAGTGCTTGTGGAACTAGGCAGGGGGTAGTGAATAGGCTAATGCGTGTGTAACTTGGATGATTTCATGCATTTTTATTAAGAAACAACAATTTCTCCACAGTTTTTGGTTTCAAATGATTTCTCTTTTTTGATACTACTTCTTTGAAAAGACACGCTCACATGGCACAGATGATGCCGGGGTGCATAAATAAATAAGTGCAAGTATGTACAGATTGGGGTACTGTGACCAATGATTAGCCCAGTACTATAAAGTCCCACATTTTCCCTCAGCAGCAACACTGAAGCACACAGAGGTTCCCGCTGCGTCTTTACGCACGATCCAGCTGCTGATGTCTCCTCTCTTTTCAGCTCAATGCAATTCTAGACAGTAACAGTTTATAACCTATATCACCTTTCACAGCAACAGGTTTCTCATCTCAGTCGACCAGACAAATCTCTATTTCTCTCCTCAGTGCGCTCTGGGCGGTGAGGTGGGAGGATTTTACCCGATGGTGTGCTGCGTGCGAGGGATAAACAGGGTGGAAATGCATAAATAAAAACTGTAAATGGCTCCTATACAGTGATCATAGGAGCTGACCGGTCTGAGATCAGCCTCCTGATGTTACAAGTTCTTTAAAATGAAAGCGCGCACCCAAATTACAAGTAACGTAATTTTGCGCACCTGAAAAAAGCGCACGGCAGCAGCGCACCGAAGCGCTGAGGCACAGAAATACGGTGCATGTAGTTAAAAAATGCAGAATTAATAAAAACAACTTATAACCAGACGTAGCGTTTTAAACTGCATCTGGTGAGCAGAACTGTTTTATGATCCAGTGTGCAGCCATCACTGGTTCTGAATGAAGGCAATATCTGGCAGCAGCTCTCTTCCCCCACCCCCTTTCCTCCTGCATACGTAGTACAGGACCTTACCGGCTCACTTTCACCGCTGGTTAAGACTAAAATTATTCATAACTCTGATCACTCCTCCTGCTGCTCTGTTAACATGAACTGCAGCAGGAATTACTGATGGCCACAAGCTGTGAAAGAAGCTGAAACATCTCAGCAGAAGGCGGAGTTTTTATCGTCCGCTGCCCAGATGGGCGTTGGGATTTTTATGCGTGAAAAATGCCATGTTTGCGTGTGACCGTGTGAAGTCAGTGACGGTCAATGCGTGATAGTTGAAAGCACTGATCTCCTATCTATATATCTCTCTCCTAAACTCTCCAAACACCAAACTAACTGTCTCAAACTAAATAACCACTATCCAAACTCTGCTATCCAAACTATCAAAACTCTATCCACTCTCTCAACTGACCGCAACTCGCCTACAACAACCCACATTTTGAATGGAGCCTGTGGGGTTTCTAAAGCTGTCGAAGCCACGCCAACATCTGAACCACTTCCCGAAGCAGTCACGTGGTACAGCCGGCCAGCGAGGCTTCGAACGTCATCGTTTTCGGCTCCTCCCCTAAATGAAGCAAGCCTCGATACGCGCTTCACGGAAACGCCCCCTCCATTACTCGACACACGCCTCGAAGCCTCGGCACATCACGTAACATCACTACCAGTTGCTGGAGAGCGAGAGTTCGCTGGGTTGTACGGCAGGGGGAGCACGTGAGTGTTGTTGTTTTGTTTTGCTGGAGAGAAGAATAAAGTGAGGAGAAGCGGGGTTACCGCTGAACACGCTATTCCGTCTGTTGTTTACATGACCCAGATATATTTATATATATAGCTAGCCGCACCGTATTCATGAACCCAGAACGCCCGACTCGACCAACAGGTTCGCCTGCTCAACAAACACCGCCGTTCCGTTCATGCGGGCCGCGGACTTGATGGAATTGTGCCCAATCATCTCACCCACCGCCAAACAAACATCTTCCACGGTGCACGGAGACCCGGCACCCACCTTAATGCCGTTCCTCCGTGTCAGCGTGGAGAAGACGCCAGAACCACCACCCACCACCATGGCGTTCAAGACGCCGACCTGCCGCTGGGCAAAACCCGACGGCCACAAAACCCGACGGCCACAAAACCCACCAAAAAACCAAAGTAAAACAACTATATACACTCAAACAGATCTTTCTCACTCGCTCTCTCTTCCGCTCCTTCACACACACTCCTCCCACACGAAGAAGAAGAAGATTTTGATTTTTAGCAAAACATTTATTATACAATAATTTAACAAAAAAACCGTTACAGAATCATATCAAGGATACTAAAAAACACAATAAATATTTACAATAACAGCTTGTTATAAGTTAGTACTCCCTGATCAGAAATGATGCACAACACATTATTAAAACCCCACAGTTGTAAAAAACCCGGTGGCTCTGTGGAAGCAAAACTCCAACCTCAACCTGGCCTTAATGTTACACTTCCACAGAGCCACGGCATCAAGTTGAGGTCCAGCCTGCATTTTGTCCCGTCGTGTTATATAAATAGCCATTTTGGCTTCGGCTATCAAAAAGTTTAAAATCCGGGATTTAAAACTAGTGGTTCGACTGTGATGTACACCATTAATAAAATGGAATTGCTAAAAACCATGCCAAAGAGGCTAAAAATAACTAGTTAACCGTACACAATCCATAAAAACATGAAAAACACTTTAGGACAAACTACAAAAAGGACAGTCATTTAAAACCCCAGGACTGATGACCGATAAAAATGAGTTTGTGGTGATGGCGCCGTGCAGAATCCTCCACTGAAGGTCACCAGTCCGTTTTTTTTATCGGAGGCTTGTATAGAGTCCTCCACTGAGGTTTTTGTCCTCCAAGTTTGTCACTCCAAACACTGATTGCTCTGCTGTGGAGAGTTCTCTTGTTCAGTACTTTCATACAACATTTGTAAATTGCTTTTGGATCCGTTTTACATAAGTCCATCCCTGGGACTACGCTTTGCAGCAGGGGACCACTGTCCTCCTCAAAGTCTGGAACCAGGAACACATCCGGGAATGGGTCAGTCGGGTTGGGCAGGCACTTTTTCATAACGTGTAGCCACGGGAGCCGCCTCTCCCCAGCTGTCATCTGCTCCTTCATCCGCTCCAGAAAGCGCTGTGCCAGTCTGGCGGACCGGACCCCAAGCAGCGAACCAACCTCTTGTACGTTGGAAAAATCCGGTCCAGCCACCTCCACCAGCCGCCGCAGGTTCACTGTCCCAGACCTGGACAACGCCTCAGAAAGGCCCGGCACGGTGCCATCACTGAAGTCCAGTCTTGCTCCACACACTAGCGGTTCTCCTAAAAGCCAATGCAGAGTATTATGCGTTTTTGATCTGTGCGGTTTAAAAAAAGCACAAGATTTAAAAACACTTTGATAAAACTGAGGCAACCCTTTTACATTTAAACGACTAAAATCAGTTAAAAACAGAGCAGCATCCAGGCCCAGAAAATTAACATGTCTGAGAATACAGCTGGCCACATCCCTCCACACAGGTGATCCTGTTAGGAACTTCTGGATAAACTGTAAACGGAACGTTGCTGTTCTACTGGCCAGGTGGACAAGGCCCTGTCCCCCCTCCTCTCTTGATAAAAACAAGACAGACTGTGGCACCCAATGTCGACCGTTCCAAAAAAAGTTGACCATCTCTGATTGTATTTTTACTAGTAAACCAGATGGCGGGTCTAAAACTGACAACTTGTGCCACAGTTGCAATGCTATAAGATTGTTTAAAACCAGCACCCTGCCCCGGTAAGACATTTGTGAGTGAAGCCACTTCCATTTTGACAACTTGTTTTTAATTTTTTCCTCAACGTTCTCCCAGTTTTTGCTTACAATATCTTTACTGCCTAAAAACACACCAAGATATTTAAAACCATCTTTCTTCCAAATAAGACCTCGAGGGAGAACTGGGAGCCCAGCAGACCACTCGCCGACGGCCAAGGCTTCGCTCTTTCCCCAGTTCACCCTCGCAGCAGACAATGCAGAAAACTTTTCTGTGATCTTGGTTAAAACAGTGACATTATGCTGATCTTTTATAAAAACAACAACATCGTCAGCGTAGGCAGATAAAACCATATTGTTCCTAAAACCAGCTAAAACCAGACCATAAACACACAAACATAGTTTCTGAAGGAGAGGTTCCAGGGAGAGTGCGTAGAGCATCCCCGAGAGCGCGCAGCCCTGTCGAACGCCTCTACACACCCTAAAAGGAGCACACCGGCTCCCGTTGATCTTCAGGACACTCTCAATGTCACTGTACAGCACCTGGATCTTGGTAATGAGACCATCGCTGAACCCAAACCCCCTCATGGTTTTCCAGAGGAAGCCGTGTTCAACGCGGTCAAATGCCTTTTCTTGATCTAGTGCGATCCAGGCCGTATTCAAACCCAATGAACCAGAGACCTCCAAAATATCCCGAATTAGGTAGATGTTATCTACCATGGACCTGCTGGGGACGCAATAGGTCTGGTCCCGGTGGATGACCTGCTCCATAGCCCTTCCCAGCCGAGTGTCCAGGGTCTTGGAGAGGATCTTGTAGTCGGTGCAGAGGTGGGACACAGGGCGCCAGTTCTTGATGTCCTGGAGGTTCCCCTTTTTTGGCAGCAGGGTGACGACCGCCCTGCGGCATGACAAGGGGAGTGAACCAGTGTGCAGACTTTCATTATAGACGTCTAGCAGGTCTTGTGCCAGAAGATCCCAGTAGGCCTTGTAGAATTCGACCATGCGTCCGTCAATTCCCGGGGACCTCTGGCCCTGCATGCTGAGGAGGGCTGTGTGGAGCTCCTGAAGCCCCAGCGGGCGCTCCAGCTCAGTATTTATCTCCTCAGAGACCTGGGGTAGTTCGTTGCAGAACTCCCTAAACAGTTCCTCATTCTCTTTATATTCGCTGTGGAACAGAGAACGGTAAAACTCCACAGCCCTCCTCCTGATCTGCCCTGGTTCACTCAGTTGCTGCCCTGTGTCCGACAGCAAAGAGTGGATCTGCTTCCTCTGCCCGTGCTTCCTCTCCAAGCTGAAGAAGAAGCTAGAGGGAGCATCCATCTCCGTGATGTTCTGGATCCGGGACCTGACCAATGCGCCTTGGACTTTATTTTCCAGCAGGTTTGCTAAAACTAGCCTTTTAGATTTGAGAGCTTCAATGTGCTCTCGATTTCCTGTGGATTCACTAAGTTGTTCTAATTCCACAATATTTATCTCCAGATCTCTGATAGATCCGGTAATGTCGCGAGTAACATTGAGAGTGTGCTGCTGGCTCAGCAGTTTTATTTGAACTTTTCCATGGTCCCACCACTGTCTCAGACAGGTAAAATCAGACTCTCTGTCTAAAACCAGTCCAAAAATAACTTAAAATCTCTCTAAAACCCTGATCATAAGTTAAAGCTGAGTTAAAATGCCAGTAAGCGCTTCTAGGTAAAATGTTTAAATAAAATGTTTAAATAAAAACACTACCTAAAAGCAACGAGTGATCTGTAAAAGCCACCGGTAAAATCTAGCAGGTTTTAAACACGTTAAAATGTGTTTAAAACAATAAAAACAATCAAGACGAGCTAAAGAGATTCTGTTTTCCTTAAAGTGAGACCATGTGTACTGCCTGGAGCCTGCATGCATCCTCCTCCATACGTCCACCAGGCCGTGAGACGAGACCAGCTGCCTCAGAGCATGTTGAGCTGCTGGGTGTGGCTCTGCACGATCTAAAAACTCGTTTTCAGTACAATTAAAATCCCCACCTATAAAAACATAATCCTCAGACCCACAATCACCCAACCTTTCCCCAATTTGTTCAAAAAAACGCTTTTTCTCTGCATTGGTGATGGGAGCATAAATATTAATAAAAACCATGTTAAAATGATCAAACTTTGCTTTGACTAAAAGACACCTCCCCTGAACGACATGTTCAACTTCTGTAGAGTTTGGGGTGAAAGCTTTAGAGAACAGGAAGCCCACCTCTGCACTCTGGGAGGTGTCGTGGCTTAAAATGACCTCTCCCCTCCACTCTCTACCCCAGTCTGCTTCAGTTAAAAGATCACTATGAGTTTCTTGTAAATAAATTACATAAATTCTTTTTTGGTTCAACGTTTGATAAATTAAAGCACGTTTTTCAGCTAAAACCATCACACCAAAAACTTAATAATAATAAAATGGTACTGTGCATCATTTTACTCAAAATTGTTTTCTTACCTTGGACATTATTTTCTTTAGTCTAAAAACTTCCGTATCTGTAAAACCTGATACCTCCTTGTTCCTGACATGATATCTTGCAGAGAAATAAAATAATCTCAAATCAGCGAAATAATTTTCAATTTTTACTCCTCTCTAGGGTGACCAGCTGCTAATAAGCCCAAGGGGGGACAAGGGGTATGTTTCTGAGGGACAAAGTGGGACACTGCTTGGCGCGGCGGTGCCCCCACCTCACGGGCAGACTCACTGATAGTGGTTTACACATTTCTAGCACATACCACCTTACATGGTATATTAATAATGCCCTATTCCCATAAACATGTGTAATTGCTGATGTATGCTCATGAATAGGCCAACCAATGTGTATTTCTTTCTAAATATAGATTCATAATGCGTTGAACATTCAATGAACAGATGCACTTCCAATTCCGATTTACTTTAGCTATTTAATTTTATTTATTTTTCATTACAATTTATTCACTTTAAATAAATTATAATTTAAAATTAAAGGATTAACAGGAATTGTAGTTGCTCTACACCACAGGAACTGTAAAAAAGTCTTAACTCACGACTCCAGAGGTTCACAGAACGAGAAGGGGGAGGAAGGATGGTGAACTTGGATGTTGGTAAAGGCAGGCGCAGGAAAAAAAAAAAACCGTTCAGTGTTCTGGGGACACTTTTAGGACTTTGGGTTCACCTTTAGGACTCAAACCTTTTCAAGCCAAAACATGAAGTGGGCAGAATGTTTAGATGTCCACTTATAACATCAGTTTAATCCAAAACATTACAAAATTAACTGACCAGCAATCTAATCACAACGAGCCAACAGCCAGGATGTTTCTGAATCAGACCATTCATTAGCCTACCTTCCATAAGATCGCCGCTGCATGACTGAAGGCTTCCCCTGGAGCCGCAGCACCAGAGCGCTCCGGTCGTCTCAGTAGAGCCGGTTGATGCAGTCAGGATCCAGCAGCGTGAACGTCGGACTAGTTTTGGCTTCAACGGCCATCAGCCTCCATGAATACCAGGTTATCCATGTTGATATTTATTAACACCGATTCAACTTTTTCACTGCGGAGGTTCGCTTCAGTAAAGTCGCACTGCAGAGCCGTCCGCATCAAGTGACACATAACAGGTTAAAATGTCCTCGTACGTTATATGAGGCACTTCTTCATGTCATCTTCTCAGTCATGAATAGTTTGAAGCTGTGGCCATAGTTACTTCGTCGTTCGAAAATAAGGTGGATAGAGCGACCAACTTTTTTTGAGAAAGCATTGATTATGCGTGACACGGTCTCAATTTGCGGGACGCATGAATTGGGCTTCAAACGATGTGCGCGCACGCGCTACGCGGGACGGGTGGTCACCCTACTCCTCTCAATCCTTTAGTCTGTTGTAAAAAAGTCCTCCAAGACTCTACAGGGTACCTAGGTTCCTTGATACTAGTTTGTGATAGAGATGCTTCACTGGTGTCAGAGAAGCAGCTCTCATTATCGCTGCTATCTGACACCTCCCTCCTCTCTGCAGCCAGCTTGCTGGCCTGCTTGCTGGCCTGAACAGCAGCCACCACATTCCTCCTTTTGCTTCGCCTCTTTGTAGGGGCTGAAGCTTCCACTTCCATCACCTCCTCCGTCTCACCTGTCTCTCCTTCCAATCCAGTTCCCAAAACCGACTCTACACTGTTCCTCCTTTCATTCCATCCACCTACCTCCACCTCTCTTTTCCCTCCCTGATCTCCACACACTAAATGCTCCTCATTGCTCTTCACCCCCTCCTGCTCTCCCTGTACACCGTCTCTCTCCCCCTCACCACCATTCACCCCATCACCACACACCACTGTGCATCCATCTTTTCCCACATAAACACACACTCATTCTACTGTCCACCACTGGCACCTCAACAATACCATCTGCTGGCTCTTCTGCCGCGGGCTCCCCCGCAGCGGCCACAGGTTCCCCCGCGGCGGGCGCCCCCGCAGCGGCCAGGTGGGTCTCTCACCTGTTCAGCAGCAGCGGGCTGCTGCTTCGCCGAACCCGGCGGAGCCAGCCCGGCCCTGTCGGGACACATTTTTATAATGTGGCCCTCCTGACCACAACCAAAGCACTTCATGTTAGAAGACGTGGCAAACAAGATATAATCAAAGTCATCTATTCTGACATGAAAACGCCAGTTAAGCTCCTCATCTCGACGATTTAATATCATGAACAGTTGTCTCCTGTGGTGTATCTGAATACAGTGCATTAAGGGTTAATGCTTTACGCAGGTTATGTTACAGAAAGTGCAGTAGACCAATAGGATTGTGTGTGTGGGATCACGGGGGTGGGACGTTTTACGTCTAACAGACATGTTGAATAAAGTGATGATTTACGTCAAGACATAGTTGGTCCACGCTGATTGATTCTCCTAAAACAGGAGACACGACATGGTGTCAGAAGTGCTGTGTTTATGACGGGAAAGTAAAATTGAAAGAGAACCCTGCCCACGGCGACAGAGACGGAGGAAGGACATTGGTGGATGTTATGACCGAACAACGGGAGGAAAACGTTGACGTGCAGCAAAGGGAAGTGAGCATGGCGGCTAGCGCACCCACTGCTACATTTAACATCCAGCCCTTCGATTTCAGTAAACCGCTCGAATGGACAAAATGGATCCGGAGGTTCGAGAAATTTCGGCAAGCGAGCAACTTGGCCACGAACTCCGAGGAGAATCAGGTTAACACTCTGATATATTGTATGGGGGATGAAGCCGACAATGTATTGAGAGGGCTAAAGCTGAGTGATGCTGACAAGAAAGAGTATGACAAAGTAGAAAACGGATTCGGGGATTTTTTTGTCGTGAAAAAGAACATTGTGTTTGAACGCGCATGCTTCAATATGCGAAAACAAGAGCCAAATGAGACTGTCGAAGCATTTGTCACTGCCCTGCATGCTCTAGCAGAGCACTGTAAATACGGGGACTTGCATGATGAACTCATACGAGATAGGATTGTAGTGGGGCTTGCAGACACCAGACTTTCCGAACGACTGCAGATGGAGGGGAATCTGACTTTACAAAAAGCCATAGATATGGCAAGACAGTCGGAAGAAGTAAAAAAGCAACAGAGCACACTTAGGAGTGACGCTAGCAGTGTAATGCAGATGGAGGGTAGCTCCATAGACAGACTGATAAAGAAGGGACAGAAATATTCAAACCCGAAAAACAGTGGTGCACGTGTACGCCAACACACGCAAGGCAGAGACAAAGACATGCAGCGCAGCGCCCAGTGTTTCAAATGTGGAGGTCCTTCTCATGCCAGAGCGGAATGCCCCGCCAACGACGCAAAATGCCGGGGCTGCGGAAAAAAAGGCCACTACCAGCGCGTCTGTAGAAACAAGGCTGTAGTAGCGTGCATTGAGGAAGAAGACAGGAAAAGTTTCTTCCTGGGTTCTGTGACATGCAAAATCAATAAGTGGGAGGTGGATGTCGAGATAAAAGGGAAACTGCTGAAGTTCAAACTTGACTCTGGTGCAGATGTAACTGCTATTTCTGAAAGTGACCTGAAAGACTTGTAACCCTTGCTGGGTCCAGGACAGACACAGCTGGAGGTAGTAGGCTATGCAAAAATGCAGATGACTTACAAAGCCAAGCAGACGGAGGAGAAGGTTTATGTGGTCAAAAACCTGGGCACACCTTTGCTCGGGTTACCAGCCATTATTGCCCTGGACATACTTATTTGAGTCGACAGTGTCACTATGGACTCTTTAAAGACAACCTACCCAAAACTTTGCAAGGGCCTAGGCGACATTAAATGACCTTACCATATCAAGCTCAAGCCAAATGCTATACCATTCTCTTTAAAGACACCACGGAGAATCCCTCTGCCCTTGATGGAAAAGGTGAAGGAGGAGCTCCAGCGGATGGAAGAGATGGGGGTCATCAGGCGCGTTGAAGAGCCTACAGATTGGTGCGCTGGCATCGTCGTCGTCCCAAAGAAGAACAGCCAGCGACTACGCCTGTGTGTAAACTTCACAGGCTTGAACCAGTATGTGTGCCGCGAGAAGTACGTCCTGCCATCAGTCGAACAGAGCCTAGGGATGCTAGCTGGAGCCAGAGTCTTCAGTAAACTAGACGCGAACATGGGTTTCTGGCAGATTCCCTTAGCAGAGGAGTCAGCGAAAACTCACAACATTTATAACACCTTTCGGACGGTACCATTTCCAGCGTCTTCCGTTTGGGATTAACTCCGCGCCCGAGCACTTCCAGCGTGTTATGGCAGAGGTCATAGATGGACTGGACGGGGTAGTCTGCCACATCGATGACCTGCTGGTGTGTGGAAAAGACCAAGATCAGCACGACGTTCGTCTACATGCCCTGCTAAAAAAGCTTGAGCAAGCAGGGGTAACTTTGAACACAGACAAGTGCGAGCTCTCCAGGAGTGAGGTGGTCTTCCTCGGGCACGTCATCGCCACGTCAGGTATCAGGCCCGATCCAGAGAAAATAAAGGCTATCAGGGACATGAAAGAGCCTATGAACGTGAGCGAGTTGAGGAGCTTCCTGGGAATGGTAAACCAGGTGGGAAAATTTATACCCCAGCTGGCAGAGAAAGACAAAGCTCTCCGTGACCTCCTCTCAAAGAAAAACTGCTGGCTGTGGGGTGTGGACCAGGCGGCGGCTTTCAGGGTGCTGAAAGAGGCACTAACCTCTCCACCGGTCCTGGTCATGTATGACACGAGCAGGGACACCAAAGTATCGGCAGACGCTTCATCGTATGGACTGGGGGATGTGCTCCTCCAGAAATGGGACAGTGAATGGAGGCCAGTAGCTTACGCATCCCACTTACTATCACCCACAGAGCAACGCTACGCGCAAGTTGAAAAGGAGGCCCTGGGTCTAACCTGGGCATGCGAGCGTTTCCGGGACTTCCTGTTAGGAAAGCACTTCTGCCTAGAGACTGACCATAAACCACTCCTTTGCTTGTTGGGCGCACAAGCACTCGACCTGTTGCCTCCAAGGATACAGCATTTTCGAATGAGGCTCATGCGGTACTCTTATGACATTGTGCATGTTCCGGGGAAGTCACTCTGGACTGCCAACACGTTGTCACGGTCACCGGTACAGAAACTGATGACCGCAAATGACACTGAACTGATGGAGAGCACGAACATTTACGTAGACTGCATTGTCAACAATTTACCTGTCAGTCCCACGTTTATGGACACACTCAAGGCACAGCTGCAGGCTGACAGTGTATGCTCTCGCGTCATGAAAATGTGTGCAGACGGATGGCCAGAGCACGCAAAGCAGGAACCGCTCCTAAAACACTTTTGGCCCGAGCAGGCTACACTCACCGTACAAGATGGATTGTTGCTGAAGGACACGTGTCTGGTCATTCCAGCAGCAATGTGGAACGACGTGCTGGACAGGCTGCACGAGGGCCATCAAGGGGTCGTGAAGTGCAAAGCACGTGCCCGTCAGACCGTGTGGTGGCCTGGGCTTGGACAACAAATCACGGAGATGGTGCACAGATATAGAACGTGTCTGCAAGAGCGCCGTAATCACAGTGAGCAACTCATGCCGTCAGACTGCCCTGAGCGCCCGTGGCAAAAGCTGGGGGCCGGCCTCTTTGAGCTGGGGGTGAAAATCTATCTTCTTGTTGTTGATTACTTCTCCAGATATGTCGAACTTGCCCTGCTGACACACACAAAATGCAAGGATGTGATTAACCATCTAAAATCAATGTTTGCCAGGCACGGCATCCCAGAGAGTCTCATGTCTGACAATTTTCCGGCCAGGCGTTCGCTTCCTTCGCCACAGCATATGGGTTCAAACACCTTACCAGTAGCCCCAAATTCCCACGTAGCAATGGCGAGGCTGAGCGATCTGTACAGACCATGAAAAGTCTTTTGAAGAAGGCAACCGACCCGTACTTGGCTCTTCTCGCATACAGAGCCACTCCTCTTCAGAACGGATACAGCCCGGCACAGTTGCTCATGGGTCGATGTCTCCGCACCACGGTGCCGACATATCCCTCTGAGCTACAACCTGCACTGCCTGACCGCAGCTCGCTGTTTCAGAAAGAAAGGGTGAAGAGGATGTCAGATGCTGCAAACTTCAACAGGCGTCATCGTGCAAAGCCTTTCAGTAGCCTGTCACCAGGTCAGGAGGTGTGGATAACTGACTCAAAAACATCAGGGTCAGTAATCCAGAGGCACACCTCGCCGAGATCTTACCTTGTGGATGCGCCACATGGGGTGGTAAGACGAAACCACCTGCATCTTATGCCACTCCAGTCTCCAGCACAAGACGAGGGTGGACAGCAGCAACAGGAGCCACTGCCGGTCCTAGAGCAGGATCATGCACCACCTGCTTTGGGGTCTCCCGTGCTCTCTCCGGAAGTTTCTACTCCCAGAACCAGGTCTGGGAGAGTGATTAAGCCCACTAGACTGAACTTATAAGAAAAAGAAAAAAAACAGAGAGATTGTGTTAATGTTCATGATGTGCTGGAAATGTTGTTCTATAATGTACCAGTTTCAGGGGAAATGTGTACTACAGAAAATAAGTTTGAAAATGTTGTATTTGGAAATAGAATTTAAGAAGTTAAGACAGTAATAGAAAGAGTAACAGAAGTATTTGTTTAACAGGATTTGTTTAACCCTGCTTTCTTACACAGGTTTAGATGGACTTTTATTTAAAAGAAAAACGGAGGGAGATGTGGTGTATCTGAATACAGTGCATTAAGGGTTAATGCTTTACGCAGGTTACGTTACAGAAAGTGCAGTAGACCAATAGGATTGTGTGTGTGGGATCACGGGGGTGGGACGTTTTACGTCTAGCAGACATGTTGAATAAAGTGATGATTTACGTCAAGACACAGTTGGTCCGCGCTGATTGATTCTCCTAAAACAGGAGACACGACATCTCCTGTGAGAGACAACGTGTTTTAATAGCGGTGATTTACACCTGAACGGCACTTTTTTAATTGGTGACACCACTTTACCATGTCGAGACAACACTATAATCAAAAACTCATCACTAATAAAAGGAGGGACATTTGACAATGTTACCTTAGTTGCAGGTAAGGTAAGCGGCAAGACTTGTAAAAACAAACCATCCACAGAAACGCCCGCTTCCACTAACTGTTGAGCCTGCTCCACTTTTTCAACAAACAAAACTACAGCTCCATTCATTCGTGCTGCTGACTTAATAAATCCGTGCCCAATTAACTCACCCACAGCCAAACAAACATCTTCCACGCTGCACGGAGAACCAACACCCACGTTGATGCCGTGTCAGCATGGAGAAGACACCAGAGCCACCACCCACCACCATGGCGTTCAAGACGCCGACTTGCCGCCGGGCAAGACCCGACGGCCACCAAACCCCACAAAACCCACCAAAAAAACCTAAAGCACAACAAAACACCTATATACACAATATTTACATACACCCTGTGAAAGATAGAAAAAAGTAGGAAAAAAACACTCAAACAGATTCAACTCACGCTCTCTCCCTTCTCCTTCACTCACACTCCTCCCACACAGAAGAAGAAGAAGAAGGATCACAGGTGCAGCTTATAACAATGATTACGAGATGCTGAAGGAGAGTGAGGGAGCAGACAGCCAGCCAGTATCATAACAATCATTACTTTTGGGGCTTTACTTTCAGTTTAACTGTGACCAGTTAACTGTGACATGAACGCTGTACATTGTTAAATCTATTGACTGAAATCTATCAAATAATCCAGAAAAGGTTTGATTATCTAGACATGGAATGTCTCACTAAATTGCTTTGCTTATCCTCAGATAAACCTTTGGATATATGTCACCTTCTGGTTTATGCTCTGTCCAGCTCACTAATATCCTCGGGTATGCATACTATAACCACATTTTTAAAACCCCACCACTGATTTTCTGGTGCCAATGATGGGCACTCAAGTATCTTTCATTATTCCTTTTGAAACCACAAATTGGCTGATTTTAAAATGTGCCTGGGATCAGTCTAGTATAGTAACGCAATTCAGCATGGATCTGAAGTCTTCTGGTCAATGACCCAGAAGCTATTTGAAAAAAACCTTTCATTTTAAATAAAAATGATAATATACGATTGGAGATCAATGGTTTCTGGGCTCAGCCCACTGGTGCCTCTGCCATTCTCTGTCAGCCTGTGTATGACCTTGGACTGTCTCACGATTGCCACTCCACTGACTAACGGCTTCTGGGGTAAACTTCTGTATCTGCATCGAGCTCACACATTGGATTCAGCGTTCATTACGGATCCTATCAAGGTTAGTGGCTATCTGGAGTCACAACATTCCCTCCTGAGTAAATTATAAGCCACTAATCTGTCTCTTTCTTCTGCAGAGCTGCCAGAACCAGTTCTCGTACTTTCCTGCACTGGCTACATCTATTATTTAAATAAAATCCTTAAACATGCTTTGGTGTTGTCTGAATTATCGGGTCCAATTCCTGAGTCCTTAACTCACTGTTTTTTTTAAAGGCCTGGAAGTTTTCTTTAAAATTTCCACATTGTGGTGTCTTTAAATAAGGAGGCATAACACACGTTTTATCACTTTCCTTCATGCTGTGGCTTCAGGAGCGGCGTGACATTCTTAACATGGGGGCTACAGCAGTCTAACTGTATTACATAAAACCATAGAACTCCACCTACTCAGTACTGTGGCCCTATAGGGTCAAACTGACCCTATAGGGTCTTTTTTTAACTTTCATGAATTGGCGCTATATAAATAAAATTGAATTGAATTTAATTGAATTGAACTGAATGCAAATGAATACAGCATTAATACACTACATCACCTCCCCCTTTACATTAGATATTATCTCAAAACAGTGCATTAACACTTACGAGAACTCTATCCCCTTTAGCAACATAAACTCCAATATCTCTGTAACCTAACAGCCTCTTAATTTTGCGTTCTGATCACCTCAAAGTCACTGTCTGCAGACCAGGAGGATCGGGCTGGCCTGCTGTTAAGGAGGGTGGGACAGGTGCTGCCGCCACTGGCCTAACAAGGTCACTCTCCTGCTCTTTTAACTGAGTTACCCCCTGAGTTTCTGGGTCTGGAACGCTGAGGTCTCAACTGGTCTCCATGATGCCTGTACACCCGCTCAGTTGTCTCTCCCTGCACCCGGTACGAGACTGGCCCTATCTGTTGCGTAACCACTACTGGAATCCATTTAGGTTTGTCCCCTGCAGTGTTGCACAGATACACAGGATCATCCACAACAAACGGCCTCTCCACAGCCCTACTGTCATGCTCCTCTCTCTGCTGATACTGCTTCCTCCTCACCCTCATGGTGATGTTCGGTTTTAGAAAATTCAACCACGACCGCACATGTCTCTTTAGGTGCAAATCTGCTGGTGACTGTCCAGTCACATTGTGAGGAGTTGTGCGGTAACGCCGCAGGAAGTGCGAGATTTTGTCCTCAACATTCAAATCCTCTCCATCCAGCTTCTTTATGCCTGCTTTAAAAGTGGCAACTTACCTCTCTGCTAGACCATTGGTGGATGTATGTCGTGGTGCACCAGTTGTGTGGAGGATACCGTTCATTTTAATGAACACCTGAAACTCATCCGACATGAAAGTTGTGGTGTTGTCCGTGACTATTTGCTCTGGTAATATGCATACACTTATGGTCCATCGGATGGGTTTCTGCAATGTTCTCACCAATTAAAAACACATCTTCAGAACCAGTCTCAGGCCAAAATGATGATCTGCACTGCCTGATCTACTTTAAGTAATTATTGCCAGTTATTGCAACTGTAAGCTGCAGAAAATACAGGCAAAGTTGCTCCCTCTGCGCTTAGTCCAGTCAACTACTATGCCAGCTAAGAGTAGGAGAGACTCATCCAAAAAGGTGGCGACTCAGGATGCGCTCCAGCACGTAATGAAGCATCTACTGATATAATGTTTATGCTGCCCACTGTCCAACCGCTCCTCATCCCATGAACCACAGCCTGGACCTTCTGAGCTCTGATGCAGGTCATTTGGCAATCCTACTCTAAACTCCAACAGCTCTGGACAACAATGCACACTCCTCAGCAAACATTCAAACATTAAGTCTCCTTCACCTGCAGTGCCACTAGTCACTTCCGTGAGCTAAAATAGCACATGGAAGCATTATGTAAAATTCCACATCAGTTTATAAATGAACTTTTAAACCTTGCAACTTGCAGGCAACTTCAAATTTTATCATAGAATTATTCTAACTCACAAGTAAGGCCATGCCTTTTTCTTTGGAAGATGGGCTTGCATAGTTAACAGGTCTTCAAAGGGAATACTTAACCTGACAGATAGATGTAGCTTGCGCAGAAGCACCATGGTAAGAAAATCTGACAAATTTGAGTTTGTTCAGTTCGTCAGAACCACATCTCTAACAGTTTCCATAATTTATGTCAGTGGGCTGGCAGTGCTTCATTACGCATGAAAGCCACCAGAATTTTAAAGTGTGGTTAAATCATAAACAATAATTTGCCTCCGTGGCGAACTGCAACCAAACTGAGCTTGCCACAGATCGCCTTTATTCCCCATGTGCAATGTGGCGAGCATCAGCGAAATCCCTTTGATCTTTTTGGACAATACTCTTGACTTAGCCACGTTTATAACATGCAATGAAACATTACCACTAGCAGTCCAGGTATTTGAGATATTCCATTTTTGAAGCCCTTGATTGGTTGCATCACATGTGCCTGAGACTTGTTCTTGTTTGGTAAATGATTGCTTTTAAGACCAACTCCATTCAAAAGTTTAAACATTTGTAAGAATTTTAGTGTGCCGTATTTAGAGAAAATCCTTGTAATATTACTTTTATTTAGCTTTTAAATGTTACCATAAAATTTGTTCTATGCAAACACCTGAACCGTTTTGGATTCTACCAAAAAAAATCTAATTTGCAGTGGGGATTGAATATTTGTGTGCAACTGTATGTATCTGTTATATGAAACACTGAAACAGTTAATCACATTTTTCTGTAATCTAAGTAACATAGGTCTGTTCACCATAACAAAAAAATCATCAACCTCACTTTAGTAGGTTACATTGTAATCCTGTCTAAAAACTTGTCTCACAAAAGGACTTTGTGGATTATGCTTGTGCTAAAAAGGTGCAAATTTGAGGTTGTCCCTGTCATTTAATTCCTGTCCATCAAAAGCTGATGTTCAACTAACTCGAGTGTTTTAGGGTTGGTTAAATTTAAATGAACTTCTGTGAGTGCATTTACAAAAAACTTTCACAACTTCTGTAAAAAATGAAAGCGGCAAAAAGTACAAAATTCTGAACTTCCACTATTAGCTACATTTAGTTAACATAAAAGATCAACCATCTCTTCATAGCTGCTGTTACTTGTGACCCAGGATAAAAGAGCAACATGGTTTGCTTTAAAACTAAAGCCTGCAAACATAATACCAAAGGGACTGTTATGGCCAGATTGCTCTCGATATTCACAAATGTGTGATTCATACATGCACAGGACAAGGTCCATGCATGCACAGCCCGATTCATGCAAGCACAAAAAACTCCACAAATGCACAAAAAATCCACGCACACACAGGACACGATCCACGCATGCACAGCTCTGGTCTTTAAACTTCACTGCATTTGTGTGTGCATTTTTGAGACTCCTCTGCCGTGCGCTGATTCACGCGTACATTTTTTTAAACAGAGAATGGTTTGCAACCAATCAGAAGCCTCCCTTGTATAAGCCAATCACTGGAAAGTACTCCACGTGGGGTGACTTACTCATAAGCCAATCACATTCAACCTGTTCAGGATGCGTATGAGCACAATGCGCTCTCAGACCACTGACAACGTCAGTGGAACGGTAGATAAAATATATAACTTGATATGCTTAGCTTGTTGTCTGCTTGGTATGATACTTTGTTTTATTATTAATTTAATTGGTTTATTAGTACAACTGCAGCATAGTTCCTAAGGGATATAGAGAAAGAGATAGTTTCATGTCAGGCTTCAGCGGGCAGCAGCCGTTTGTCTCCCTCTCTCTCCGCAGGTGTTTGCTCATGAGCGGAGGCGCCGACCAGCAGGTGTCCGCCTCCACCCTCCGACCTCGCAGCCGACGTCGAAAGCCGCCTCTCTGCTCCCTTCAAGTCGCTCCGGATCCGCCCGCAGCGCTCCTTGGTCTCTGAGCTCCCAACGTCTAACTCCGCGGGCTTCTTCCGTCTGACCTCCAGCCGGCCAGCAGTGATTCCCTCTGAGCTCTCATCAGCCTCGCCGTTACCTGCTTCCCCTGTGCTCTGACGAGTCGCCTCTGGCGCCCAATTCCCGCCAGCCCTCTGGCGGATAGCGCAGTGAAGTTGGATATTGGATATTATCCACTGTCCATTGGATATTTGCTCCCCATCCCCGGACTCCTCCCTCTGCCTGCTCCATCACGCCGCCACACATGTAGGTCCTTGGGGAGGGGGCGTTACTGGAGGTTGCCCCCTGCTTTCTGGTGACGTCCCTCTCCCCAATTTTATCATGCATTTTAGACACTTTCACTCCAAACATTTTCACAACGCACATTCATGTAGGCCACGGTATGGGGGGGGGGGGGGGTGAAGACGTCGGGGGGGGGGGGGGGCTTATGTTGTGTGAGCCTCGCCTTGGACGGCTCCCTTCACCCCCTCTCACATTTAGACATTGAGGGTTCTGGGTAGTTGCTTGGAAGGGGGACGCTGGCACCAGCTTCCTTCCGGAGGGGGGGTAGGCTAGTTTTAAACACACTTGAGAACAACATGCAACAACACAACATCTGAGCGGGCGTAGGGAGGATCGGGGGTCTCCGATCGCGGCATGGAGTCTGGGGTCTGGAGGATGTGCGGGCCACTGGGTCCGGGGTCTTGGCGGGGGGCTGCTGTGGATAGCCAGCGGCTTGCCGGGTCTGGGGCTGACGCCTCTGCTCTCCCCAGAAAGGGGTGGGGGGCAGGGGTGGCTAGGGTAAGGTTGGGGAGGGAGGGGTTTATTAGGTATTTAGTGGGTGAGGGGGGTTCTGATCGGGTGGCCCGTACGGGTCGTGTAGGCCCCCCCTCTTTGGGGGGCCTGATCCGGGGGGCGTCTGGTCCGGGGGCGGGGCCGGGCACAGGCAGTCGTATAGTTGAATTGTGGTGACCCCCCCCCCCCCCACTTGGGATTTTTGGATGTGAGTGTTATGTGGGAATGTGTGTACAGCGTCCTTTTTTTGTGTCTGTGTGTGGTGAGTGGGGCACTAGGGAGGGATGGTGTGAATGAGTTTTTTTTTTTTTTTTTTCAGGTTCGGGTCCGGTCTGCTCCCTCTCCCAAGAACATCTCAAGTCTCCGATAGGTGCGGAGCCCATCCCCCCACGTCCTGCCCTCCTCCGCTGCGCTGGTAGGCGCCTTGGCCCTCTGGCGCATTGACGGTCCTCGGGTTTGGGGCGGGTTCCCGGGTGGGTGCCGGCCCATTCCCGGTGGCGTCTTCGAGTGCTTGGTTCCCACAGCGTGTGAGAGGAGGGAGCAGCTGAGAGACGCTGGCTGAAATCGGGGTCCCTCAGCCGGATCAACCGTGAGCGAGATTCTGCGGATTCCGCGGAGCTTTAATATCCAATATCCAACTTCACCGCGCTATCCGTCGGCTGCGAGGCCGGAGGCGGACACCTGCTGCTCGGCGCCTCCGCTCATGAGGAACCACCTGCAGAGAGAGAGGGAGAAAAACGGCTGCTGCCCGCTGAAACCTGACATGAAACTATATTTTTCTCTGTATCCCTTAGGAACTATGCTGCAGTTGTACTAATAAACCAATTAAAAGTAATAATAAAACATACCAAGCAGACAACAAGCTAAGCATATCAAGTTATATGTTTTACCTACCACTCCACTGACATTGTCAGTGGTCTGAGAGTGCATTGTGCTCATCCTGAACAGGTTGAATGTGATTGGCTTATGAGTAAGTCACACCACGTGGAGTACTTTCCAGTGATTGGTTTATACAAGGGAGGCTTCTGATTGGTTGCAAACCATTCTCTGTTTAAAAAAATGTACGTATGAATCAGCGCACGACAGAGGAGTCTCAAAAATGGACACACAAATGCAATGAAGTTTAAAGACCAGAGCTGTGCATGTGTGGATCTTGTCCTGTGTGTGCGTGGATTTTTTGTGCATTTGTGGATTTTTTTGTGCTTGCATGAATTGAACTGTGGATGTGTGGATCTTGTCCTGTGTGATCAAGATCAATCAGTTCCAATTGCAGCTCCTGTGGTGCTGTTTCAGGATCTTGTGACAATGGACAGGACACCAGCCAAAGTGACTTGTTAATTTTTTTCAAAATCAGAGAACTGAAGGCATAATTCTCTGTGTAGGTTGCTCCGTAATTTGCTGTATTTTTTCACGTTTCGGGCAACCTCTGTCTGCAAGACTAACGTGGGAAAATGAGCGAAAGATTTATCCAGAGAATAATGTGAGTTTGGATTTGAAGGATATCACGTATGTGTCCACGCAAGCCAGTTGAGGTGGCTCCAACATCTGGTTAGGATGCCTCCTGGACGCCTCCCTGGCGAGGTGTTCCGGGCACGTCCCACCGGGAGAAGACCCAGAGGAAGACCCAGGACACGCTGGAGGAACTATATTTCTCGGCTGGCCTGGGAACGCCTTGGGATTCCCCCGGAGGAGCTGGCCCAAGTGGCTGGGGAGAGGGACGTCTGGGCCTGCCTACTGAAGCTGCTACCCCGCGGAAGAGGATGGATGGATGGATATATTTTATTAAACACTCAGCACTCACTGTCCACTTTTCTTTTCTTTGGTCCGCTCATTTTTACGGAAGAGTTCAAAGGGCAAAGCATGTGAAGAAGTGTTAATATCTCTAACAAGGGCCAATGTGGTTGGAGTGTGCCACCTAGTGGGAAAGCGCGGGCATTGCTGGAAAAATGCTAACTTAATGAGATTTGATAATAGACCAGTACACGCGTGACGTCTAGAGCTACATCTGCGCTACATCCGGGTCGCGCGGATAGGCAAAAACAGTACTGTTTTCGCCTACCACTGTGACAAAACGGGTGAATTAGAGCATGCTTTTAGTTAGTTTATTTTTGGAATCTAAACAATGCCTACGACTTGTTGTGCTCCTGGTTGCACACAGAGGCATTCCAAGTTGTCAGATGTACGTTTCTTTTGTTTACCGAAGGATGAAGAAAGACGAAAAAATGGATAATTTTAATAAAAAGGATGCAGGCCGACAATCCCAATCGACTGTGGGAGCCATCATACCACGACAGAATTTGCAGTCTGCACTTCATCTCCGGTAAATACAACTTAATTTTGTACTAGTCATTGTTCTACTTAAGTAATTGTCTAAATAAAAATTAGGATATATACTTAAGTCAAGACGTAAACGTTCGTTTCGTAAGAATATACGTACATGTGCAATGTATGCAAACCCTCTGGCATGAGACTGTGAAAAGGATTAATAAGACAATATATCCAGTAACTGAATATATATTCAATTGTTGATTTAGAGCTACTTTACAGTGACTACTCTAAAAATATTTAGATCTGAGATTTATACTGTCTTGTCCAACATTTTAGGTGAGCCTTCAACAGACGTAAACCATCCCGACTTTCTGACCACTATTTTCAACTTTACGCCATTGACCAAGTCAACTCCAACATCGTTGGAAAGGTTCGAGCGGGTGGCCAAACGGCGAAGAAGATTGGCATTGACACCCTGTCAAACGAAGGAAAATGTACCGCACAGCCATCATGAACAATGAACAATGATGGCTGTGCGGTATACAATGATGCATATCGCTTTGTATCCCTGTACAATCATTGTACATCAATTGTACAATGTACATCTGGTTGTGGCAAAGTAGGTGCATTTCCATAAAACGCGCTACATCGTTTTGCCGTGTGTATTTTAGAAATATTTTAGAAACTTGCATTCTAAACTTGCAAGTTTAGAATGCAAGTTTAGATGCATTCTAAACTTGTATTGTAGTTGTAATACAAGCCCGTATTGCAACTACAAGCAGTACGGGCTTGTAATTGCCCGTATTGCCCGGGCAACTACAAGCATAGTTGTAGTTGTTAAGCAACTACAACTATGCTTGTAGTTGCTTAACAACTACAAGCATGTGCCAAATCCATGTGGGATTTGGCACATCATACCCCATGTGGGATTTGGCACATGGGGTATGATGTGCCAAATCCCAGGCCTTGTTGGATTTGGTACATCATACCCCGTCATACAAAGAATCAGGTTGGCAAGATATTAATGTTAATAATAATATGGTACCTACACTAAAGAACACTAGTTGCAAAGAGTTAATTATTTACATTGTAACAATGTTGTATTGTAGTTGTTCAGTGCAGAATTTATTGAACTTATTAAAGAGGATATATTACATTATTTGTCCAATGCTGCAATCTTTGACTTTGAAATGTATTTCTTCAAATAATGGTAGTTTAACTGTAAAATTAAACAGCAAGGCTTTGAACTATCCTTAAGAAAGAAAAGTTTATACATTTCAGGAACAGATCCTGACCCTCTTCAGCAGCAGTATGATCAGCTACAAAGGGATTACACAGGACTTCAACAGGACTATCAACGTGTTCTGGATGAAAATCGACATCTCAAGGCCCAACGTGAATCAAGTTGGTTTACCTACACAAATCTCAACAACTCAGTGATAAAAACATTGACAGGACTTCCTACTATGGACTTATTCCAGTGGTTAATGTCCCTTGTGTGTCTTTATCTGAAACCAGTCGGTAAATTGTGTTCTGGTGACATTCTTCTGCTGGTTTTGATGAAACTGAAACTTGGCTGTACCAATAAAGACTTGGCAATACGGTTTAAGGTTGCCCCGACACAGGTGTCTGCCATCTTGAATAGTGCCATACCCATAATAGCTAAAAAACTGGAACAGGAGAGCTAGAGTAATTATTGACTGTAGTGAGATTTTCATTCAGAGACCTGCGAATTTGAATGCCCGGGCAAAGACATGGTCCAACTACAAGCATCATAATACAGCAAAATTCTTGGTTGGCATCACCCCTTATGGTACGGTTAGTTTTGTTTCTTCCTACTGGGGTGGACGAGTTTCCGATAAAGAAATTACTAAACAATCCGGTTTCTATGATAGACTTGAGCCTGGTGATTTGGTGTTGGCAGATAGAGGATTTATAATTGCAGAAGAACTGGCTGCTTATGGGGCCTCCATTTGCCAAAGGAAAGCAACAATTTTTGCAAAAAGAAGTGGAAGAGGCCAGGCGTTTATCGCAGCTGAGGATTCATATTGAACGAGCAATTGAGCGTGTAAAACGATTTGGAATTTTGAAAAATGTTATGCCATTAACACTGTCTCGTCATATTGATTCTATACTGATCATATGTTGTGCAATTACAAATGTTTTGCCTAAACTGTTGAAGTGACACTTAAATAAATAAACATATGGGACACAAGCGGCTGTCAACAATTTTGTTTTTGGTAAAGTTGTTGTTATAATAAAGCTCCCACTAGGGGGTGTATTAAGTGTTTTGTGTACATATATTTATGTATGACTAATGTATTTATATATTCTTTAGTACCAAAATGTTTATCTACCAACTGAACGCAAAATGCATTTCAATAAATACAATCACAACAAGTTTGTATGTTGCTTTTATTTACATACTTTTATTTCTTAACTTTCCAACAAGATAGAATCAACAAAATCTCAACTTGTAAACTTCTGCTGGATGATGACTGGCACAAGTTCATCTACTGCAAAAGACATACATTTTGAAACTAGCTCCTGTACAAAAGCATGATCATACTTTATTTTTTGCACATGAACACCTCTGTGTGTAAACACAACAAAGCCACAGAACATGTTTTTACAAACATACATCTGAAATTGAACTTGGGTATAGTAGCAGTGGCTCTGTTTTAACATAAGCGAGTCTTTTTCTAAATAAAATGTTTTGTCAACCTCAGGAATGTCTTTCACACACAGATCCTTATGTTTGAAAGAACATTTAACTTCAACGAGTCCATCGCCATGACAAACACATGATCGAATGCCATCGGGAGTGGCAGCAAACAAGGGAAACCGTTGGTCAACAACCAGGCCCGTTTCACGCAAACCAAACTGTTCATGTCTGTCTTTCATCCACTCGCTGTACAGCTGCTTGGCTTGGTCTTCATATTTCTGGCCAAACGCCACTGCTTCAACGCTCGACAAGTCAATATGTGACCGGTTCATCACCCGATTAACCAATCTTTCTCGTGATGTTGTGTCCTGCAACTATCGTGGCCGTTATTCTTCCCTCATGATGACGCTGCCACAGTAAACTCTGGCTCTGCGTCCTTGTCATTTTCTCCAGGTTGTCGCACTGGTGCTGACTTACTATGAAGTCTTTCAGAAAGTCAGCACATCGGGTTTGATGATCATCAGCCAAACATTCCTTTGTCTCGGTGTCACAGAAGCGACTCAGCAACTGAAACATATTATATGCAAAATACTTTAAAAACTAAAGAATAAATTGTTTTATGGATGTAAAGAAAACATGCGAAAAAACATGTACACATTCATATCATAACTTTGAAGTACCATTCAAAATAACAATTCACAATTTACCTTGAGTATGGTTCTCATAATTTATGCTTCCTTATCAATGTCATACAGTTGTAAATAATTATGCACCTTATTCCAGAGTTTCATATTGAACAATCTTACAGTTAAGATTGCGACCCGATAAAACACCTTTGGTTTTTATCTTAACACAGAGTCTCGTGTAATAAATAATATTCGCTGGGGATTCAAAAGAAATTGTAAACAAAAATAATCCTTTGTGAACAATGTTTTTTTTAACCTACCGGTGGCAGGTCTTCATCTTCTGAGGCGCTGTCCGTGTCCGACTCCACTTTCGTAAGACATCCAGCAGTGGGACAGATTCTTTGGAGAGCTTCACGGGTCCAGACCAGCCACTTCTACGCGTCTCTGTTTGTTGACCTTACGCTTGGCGGTCTTGCCATATTTCGGTTTGGTGAAATCAACGTCCACAATTCGCTGCGCTGTGACCTGTAATGAAACAAATAAAATCATATTTATGAGAAACAAGCTATAAATAAATAAAAATATATATTGTCATTTTCAGCATCCTGTCATGTATATGCTATTCACTCAAAATTTAACAATATACTCCATTGAGCCAGGGTAATGTTCACATGTACCTAATATTAGGCTAAAAAAAATTAACATGTAAACTTCATAGTTCTGTACATAACGGAAATTTATGAATAACACTCAATAACAATATATTGAAACCTAACTGCTGGCACACAACAAATAATGAATTGCAACATTTGCATGAGCAAGTTCCTTTGCAATACCTTTTTCTGGTAAGAGTTGTTCCAGGCGCAGGCAACGCTTGTCTTCGATTCCTGGTTGAGGCCGAATCTGCCCACTGCTTCGACTTTAAACAAGAGAGCAGCAATGTGACTGCATATGCCTCTCCCAAACTGGAAAGAAAATCATCATACATGTAAGCAAAGCCAGACCAAAATGGAACATAGTCCACAGATAATAAAATGGAGTAAATTAATTCTATTACATGTACAAACATTCACTTTGCTTATTTAGTCAGAAATCTGGCCTTTAACCGGTCAAAACAAGATGGTATCAAATTAAGGGAAGTTAAACGCTAAATAAGATTTTTTTTCCCATCCAAATCATATATGTTTACTTACATGTTAACACATTTAAACATTGTAGGGGAAAAAATATTGATTAAATAAATATTTGGAAAAACAATTTGTTCACTTACCCAGCTTTACATGTACAATGTGCAGCTACAACGTATCCCTGCTTCTTGTTCAGGCACACCCATGGCTCATGTGGCTTGTCGTTGGCCCGTTGGGATGGGGATACCTTTGCTTTCACAAAGCACACAGTCGTGTCCTTTTCTAGTATGTTACACATACATGTCTGAACATGTCCCAATATGAAATAATTGTAGCCGTCCAGTGATTTCATGGCCTTCATGCTCTCTCACGTATACTGGCCTGACGTGTTGATAAGGTAGCTGTATATGTCGCCGTACGGAACACTTGGCCAGCATTTCACACACTCGCTCCATCCCTTCAGGCTTTTGCTATATGGATCAGTTCAGTCCTTGGACCAATTCTCTTTACTATATATATGCTTCCGATCGGCAAAATTATCAGACAGCATGGGATTAATTTCCACTGTTATGCTGATGACACTCAGCTATATCTATCCATAAATCCTGATGAATCCAATCAATTACTTCGACTGCAGTCATGTCTTGATGACATCAAAAGCTGGATGACTTTAAATTTCCTGCATCTAAATTCTGACAAGACCGAAGTTGTAATCTTTGGGCCAGAGTCCTCAAAAAATAAACTTCTTAACCAATCACTTAATCTGGATGACATTAACTTGGCCTCTGGTAATAAAGTAAAAAACCTTGGTGTTATTTTTGACCAAGACATGTCATTTAAATCCCATATTAAACAGGTTTCCAGAGTTTCCTTTTTTCACCTCCGGAATATCGCCAAAATTAGAAACATTCTGTCCAGGAGTGATGCTGAAAAACTAGTCCATGCATTTGTTACTTCAAGGCTGGACTATTGTAATTCTTTACTATCAGGAAGTCCACAAAATGCAATTCAAAGTCTTCAGCTGATCCAAAATGCTGCAGCAAGAGTTCTGATGAAAATCAACAAGAGGGATCATATTTCTCCAATTTTAGCTTCCCTTCATTGGCTTTCTGTTAAATCAAGAATAGAATTTAAAATTCTTCTTCTAACGTATAAAGCCCTTAATAATCAAGCTCCATCATATATCAGAGCTCTGATTACCCCGTATGTTCCTAACAGAGCACTTCGCTCTCAGACTGCAGGTCTGCTGGTGGTTCCTAGAGTCTCTAAAAGTAGAATGGGAGGCAGATCCTTTAGCTATCAGGCTCCTCTCCTGTGGAACCAACTCCCAGTTTTGGTCCGTGAAGCAGACACCCTGTCTACTTTTAAGACTAATCTTAAAACCTTCCTTTTTGACAAAGCGTATAACTAGAGTGGCTCATGTTACTCTGAGCTACCTTTATAGTTTTGCTGCTATAGGCTTAGGCTACTGGAGGACATCAGGGCCTATTTTTCTCACTCTACTGATTTCTACTGTTCTCCAGTCTACTGTTCTCCAGATTTGCATTGCATTACATTGAAATGACTGTTGTCATTTCAGCTTTTAACTTTTTGTTCTCTCTCTTTTTTCTTCATAGTAGGCACACCTGGTCTGACGTTCTGTTGACTGTGAAATCATCCAGGGAGGACAGATCACCGACTATTACCATCTAATGTAGAACAGATTACTAGATCAATGTGTGCTTCTGTGCTTTTTTGTCTCTCTTGTTGTGTCTCTGCTCTGTCTTCTGTAACCCCAGTCGGTCGAGGCAGATGACCGTTCATACTGAGCCCGGTTCTGACGGAGGTTTTTTTTCCCGTTAATGGGTGGTTTTTCTTCCCACTGTCGCTTCATGCTTGCTCAGTATGAGGGATTGCAGCAAAGCCATGTACAATGCAGACGACTCTCCCTGTGGCTCTACGGTTCCCCAGGAGTGAATGCTGCTTGTCGGGACTTTGATGCAATCAACTGGTTTCCTTATATAGGACATTTTGACCAATCTGTATAATCTGACCCAATCTGTATAATATGATTGAACTTGATTTTGTAAAGTGCCTTGAGATGACATGTTTCATGATTTGGCGCTATATAAATAAAATTGAATTGAATTGAATTGAACCATCAACTTATTCTTATAACGATCTTGTGATACGTTATCTAAAGAAGAAAAATACGTCGAGAACTCCTCGCGTCCTTTGTTTTCGTCTGCCATTGTGTTCGCCTTTTGCCTACCAGTCCGGCGCGCATGCGCGAAAAACCCGGATCAAAACAATAACAATGAGTTGGTCTATATTTTTTAATTAGACAAGTTCGGTGGGCCGGTTTAAAAAGCTTGAGGGGCCGTGTATGGCCCGCGGGCCGTAGTTTGCCCATGCCTGCCTCACATACTTGGAAATCTTCATAGGCCATGCTTTACATTCTTTTTCTCAGTGGCCAACTGACAAGGCTTTTATTTTAACGCTGTCTCACATAATTGGAATACAAGCTTAAATTAAAATAAAGCAGTTGACAACAGCATGCAAATGAGTCTTAACATTGATTCATTCCCTGCCTTAATAAATCTTGTCTGAACAACCATATTTTTACTATAAATTCTTCTTGGTAAGGTGAATAATCACAACTCTTTATGCCCCATTTCTGTGAATGTGTACATTATTATTTCTAACTTTACAAATCAATATTGTTCAGCCCTGTGCTCAGTCTATTGTTACAACACACTCATTGAAAGTGAGGACCTGAAGATTTATTTTTTAAATTATTTTCCAACAGACTCACAGACAGACAGTTGGTTTTACAGTTCATAGATCAACCTCTTTTATAGTATTCTCTTCCTGTTATTGAATTAAAGAATTATTCTAAAACCGACTAGAGTACTGTTCTTTAAAAAAACATAATGACAAAGTGAAAACATGTTTTCTGACATTTTTGTTATTCTATGTATTAAAAATTTAAGCATTTCAAAATAATAGGGTACATAAATAGTCACTGCCACAGCTCAATATTTTGTTGACTCACTTTCGGTAGCAATCACAGCCTTATGTCTTTCTTTCTTGGCACACCTGTTTTGGGGTATTTTGTACAATTCTCTGCTGATAGACTCAAGCTCAGTTAGGTTGGATGTGCACCATCAGTAGTCAAGCATTTTTAGCGTTTTCCAAAGATGTTTAATCGGATTTAAGTGCAGGCAAAAAGTCCAGAAAGAAGCTGGAGAAAGGTAATGCAGACAGCAGGCTGCTAACAGCAGAAGATGACAGGCTGGAGGCAGAGCTCAGAGCCTGTATTCACAAAGATTCTAGGTTCTATCTTAGCCTAAAAAGTCCTGCCTTTTTTTTGGAGTCAGGTGTTGCTGAGAGTGACTCTGAGTAAGGAGATAATATAAATGTTTATCTTAGTGAGGAGGTGTGGTTGAGCTGTGATTGGTTGACAGTAAAAGAAGGAAACAAAACAGAAAACAAAACCAAAAAAAGACAAACGTGCTCCTAGTAATCAATGCATAGAAATACACCAATTAGACTGCATTAAGAAATGTGTGACATCAACTTAGCAAAATGAAATAATTGCCACATAGCATCAAAATGTTTAAATGTACTTTATTCACATCCTCATTATTATTTTGAATCGTTTATCTTGTCTACAAATCAATAATTGTCTGATTGTTAAAGAAGTTTAAGTGCTGATTTTCCCTGCTTTAGGAGCTCTCTTAATATGAATAGCTTTTATGTTACGGAGGTAAAATTGTAGGGAAATCTTAGAATTCTAAAAATTTCCTTGAATGCCATCTCTAAGAGTTACTTTTAGTCTTAGAAAGATTTGTGAATGCAGGCAATAGTCTGTGAGACCAAACAAACATCCACCGAACTGGCAAGACCGACAGGGTCCAAAGTATCTAACTATTTTTTTAAAGTTTACATCCATCCATCCATTTTCTAACACGTCTATCCCTTGCGCGGTCGCGAGGGGTGTTGGTGCCTATCTATAGCTGTCAATGGGCGAGAGGCAGGGTACACCCTGGACAGGTCGCCAGTTTATCGCAGGGCAACACAGAGACAAACAGGACAAACAACCATTCACGCACACACTCACACCTAAGGATAATTTAGAGTCCAATTAACCTAACAGTCATGTTTTTAGACTGTGGGAGGAAGCCGGAGTACCCGGAGAGAACCCATGCATGCACAGGGAGAACATGCAAACTCCATGCAGAAAGACCCAGGGCAAGGGTAGGACTTGGACCCAGGACCTTCTTGCTGCATGGCAACAATGCTACCCACTGCACCACTGTGCAGCCCTCTAAAGGTTTATATTTTTAATAGATTTATAAAAATGTCTAAAGCACTGTTCTCAGTTTGTCATTATAAGGTATTTTATGCAGATCTATAAAAAGTAGCTAATGTAACAAAATGTGGGAAAAGTGAAAAGGTGTGAAAACTTTCTTGATGCCCTGTATATCATGCACTGAGTATTTTCATTTAATCTAAAAATGTGGTAAAAAGAAAATGAACCCTCCTTGAATTCTCGGATATTATGTTTCAGGACACCATGAATGTCATCTGGTCTGCAAGTTCTCCCTGTGCATGTGTGGGTTCTCTCCAGGTACTCTGGCTTCCTCACCACAGTCCAAAAACATGACTGTTAGGTTAATTGGACTTGGTGTATGGTTGCTAGTCCGGTGTGTCTCTGTGTTGCCCTGTGATAGACTGGCAACTGGTCCAGGGTGTACCCTACCTCTCGCCCAGTGACAGCTGGAAATAGGCACCAGCCCCCCTGAGATGCTGCATGGAACAAGTGGGTTTAGAAAATTAATGAATTGATGGTTGTCAGGATATTTTTCTGGGATGAACCCGGACACAGCACGCACACACAGAGCTAGTTCTTAAAAGTGAGTTTATTGAACAGAGTGGATGATGGATGACGTAAGGAGCCAGAGTCTTTTACCAGACGGAGATGTAGGGTGCAGAAGCTGGCCGGCAGGAGGAGTGCGGAGAGACTGACCAGGAGGAACTCTGGAGCCGAGGACTTGAGACCAGGACGGAACATCAGAGCCAAGGACTTGAGACCAGGACGAAACATCAGAGCCGAGGACTTGAGACCAGGACAGAACATCAGAGCCGAGGACTTGAGACCAGGACGGAACATCAGAGCCAAAGACTTGAGACCAGGACGGAACATCAGAGCCGAGGACTTGAGACCAGGACGGAACCCAGGAGTCGTGAACAGGAGTTGAGAACTTGAGACCGGGACGGCTCACCAGGAGTTGAGAACAGGAGTTGAGAACTTGAGAGCAGGATGGAACACAGGAGTCGAGAACTTGAGACCAGGACGGCTCACCAGGAGTTGAGAACTTGAGAGCAGGACGGAACAGTGTCTTGGGTTGAAGCTGGGCTGGAACAGAGCTGAAGCAGAGTCTTTGGCAGTGACTGAACAAAAGATGAAGCTGAAACAAAGTCTCCTGGCTGACTGAACAAAAACAAAGCTGAAGTAAAGTCTTCTGGCTGACTGGAACCAAAACAAAGCTGAAGTAAAGTCTTCTGGCTGACTGGAACAAAAAACTGAGCTGACACAGGGTTCTGGCAGAAACTGAGCAGGAGTGAACACTACGGACCAGCGACGAGAACAGAATGAGGTGAGTATATAAAGAGGTGAACACAGGTGGCAACAGATCAGAGATAATTGCAGTCTGACAGGTGGAACCAATCAGGCTGCGCAGGGAAGAGAGAGAGGAAGGGAGGTTCAGCATGCAGCCTACAAGCTGCATCCTGACAATGGTATTATATGAAGCAGACTTTAAGTGTACAAAACACCCAACAGATTCAATGTCTTTATTAATATGACTTAGACGTTTTAGACTTAGACAACGTTATTGTCATTTTGTATGTACAGAGTGCATACAGAACAAAATTTTGTTGCATACAGCATACAACAGTGTAAAGGGATTGCAGGTGGAATAGGCAGCATTACAATATAAAGTGCAGCAGTGATCAGAATGTAACACTACAGGAGAAAAAACAGTGTGCAAGAACAGTATACAGAAGAATGTACAGCCATTGTTCATTTGCAAAAAATAATGGTGCAAAAAGGCAATAATGGTGCAAAAAGGCAAATGGATAATGAAAGTTCAACAACATTTGTAGTGCAAAATAAGGATGCAAATGTGATGCAGAGTCCAGTTCAGAGTTCAACAGTTCAACAGTCTGATGGCAGCAGGGAAAAAGCTGTTGCAGAACCTGGTGGACCTGCAAAGCCTCTTCCCAGAGGGCAGCAGGGAGAATAGTCCATGGTGGGGGTGTGAGGGGTCTCTGATGATGTTACGGGCTCGGGACACACAGCATTGGGATGAAATGTCCTTAATGGAGGGAAGAGGAGCCCCAATGATCCTCTCTGCTGTCCTCACCACTCTCCTCACGTTCTTCCAGTTGGAGGCGCTGCAGCCTCCACACCACACAGAGAGACAGCTGGTCAGAATGCTCTCTATGGTGCTTCTGTAGAAGGTCTTGAGGATGGGCGGGGGCAGGTGGGCTCTTCTCATCCTCCGCAGGAAGTACAGGCGCTTCTGTGCCCTCTTCACCAGTGACGTGGTGTTCACAGACCAGGTGAGATTGTCTATGATGTGCACCCACAGGAATTTGGTGCTGCTGACCACCTCCACAGCTGGGCTGTTGATGAGCAGTGGAGCGTGGCGAGGCCGGTTCTTCCTGAAGTCGACGATGATCTCCTTCGTCTTCTCTACGTTCAGGATCAGGCTGTTATCATCTCTGCACCAGCCCACCAGCTGCTCCACCTCCTCTCTGTAGTCACAAAAGTGTGACTTAAAAACTATGTACACCCTTATTGTTTCCACTGTAACATATGCATACACTTAAGCAATTGATCAAGTGTGACCACCTCAGTAAGTGCTGGTGGTTTCACATTTGAACCGTGTGTTAACACAATGCCAAGATGGAAAGTGAGCAACAATGAATCTAGGGAAGTCATTGTTGATTCTTAGCATCAGTTCACCATTCCATAGTGAAAAAAATACTCACCAGTCATGATAGGGTTATTATAAATAACCCATTTTATCCTAGAACGAAAACCACACAACACAAGTTTAGACTGTTCTATAGAAAAGGACAGAGGATAAACCCAGACGGAGAACTGTTATTCCCTGACAGTCTGAGATCATCTGCGCCAGGCCATTTCTGTCCTCTTGCCTTTATTGTCACACATCAATAAAAGGGTCAGGAGGATTGGTCAGGAGGATTCAGGAATTTACAACATGGGGGTTTAAAACAAAGAAGGGAGCAAGTTTTATTGCGGATGGTGACCAATCACCAGTTTCATGCACAGCTGGATAAGGCAAGGCATTCCTTATCTGGGAAGAGCATTTGTTCTCCCTGTCTAAGGTACAACAGAACCTTCCTGAAAGCAAACTCTTAAAACAAACCAAATACCTGTAACTTGATAGAAATAAAATGATTACATTCATATTTCTCCAACATATCCCTCCTGTTAATCATTTTATTTACAATTGAAAGCTTAACTTAACCTACTTCAAGTAGTCATTACTTGCATTCCGCATTTTCAATGAGACTGTCATTTTGTTAACCAATTAACAAGGGAAAACTTAAAATACGGGTTGTATTTCTTCAAGAGGGATTTGTGAAAGCATTTGATATTGAAATATTACATTTCCCATAGTTTTAGCAATCATATACTTTAGGCATGGAATTACATAAACAATAAAAACACAAAAAATAATAATAACAATATTAATGGGTGTCATTATTTTCATCAAGAGATGCCACCACGATCCTGAAAAGAACCAGGAGAGAAAGTTAATACTTTTAGGAACAGCGTCCTGGGACATTGCTTGTTGCAGATTCTTCAAAACAGACATAGCTTCAGTAATATGAGTCTCATTAGCATCAGAAATATATGTACAGCAGGAAATTCCAATCATTACACATACGCCACCTTGGCTAGCAGTCAACATGTCCAAGACCATTCTGTTTTGTAGTACCATTAAACGCATTTCACTTAATTGTTTGTTTTGTCCTTTGTTGATGTCCATCGTCATGTTCACTAGGGTCTTCATTCTGTTGTCCAATGTTTCAATCATCAGCATAGATTTACCAACTCCACACCACGGGAAAAGTGAAAGTCCTATTTTATTCACTGTGCTCCAGTGTTTACGTTCAGAGGGAACGTTGGAACCCCATAGGGGATCATGGGGCTGGAACACTGAGCTGGAGCTGAGTTCTCTGTTCATCCTATTAAAGGAATGATGGTTCTTCACAGCTTGAGCTGAGATGATGATAGTGTGGTTAGAAACAAAAGCAGGAGCACATGTACCTGACCAGCTGAGGGGCAGTGATGGGTAAATGTTGTTTCCACCACACAGGAACCATCCTCCTTCTGTAGGTATAGATGCCCACGCTATGTAGTCCCGGGTTAACGTGGAGTTTGGAAACAGATCAGTAAGGTTAGCCTGGCACCCCTGTACCTGGCCCAGTTTCTTGCAGCCAGGTTTGAAGGGTGACTGTATGCACACAGGATGTTTCATTCCATTAGGCATCACAGCCTTCATCTTGGTGGGATAACCTGTAACTTTGCTGTTAGAGAACAGTGACGACTTTACTCCGTTGCCCACTCGTTCCATCATAATCTCCCCAGTCGTGGCGTTCATTCACTGAGAAGGCATAAACTGGAATGCATATGATGCAAAACAAATAGCCTGTGAGGTGTTCATGGGGGTTATGTACAAGGTAGGCTGCTTGGTAGACTTAGGCATGACAGAACACACGTAGCAATCAGTCTTGTTATGCTGCTGGACTGCAGTTCTTGCATACGTTTCCCATAGGTTGTCAACGTGGTGGTTTGGGATATTACCCAGCCAAATCTTCATGGCAGTGGAGTGGATGAACCTCTTTCCTCTCTCACTCATTGGATGTGGACTCAAACAGATAATGCACGCAACAGCCACAACGCAAAAGAAGCCCCATCTCCATGGGAACCCCATTTTTGCTAGGTTTACAGAGATGTTAATTTTACCCAGGACTCTAAAGAACAGGGATCAGTTGATTTCTTCACCAACGTTGAGACGAGTGGCCCTAAAAAACCAAAACCCTTTGTAGTCGGACTTCCCCACTGTTCCAACCATAGGTATTTAACACTCTCTGTAACTTACAGTGGCTGAGGTGAATCCAGGATGGTCTTTCAGCGATCTTCATAGCTATTGGCGTGGTCAGGAGCACTTGGAATGGTCCTTCCCACCTTTGGCTCGCCCAGTTAACACCCAGTCTCCTGGTCTCACTGCTTGTGGATCCTGTGGAGAAAAAGGTTCTCCTGGCAGTAAATTTGCATTGGACACTTCTTTAGACTGCAACATTTCTCTCATGTACAGTTTTACTAGGTCCAGGCACTCTGGTCACGGCCTCTTTGTTTCTTCCATGCACTTTTTAAGCCTGGATTTAACTGTCCCATTTGTCCTTTCCACAAGTCGTGCACTTTGTGGACGATAAGAAAAGTGATTCTTTAAGGTTATTTGTAACCTGCTTGCCATTTGCTGAATCACCTGTTTCACAAAAATGAGGACCATTGTCACTGTAGATTTTCTGTGGGATGCAAAAGTTTTGAACAACAACTTTGCATATTGCTTTAGCTACTGTTAATGCATCTGCATGCTTTGCTGGAACTATTTCAACCCATTTTGACAGTATTCGTAAGGCCCACTTTGTCAGTTCAATAAAATCCATATGCATCACTTCAAAAGGTTCCTTTGGTTCTGGAAACCTTCACTGTTCTGATCTAAAATTACCCTAAGGGTAACTTTTAACACAGATCGTACACATTTTTTTGTATGAATTAAATCCTATGAATTAAATCCATATGTTGCTGTATTATAGTTATCCCTCCCTTTTTGAGACATGGCAGTTGCCCATGGCTCAAAACAGCTGCTGCTTTGAATAAGCTTTTAGGGAGAACTGTTTTGTTACAAACTATAGAATCCTTCTAGATTCATTGTTGCTCCAATTTTTACCCACATTTGTTTTTCTGCAGTTGGCGCTGTTTGTTGTCTGTTTAACAACACTTCTAGATTCACGGGATCTAGTCTTTTAGAGCAGTAAGCTACATTTTTTTAGCTTATCACTATGAGGCTGTAACAACACAGAGGTCATAAACCTAGCTTTACAGTCGACTGTTTGGATGAACGGTTTTTGATAGTTTGGTAGAGCTCAGCGTTAATTTTGACAGCAAATTCTGATTTAGTCTTAGTCTTAGTCTTTTGAATAAAACACCATTTACTTTTAGTCATATTTTAGTCATCTGAAATCTTTTAGTCTTAGTCTAGTTTTTGTCGACTAAATGTCAAAAGAGTTTTAGTCTTAGTCTAGTCTTAAGTCTTCAGTCTGTCTAGATTTGAATTAGACTTAAATTTCCCCTTGGGGATCAATAAAGTATCTATCTATCTATCTATCTATCTATCTATCTATCTATCTATCTATCTATCTATCTATCTATCTATCTATCTATCTATCTATCTATCTATCTATCTATCTATCTAGATTTAGACACAGATGGAACAGTTACAGATACAAAACATGTATTTTATTTTGAATTTCAAAACCATTAACTGTGGCTTTGCTCCCTGAAAAAGTGCATTCTCCCTGAATGATATGCAATGCATATAACATTTTCAAGATGTTATTATTGAAATGGATAAACCACTCAAAAAACATTAAGAAAAATAAAGTGCAATTCTCAAAAAAAAACAATACCATTGCACACAAGGTATCTAAATACAGAAAATTCACTACTGTTAACATTACATACGTTCACATACCTCAAGAGAAGTTAAATAACTGCTAGGCTGGAATGCCTTACAAAATCAACAAGGTTTGAACAGATTAGTGCAATTCTCAAATGTAGAATAAAAGATTGGCTGTAATGCCATTACACACACTACCAAAAAATACTCCTCAATGTTCAAGTAAATGAAAAAACCCTGCTCTCTTGGCATTGGGAGTGCAGGTAAAGATCACATTAAACTAAAAAGCAGACTGCTTTTCTTCATTAATTACTCTGATTTTGCACACAATGCACAAAGATTTGAAAAGAAAAAAAACAAAACATATTTAAATGAAATGCTAAGCTGTAATGCCATTATTGCATGGAACAAAAACATCTCTGCTCTCATATTAAACAAAAAACAAAACAAATACCAGACCAGTAACTCTCCAAGCTGTGCACATACTGCTACAGGAATGCTGTAAATAGCAGTGAATACAACGGTTCTATTTGTTTCTGTTCATTTTGAGGAAAGCACTTCGCTCCAATCTGACCCTTCCTCTGTTGCACCGTCCTCTTGTGAGATCACCTGTGATGCTGAATACCCTTTCTGCAAAAGCTTGAGAAGCTGGCATAGCCAACAAGTCTAATGCAAAAGGTTTCAAACTGTGATAAAAATTGTCACTCTTTTCCAGCCAGAAGTCTGTTCCTGTGTCCTCAGTGATGGGATGTGAAAGTTCTTCCTTGTACTTAATGATCTGCTGCCTGATGCTGGTTGTGGAGGTTTTCTGTTTAGGCCTTGTGGTACGGCATTTTGAAAGAAACCTAAACACCGGCTGCTTTGAGGATGGCGCTGCGTCTGGTTCCTCAACAACTTCATCATCTTCAGACTCCTGAAGTCCTGAGTCCTCCTGCCTTGTGTGTGGGGAAGTGCATTTGACCACATAGTCTTCTGCCTGTTTCAGCAGTTCCTGGATATTTCCATCAGCTACATCAATATTAACAAGTATTTCACAGACAGTCGGGTTGACAAAGCAGGCAGCTGCTGCAAGTGGTGAGAACTTCTCATCGTTTGAATCCAAAAGGCAAGCAAAACGTAGGTTCAGATTTGATCTCATTTTCTCTACAAGAGTGGCGAGGTCTCTGTACCGAGTGTTCTCTGCAAAGTCAGCTAGGTGGCTCAGCAGATCAAAGAGGGCAGGAACCACTAGGGACATAGATGTAGTGTCACTCTGTAGGGTTTTAGTGTGTTCCGCAAAAGGCAGCAGTAGGTCATGCAATGATGAAAGCTTTTGCCACTCACTAGTAAGCAAACTGTCCCATCCCATGTCATTTGAGATTTGACAAACTGCATCTTTGACTGTGAGGAGTCGTGTGACCATGTTGAATGTGCTTGACCAGCGTGTGGGGCAGTCATTTACAACAATAACACCACACTGGTCCAGTAACCTCTGTGTTGCTACTGAGGACTTGCGAAAGAGCCTCACCACAGACCTTGCTTTATTGAGGACTCTTTTGACCGTTGTTTCTTTCTGCGTCATGTGGACCACAAGTTGTATGGTATGCACCATGCACGGTGTCCGGGCCATTTCCATGTCGACATGATGGTACCTAACAAAAAAAGACAACCAAATAAGTCCAAACCTAATAAAGTGTCTGGTGTGTGTGTGTATATGTAGTGTGTGGCAGAGGGGAAATCATTCATGTGATAATTGATCATGTAAAAAAAGTAAACATGGCTCACCGCTGGTCATCAATTTCAGAGTCACTTTCCATCGAGGACCCAGGGGAGTCATCTTCAGAGCTGGTTTCTTCTGCTGTGGTGTTTTTAAAGGCTGCCACCATGTTACTCCCATTGTCCGTTATTACAGTCAGGATCTTCTCCTTTGGTATGGCCCACTCTTGTATACATTTGTCCACACATGCCTTAATAGACTGTGCAGTGTGTGGGTGAGCTACTTGTTCAAGGGCCAACAATATGTGCACAGGTTTACTTTGTTCAACACAATGGTAGCATGCGCTTATAGCAAGGAATGAGGCAGTCAGTCCTTTTTTTGTCCACATGTCAAGGCCTATGCTGACCCTCCTGGCAGCAGCCAGTCTTTTTTTGAATTTGTCTCTTTCGTGTTCATATTCAGTTTCAACTAAATTGCTAATTTTTGTTTTCTTTGGAATTGTTAGTTTCTTTTCAATTATCTCCATCATTTCTATAAAGTCCTCGTCCTCGCATGTTGTCAGCGGTAATCCTGTTCGTCCAATCCACCTCGCGATGGCCTGCTCCTTGACCAATTGCTCCTTTGAATCCATTTTGTACTTAGAAGCAGTAAGAAAGGCGGTAGTGATGGTCTGCTGGGTTACACTAGCACTAGCTTTATCTCCACCATGGTCATTTTTATCATCAGACGTCTTCTGTATCTGTGTGAGAGAGAGAATAAAAAACTAACTTGATTTCCCCTTTATTCATTGTTGCCCAATCTCCTCAGATCTCGCCCTCTCTCTCTGGAAGCAGGCTTCGCAACAATGGAATCAACTAAACAAGCTAACTGTCCATGCTATCGCTTTTGTAGGGCCAAAGAAAGTTGTACAACAAGTCGCCTTCTTTTTAAGCGAACCGCGAGTTTCCTTTGCGAGCTAAGAAGGCATGGCTAATTGCCAACGGCCTTCGAGGAGTCCTGTCCCGTTAACGTTACATACACCAGAACATATAGCCTAGTAGCCTACACATTTGATTCAATTTGAGAACATTGAATAGTTATACTCATATCAATTCAACGAGACAATCGTCTAATACAGTTCAGAGGTGGTTTCCTTTAGCGTCAATTTTATTCCAAGTTTAGCGCAAACACGGTGGTTAATCAGATAAAAAATAACCTTGTATGCTTAGCGTGTATGCTTACCTTCGCATGTATCTCTGGATGAGTCGTCTGCAAATGCCGTTTCAAGTTGGTGGTGTTTTTTCCGGATATTTTGGCTCCACACGGTTTGCAGGCTGTCTTGTTGTCCTTAGTGTCATATGTGAAGTGTGCCCAGATATCAATTCTTCTTTTTCGCCCTAGCTGTAACATGTCTATTATTCATTTGATTTTTGAAAGGCTACTACTGCTACGAAAATGCTACTTCTATGCTTCAACCATACGCGCTCTCTTCTTCTTCTCCTTCTTCGCACAGCTTTATGGCGCATTACCGCCACCTGGATTTCTTTCTATGGCGGTTGGCAACTAACTTTTGATTGGATTTCTTCCCAACTTGTCCCACAAAAAAAGTAATTCTGATAGGAAGGATCACCATTCGTCCCTCCCTAATAGTTTAGTCTCGTTTTTATTCGTTGACTAAAGTGTCAGTTATTTTCGTAATCGTCTTAGTCATCATATCTCACTTTTTATTTAGTTTTTATTTAGTTTGCGTCCGTGAAAAAGGTTCGTTGCCGAGTATTTTTCGTCATAGTCTTAGTCAACGAAATTAACACTGGTAGAGCTAAGACAGTCACTGAGATAAGCTCTGCTTTTAACTCTGTGAATTGCTGCTCTGCTTCTGAGGTCCACTGGATTGTCCCTGACATGGCCATTGGCGTGTCATAAATAAGATTTAAGAGAAGCTGAGTGTCAGGATTTGTCTTTGATGAACCCAGAACCACACACACAGGACTAAGGTTGAGGAGTTTTATTGACAGGTTTGATGGGATGGTGGGTGATATAACCAGTGATCCAGGAATACACAGGAACAGGGGTGCAGATGAAGGCAGGAGCTGACGGCCCGGAGTGAGAGACTAAAAGGCCCACGACAGGCAGTAATGTCCACAGCTTCTCTGAGACGACAGGCAGACTTCAGAGTTACGAGAGACAGCTGGCAGGGTGCAGAGCTTCATAGAGTTAACTGGCAGGACTAACCTTAAATGAGAAAACACAAAGCAGGGTTCCAAAGGCACACAGGTGACTGGCATGGAGAGGGTGTTAAATGATGACGAACCGGCAAAGGAGTGACAGCAGAGTGAGACTTAAGTAGGGAGGCTGGCAAGTGAAGTGAGTCTGGCTAATTAGTGGCTGGCAGGTGTGACTAACTGCAGTAGAAGGCTGAGTGGGAGTGGTAGGAGGAAACTGAACTAACCAAAACAAAAGCCAGAACCTAACTAAACCCAGACAGGAGGAACAACTGAAAAATAGTAAATAAAAACCCAAATCAAAACTGAACCCTGACACTGAGTTTTCTCTGCATAATGTGGAATCCAAGCTCTGCAGTAATTACACAATCCTAAAAAGGACATCATTTGTTTTTTTTAGTAACTGGTTTTCGGTGCATTTGCTATTGCAGTTTTTCTGCTCTTCTTGTATCTTTTTACCTTCTTCTGAGATAACATGGCCTAAGTAACGGACTTGTTTCTGCACCCACTGCATTTTATCTTTGCTAACTTTGTTTCCCGTTTTAGCCAAATGATGTAGCAGCTGCAAAGAATCTGCTGTACAGTGTTCAGCTGTTTTAGACGCAACTAAAAGGTCATCTACGTACATTAACACTTGGCTTCCATGCTTTGGATTAAAGCTCTCCAAGCATGTTAAAATGGCTTGGGTGAAAATTGCAGGGCTGTCTGCAAATCCCTGTGTTAAGCGTGTGTACCTATATTTTTTTCCCTTGAAAGTAAAAGCAAACCAAAATTGAGAGTCCGGGTGCACTTGTACTGAAAAGAACGCATTACTTAGGCCAATCACTGTGAAAAATTTCCTGTCAGGATCCAGTGTGTTTAACAATGTGTGTGGATCTGGGAAATTTGGAGCGCACGTTTGCACAGCTAAGTTCACTGCTCGGAGATCTTGTATCATGCGCCAATTCTTTTCGTCTGCTTTTTGTACAGGAAAAATAGGCGTATTACATGGTGAATCTGGGCATGGTCTAATTATTCCTGCATCCAATAAATTTTTTATAACTGCCATTATACCCTACTGTTCTTCATATTTTAGCCGGTACTGTTTTATCCGCGGCCTGTACTTTGATTTAGGAACTATTTTAATTGGTTCTACTGTTGTCTATAATCCTACATCAGTTGGTCCTGTAGACCACAAAGCATTTGGGATACCTTTTAAATAATTTTCATCGGATTCTGATAGCAAAGAATGCTGGATTATTTTGTCTCATGCCAAATCTTGGACGCGGGGTTCTGCATCGAACAGATGTAAGGCTGTTTCCATAGTTCTGTGCTAGGGCTGTAGAGCCTACCTGTTTTGTGTGGACACAGCTGAAAATCAGACGCTCTTTCTGCAGCTTTTAAATGCGGGCCTGTGTCTTTCCACTGTGCGTCATTGGTTTTAAACAATGACAAAAAAGGTTCCCATGGTAAGCCATAAAATTTTTTCATCTGTGTAGAAAGCATAACAGTAATTTCTGCGAATGATGTCCCATCTGTGTACATATTTTGTGTAGCCACATTTGTTGTTTCCTGTTTGAGAAACTGTTTTTCAAACTTTTCATCTGGGGCTAAGCACACATTCATAGTGGTGTGTAGATCAGCTAACAGAATTTCATCCTCTGGATTTGACAATGTGCTTCTAGCATTTTGACGGTAGAGACGGTAAGCATAGTGCATAAAACACAGGAGGATTTTGTTGCAGCGACATTACATGTTCTACACGGACAGCTTTCATTCCATCCTGCGTTGGAAAAACTGCAATGCCTAATTTTTCCATTAAGTCCCATCCTAACAGATTAATGGGGCAAGTTGGTGACATTACTACAGGAGCATACAACCTTATTTCCTGTTTGAGGGTCTTTTATTTCTAATGCTTTTGACATCCATTCTGAGTTTGACCGTTTGCTGATTTTACAAAAATGGGCATTTTAGATGCTTTTAGTCCTAGGTTATCTTTTATACATGTTTTACAGGCTCCTAAATCTCATAAAAGAGTAACTGGCTGTCTATTAATTGTAAGCACTATGTATGGTTTTACTTTTAATGCATTTTTAATAGCTCCCATGCTCCATACACATCTACTATTTTTAATGGCTCTGGATCCCCATTTTCTCTAGCCCCTAGTCACGTTTCATATGAAGAATCGCCCCTGCGGCCTCTTCCCCGTCCCCGCAGATGAGGTGCCTGTGTCTGATTGGGACATTCCCTGGACCAATGGTTGGGTGACCCGCAATTCCAGCACCCCCCATCTGTTTTTACTGATTTGGGCTGAAAGCCCCCTCGGTCGCTAGGACCGCCCCTGCCTCCTCGGAAACCTCCTCGACACCATTGAGGGGTCCGGTGGCTTGGAAAGCAAATATTTATTCTGGATCACACGAAGGATCTGCCCAGAAAATGTGTCCCCCCCAGACGCACCACCTCCCTTTTTAGCGTTTTTCTCTTTTTTGACGCGCATATTCCATAACTGTGGTTACATTAGCCGTTGCCAGTGTAACTAAATGTTTTTTAACCCACGCGGAGATATGCGGCTGGAAAACTTCCATTAACATATTTTTTAGCTGTTGCTTAGGGTGACCAGACGTCCCCGATTTCCTAATTTCATCTTGATGAGATTTTTCATGTACGAGCTAGAAATTTCCCCAAATTTGATTTCAGAAATCTGGTCACCTTACTGTTGCTGACATGGTGATGCCGCTGTGAAACCTATATTCTTTTTCAAAACGTACTTTGAACTTGTCTACGTCTTACCCTATTTTTTGTTTGATGGACCCCAAATGTCTATAAATCCGCCCTCCTGCGGAAAACTGCACGCTACAGCTGTCCACTGCTGTCTCTGTTCGTTCATTTGCGCTTGATTTTCAAATATTCCGCCTTGTGGGTTTCTGCCTGTATAATTCGCCCTTATTTTTTCCCAATGTTTTCCCACTGACGACTGTAAGGCTCGTCCGAACCCATGTCCATTTAAACCATATGAGTTATAAATTCCCTCCATGTCTTGGATCCATATTTCTGGATCTTCCTGCGGAGAAGTTAACCTTCTACAGTCTTTCTAGCTTCCTCTAACGACCACGGACGGAAAACTGGGAGCTGCTGAGCTCCTACATTAGGATTTGCGACCTGCACCATAGGATACAATCCTTTGGACTGGTCTGTAGATAACGGATGATCTGATTTACTCAGTCCATCCAGGTCTGGGTACAGATTCGAAATATCCCTGGGGGGTTTAAGGGATTATACGGGGGTGGTCTGTCTCCTACAGTTGCTACCATAGTTTGCGTGACTGAAGTAATGTTCTGGCGGGTTCTTTAAAGCCTAATATTGTGAGAAACCAAACAGGAACTGAAGGACGGCTGACCAATGGATCAGCGCTGCAGTCGCTGTCCCATCGGCAACCCCACCCCCTCCTGCTGGTTGAGGGTGTCTCCCTCTGTTTTTCATTATCTTCTGGACGGATGAACATAACATTAATTCTATTTATTCTATTTTTCGTAATAACCTCCTCTCTCCCTCGTGCCTGTATTAACCAACACCACGCTATTTCGAGCTCTTATAGATATATTTATATACTTACACACATACATACACACACTTTTTATTTCCTTTTTTTTTCCTAGCGCTTATTTTAGCCGGCACACAACATTTTCCCATTGATTCACCTTCAGCACACCATCTATTTTATACTTTTCCTTCCACTTCTCCAAGTATTTTTAATATTAAGAAATATATATAATAATATTTATTATAATAATATTTTTAATTTACTTGGATACAAAAACTATTAATCCCTTCTGGGATTTCCCTTTCTACTTTGTCCTGAACCCATCCTAATTCCTTTTGCGTTGTGTTTATCTACCTTCCAGGACCTTAATCCTTTTTTTATACCTTTCAGAACTTAAACCTGACTTTCCATTACTTCTGCGACGGACTCAAACCGGCAGCTTCGAGGGACTAAAACCTCTCGAATTAACTTTTCGGGGAATTTTTAATCACCCGTAACCCTGAACGACGGTCTTTAACCGGTTGTTTAAAACTTACTTGCTGTGGTGTGTTTTTCTCCCGTTCGGATCCCGTCAATCCCTCGTTGGCGAAAGGAGTTAACCTATGACGCTGGCCCAGCGAGGACATTACCTCCCGGGACTTTAGACAGGTCCTTGACTCAGACCACCGCTGGGTTTCAGCGCGTTGCTCCTCTCGTCAGCGAGTTGATATGTTGGGATCCGGGTCACGGCACCAGGCTGATAGGGTTATTATAAATAACCCATTTTATCCTAGAACGAAAACCACACAACAAAAGTTTAGACTGTTCTATAGAAAAGGACAGAGGATAAACCCAGACGGAGAACTGTTACTCCCTGACAGTCTGAGATCATCTGCGCCGGGCCATTTCTGTCCTCTTGCCTTTATTGTCACACATTAAAAAAGGGTCAGGAGGATTGGTCAGGAGGATTCAGGAATTTACAACATGGGGGTTGAAAACAAAGAAGGGAGCAAGTTTTATTGCGGATGGTGACCAGTCACCAGTTTCATGCACAGCTGGATAAGGCAAGGCATTCCTTATCTGGGAAGAGCATTTGTTCTCCCTGTATAAGGTACAACAGAACCTTCCTGAAAGCAAACTCTTAAAACAAACCAAATACCTGTAACTTGATAGAAATAAAATGATTGCATTCATATTTCTCCAACAAGTCAAACTTCAGTCAGATAGTCGGATAGTTCTTCCCAGGAGCGGATGTCCCAGCAAGTGAAATGCTACATTACTCAGAAAGAAAATTAAGAACGGCAGGCATATATCAGACAAACAGGGCCAAGCTAGTATGTTACAGTTTATGAAAATACTACTAGACAGAAACACTGTATCAAGTATGGCATGTTTTTTTTAAAGAATTACCCATGGGAGCATAGCTGTCAGAAAGTTGTAGGTTCAATTCCAGCTTCCTCTTCCACCACTTGTCAATGTGTCTTTAGCAAGGTACTTGATTCATTCAGTGATCAGGGTATTGATTAGACTATAATGTAAAACCACTTTAAGGTATCTCTATCACTAGAAAAGTGTCGATTGTAGCTGAATTCGAGCCTTACAAGCAAAAAGAGCAGACCAGAAGTCGGGACAGAAAGCTGAGAGCAACGGATTTCAGCGTCAATGACCAGTTTCCAAAGGAAATCCTTGATCGAAGGAAGGAATACATTGCTGAGGGCGTCAGGGCTACAGTTGCTGTAGATAAGCTTTATATTAATGGTCAGCTGTTCAGGGATCAGAATATCACTCCGTGACTTTATTAGCTGCTCAACAGGTGAATTTAAAGCATGTGACACTTGTTAAAAGAGAATAGAACTGAACACGGTGATAAATTAAATCTATGCACAGCTCAAGAGCATGTTGGCACAGTACGTTTGTTAGTCATGGCTGGGTTTATGAGTCATGGGTTGTAATTCTTTTTCTTTCACCCCTTCTCACTCTCTGCACTTTTTTAATTCTCTGTCTTTCTTTATCTTATTCCTCACACCTATGATGAATCTAAGGTTTGTGACATGGAATGTGCATTGAGCTGGCACCAGAGAGAAAAAGTTGAAGATTTTTAACCAGCTTAAAAGATTAAAGGCAGATGTCTTATTGCAAGAAACGCCTAAATCAGCTACAACTGTAAACGATCTTAACTCACCTGGGTTCCCTAATATGTTTGCTGCCCTCTAGAACTCTAGAAAAAGAGGAGTAGCAATTTTAATCCACAAAAACATTAGTTTTACAATATTAGACAAAATTATAGATCCTGAAGGTAGATTCCTAATAATAAAAATATCTATTCATAACCAAAAGTTAAAATATGGCCCAAATGTTGATGACCCCTCACAAACCTTTCCATGCACTTTTAGAACATGGGGATTTCATGCTTTAATATGAAAGACTCTGAATGAGAGCAACAACAGAGGCAGACTGATCGGTTCAATTCAATTCAATTTTATTTATATAGCGCCAATTCATGAAACATCTCCTCTCAAGGCACTTTACAAAGCCAAGTTCAATCATATCATACAGATTGGGTCAGATTATACAGATTGGTCAATAATGTTCCTATATAAGGAAACCAGATGACTGCATCAAAGTCCCGACAAGCAGCATTCACTCCTGGAGAAGCGTAGAGCCACAGGGAGAGTCGTCTGCATTGTACATGGCTTTGCTGCAATCCCTCATACTGAGCAAGCATGAAGCGACAGTGGGAAGAAAAACTCCCCATTAACGGGAAGGAAAACCTCCGGCAGAACCGGGCTCAGTATGAACGGTCATCTGCCTCGACCGACTGGGGGTTACAGAAAACAGAACAGAGACACAACAAGAGAGACAAAAAAGCACAGAAGCACACATTGATCCAGTAATCTGTTCTACATTAGATGGTAATAGCGGGTGAGCCGTCTTCTTTGGATGATGTCACAGTTAAAAGAACGCCAGTCCAGGTGTACCTACTATGAAGATAAAAGAGAGAGAACAGAAAGTTAAAGCAGAAATGACAACACGTAATGCATAATTGAAGAACAGTAGAACTCTATAGAGTGAGAAAATTAGATCCTGATGTCCTCCAGTAGCCTAAGCCTATAGCAGTAAAACTATAAAGGTAGCTCAGAGTAACATGAGCCACTCTAGTTATAAGCTTTGTCAAAAAGGAAGGTTTTAAGATTAGTCTTAAAAGTAGACAGGGTGTCTGCTTCACGGACCAAAACTGGGAGTTGGTTCCACAGGAGAGGAGCCTGATAGCTAAAGGATCTGCCTCCCATTCTACTTTTAGAGACTCTAGGAACCACCAGCAGACCTGCAGTCTGAGAGCGAAGTGCTCTGTTAGGAACATACGGGGTAATCAGAGCTCTGAAAAACATGGATCTGGCAAGCTGGTCTCTCAATACTATTGATAAAGTTTTTTGACGGGTTGGCAACGAAAGGGGGACCCGTCCGGTCCTGATTTGACTCATTTTGTGAGATACACCCTATATTCCTGGATGGAAAACGGTGTGTCTTTCGACTTGTCATTCCTGGACGTTTGAAACTTTTACATTTGGATTAAGGATACTTGGATCTCTACTTATTGTTTTTTGTGGATTTTTGAAGTATCAGTAAATACAGCGGATGTCGGAACCATTTGGCCTTGATCAGGCTGCCGGCTGCAAACAACGCGCTTACTATGGCTGTGAACGGACAAACCTGGAAGGTAAAAGAGCAGAGCCGAGGGCTGACTGTGCTGGTACGCAGTCTGGCTTTGGTGGTTGAACTCAAGGTTGTGATGGGATTAAATCTGGAAGTGTAGCGCGGAAAAGCCCAAAAATTCGGAATATTGGATTCATCATTTGAGCCAGCAAAAGACTAAAAAATGACAGTAAAGTAAGTGCAGCTTGTTCACATAACAAATAACATATTTGGATTTCGCCCTCCTATCTCTACTCCTGGATTGTTATGGCGGAGAGTGCTCAGAAAAGCCCCCGGCTTCCCCCCTCCCCCGCGGCACCTGTGGACGCTTTCTGAACTGTGGGCCGGCTGATAACATCAAGGACAATGGCCTCTGGAGAGTGTTCACGGAAATATAAATACTCTCATCCAAACACACTCACATTACTGATACTCATAAAACTGATGAACTTACGTACACGCGATGGGCCTCAGATGTTTACCTTTCTGCATATTTGTGTCTTGTGCTTGTGCATATTTGTGTCTTGTCTTGTGTGTGGTTTTTTTTGTCGGTTGTTATATTATGGCATGACAGTTATCAAACACAAACAAGTCTTTGCCCACCTTAGCCCATGGCCTGTTTGGGACCTAATGTGGTATTAGTGTTTCCTTATGTTGTCATCCATGGACGGGCAGATGTCACACCCCGCGGCTCCCGGGTGCTTTGGCATTGTGGCTGTTGGGGGGTTTCCTTGGGGCCGTCTCTCCTCTTCCCTTGGGTGGGGGAGGCAGATTTCCTGTGTTGACCCCTCTTAAGCACCTTTACTCTGAAGGTCCCTTTGGGCATCTGGGGTTTTGGTTCCCCTGGCGTCTGCCTCGGTGCTCTGGGGGGCAGGTCTTTGGCTCTTCACAACCACTATTGAGCATTTTTCTCATGGATAAACCTTACTTACACAAGCACATTCTCACAAACACCTACAGGTGCTTGGATCCAGGTACTTACAGACTCACTTCTATACAGAAAACCCCTATTCAGCTGTCACTTCATTCATGTCGTATTAAATTAAAAAAACAATTCACTTTTGCTCTTGCTACTCTTCTTTAAATCTGCCTGCTCGTATGGTCAGAAAGCCTGGCAGAGAGACACTGGAGTCAGAGTTATGATCCTGCAGCAATGTTTCAGTGAAACACATATTACTGCATTCCCAAAATTCTGGCTGACTGCTTGTTCTTTTCCTATCTAAAATTCTTGAGAAAGTAGTTGCTAATCAACTATGTGAACATTTACAAAGTAATGACCTATTTGAAGAGTTTCAGTCAGGCTTCAGAGCTCATCATAGCACTGAAACAGCTCTGGTGAAGTTTCACTAATGATATTCTCACGGCCACAGATAATGGACTTGTGTCTGTACTTGTGTCTGTACAAACTCTAGGGTCACTTGTGGAGTACCACAGGGTTCAGTCCTTGAGCCAGTTCTCTTTACTATATATATGCTTCCGATTGGCAAAATTATCAGACAGCATGGGATTCATTTCCACTGTTATGCTGATGACACTCAGCTATATTTATCCATAAATCCTGATGAATCCAATCAGTTACTTCGACTACAGGCATGTCTTGATGACATCAAAAGCTGGATGACTTTAAATTTCCTGCATTTAAATTCTGAAGTTGTAATCTTTGGACAAGAGTCCTCAAATTTAAACTTCTTAATCAATCACTTAATCTGGATGGCATTAAATTGGCCTCTGGTAATATAGTAAAAAAACTTGGTGTTATTTTTGACCAAGACATGTCATTTAAATCCCATATTAAACAGGTTTCCGGGTTTCCTTTTTTCACCACCAGAGTATTGCCAAAATTAGAAATATTCTGTCCAGGGGGGATGCTGAAAAACTAGTCCATTCATGTGTTACTTCAAAGCTGGACTATTGTAATTCTTTTCTATCAGGAAGTCCACAAAATGCAGTTCAAAGTCTTCAGCTGATCCAAAATGCTGCAGCAAGAGTTCTGATGAAAATCAATAAGAGGGATCATATTTCTCCAATTTTAGATTCCCTTCATTGGCTTCCTGTTAAATCAAGAATAGAATTTAAAGGACAAGTCTGGTCAGCAAGGAAGAATCAATGGATCATTATCTATACCTAAAACTAATACTTTCGTGGTGATTTAATGAATGTAGCGTTAATCAGTAAAAGAATAAAAGTATTAATTGTCGTCACGATCACTGAGTCTGGGAGCGGTCATTCATGACCAAATATAGTAACACCTCACTCCTGACGTCTTCTGGAAGTGATGTCATGGTGCGGTAAGCCGAGGGCCATTCTCCGCGCTTCACAAGCAAATTCAATAGGAACTATTATACACATCTGCGATCAACAACAATTATTTTGCATTTTGAGAGGACTTCACCATTGAAATTTGCGAGAGCAATTGTTGAAGCAACAATGCCCACATGCATTGGATGTTGCAATACATCGGGTAAAAGTGAAAAAAACATTAGTTATTTCACCTTTCCTCTACACCACAGCCGCAGCAGACAGATTCAACTCACATCGTCCCTTTTTGGTCTCCTCGGCTCAAACTAGTATGGCTGTATTTCATCAAAAGTCAGGTTGCTATCAAGAAAGTCTTCCATATATTCCAAATTGCTATCAAAGGGTGACAGTAAATCCACGGAAGTCCCATCGCTGTTGCTATTAAATCCATTACTCTCTGCTTCGCAGCGCGTTGTGACAAACACCAGATACAGCATTTGGGACTTTTTTTTTTTTCAGCATTGGGACTTTATTGAACATATTGTATAAACCAGTGGCGTATTTAGGCCATTTTTAGGGGTGCTCAAGCACCCCTAAATCTTAGCTCAGCACCCCTAAAAAATTACCGATTCAGAGTATTCCTGCGTGTTGGTTCGGCTCTGCCAGACGTGCGTACATGCACAGGTTCGCCCGGAGCGCCTCCGTTTGAAGCGCTCGGCGTTCCCACGGTGTCATTTCAACGCTGCTGTGCGCAGCTCCACTGCCTGCTTTTTGTTTGCTGTCCCTTTAAATTTGCAGCACACCGACCTGTGCTGTGTGCTGTTTGACTCCACTCTCATTGGTTTTGCTGCCTTAAATTCCGCCTTCCCTCTTCCTGATTGGCTGTTTTCTATTGCGTGTGTGCGTGCATGTTTGTGCTTGCTTGGAGCGCAAAATTTAAGTTTTGATTCATACTGGGATACTGCCGTTACCACAATTAATACTAGGCTACGAACTAGTCCCAGTTAAGAACCTAAATATTATCTGCACTAAAATAGGTGAAAGCTGCTGAGTGCAGTTCTGAACAGAAGCAGGAGGGAGAGTTTTGATTTGTTGAACTGGAGAAATGTAAGTAACTAACGTTAGCATCTCAAAATAGCATTTCATTCTGAAGTATAATACATTTTATCAACAAAAACCTAATCTCTTTTATAAAACTAAATATTCTGTGCCAGGCAGGAGTTCTGAAGACCGCTGGAAAGATGGAAAAACAATGACTGAAGGCTATTAAAAATTCAGATTCTTAGCCACAGCCGTCTGAAAAAGAAAAGGTGAGGGTTTCCCTTTTACCAATATTTCATTTCTATTATTGCTTTCATTTTTTGTCGACCTTTCGAGGCAGTATATACATAGAAGGTGTAAATTCTTTTTCATAATATACAGTATAAGAACACTAGATGCCACCTTAACAACTATTTTTTGTTTAGACTTTTGCTTAGTTATAATAGCATGATGAGGATTCCACAAAATAATAGTGATATTTATTTGACTATTTCTACTTCTAGAATTAGGATAAAGACAAATAAAACAGAGGAACACTATTTACATTGGTTTTATTGTACAAAGGTTTCCACACTGTCCATTAATAAATTAGTACAAACCAGGGGTGGAGCTAGACATTCTCATCATCAGGGGTTTAGCCCATCAAATATTACATCATTACGAGGGTAATTTGGTACACCAAAAAGTAAGCAATTATTTAATCTGTTGATGTGGTCGCAAAATTAATTTAATATAGGCCTTTACATATCTTAAAGTTTAATCTGCTTTTCTTTAATAGCCGTACTAGTATATACCAATAGTATATTCATATGTTCTCATTTGGATGATGAAATGGACAACCACTCATGTAACAATTCAGTCTTGGTGTCACCCATCTTACTCAAAGTACAGTATTGGGTCCTCCATGCTCCTTATGTATAAAGGTTTACTGCACATTTAAACATTGACAACTCACTATTGTTAGGGAAATAATTAGTTGTCTGAGAGGATGTAGGTAAGGAGAAGCTGTTATCTACACTTCAGATATATGATGTAAGAAATGTGTTTGGAATGTTAAGATAAATTACATGAAATGGGCTACACAGAGTAACTACAGCCCAGTTGTACATTTGTTGTTTGAATTTGAAATGCTGTTAGTATCATTTACAGTTCTACTTCCAGTGCAGAGTAAATACATTAAATTTACTTGCAGTACCTTGAATGTATAATTTTGCTGTGTTTTATGATGCAGACATATGTATCTTAGATAAAAAAAATAAGGATGGGGTTTATCTCTGCGCATTTCTATATCTTCAAAAGAAAATACAGGATAGACAACAGACATATTGTGACTGTATTGTAACGAATCGGAGGCAGAGGACCCAGAATTCAACTAGACCAGCAGAGGTTCGGTAAAAGAATATTTATTAACAAAAATCCAAAAACCAAAAGGGCAGAGAAACAAACAGTCCAGTTGGGCAGGCAGGGCAGGAACAGACAAAAACAGGATGGCTCAGATCACTGGAGACAAAGGGTAAAAAATCCAAACGCAAACCAACAAACAGAAACTTGCAGGAGGAGACTCACCCCTACTCAAACAGACGACCTGGCACTGATGTCTGGTCTCAACAGTTTATATGGAGGTGGAAGCAGGTGAAACCGGTGAGAGGTGATTGCAGCAGGGGTGGAGTTAGGCAGGTGTGCAGAATAAGTAATTAGACCAGACATCAGTGCTGAGGCTCAAAACAAGAACAGATCAGACAAATCTAAAAAGATGACAAGACAAGTGGACAGAAACAAACGACACACGATCTAATAAAGAACAAAACAACCCTGAAGTACAAACCTACAACAGAAAATAAAGCTAAGACTAAAACTGATGACAAAACAGGATAAACTAACAGTAAACAATAGTGATGGGTCGATGAGGCGTCATGAAACGTTTCGACACATTGCAACTCTGTGCCGATACTGTGCCGATACTGTGTCACTGAATACTGACACCTGCTGGACCTTAAAAATCACTACAGGCAACCTGGTTGACAGAGTTAACTGACACTGATTTGATGACCAAGTATACACAATACAATTTAAATCATTGTATGTTGCATTGTATTATTTTGTATTTTCATTTGAATTAAACATATATTTGATTTTTTTTAGATACAGTCAATAAATAATGTGAAGGAGGATGCTTGTGGACTGGCTTTTTTATTTATTTTTTTTACAAATGGTTGATCGGGCGCTGTGTTTAGTTACCTGACTGATATCATCTGTTCTGAAATCGGACATGCTGAGTATGACAAAGGGAGGAAAAACTACTCAGAGTAGCAACTTTCTACTCAGTGTAGATCAGCCGTTTTTTTCTGAAACGACGCTCAGAACAAAGACGCACAGCGCAACCCGCCCAACCAAAAAAGCGTTGCAGAACCCATCCAATCCATCAGTGGTGCGCTCCGATCAGCACCTGGCGCTCACAGAGCGAGACTGTGGTACAACACCATCACACCAGAGTTGCAAAATAGTTAAAAATTAACCATTATTAACCGTTATTTTGTTTACAGTTCAGCTTGGATTTTCTTTACTGCGCAGCATAGCTCTGCTGTGCGCGCTGCTGTGCGCGAATGCACACGCGTTAGAGGGAACAGAAACAGTTTGGCGCGTCAGTCAGTTCGAAACAGGTGCTGTATTGGTCACGTGACCGAAACAGTTCCTGTATCGGTCACGTGACTTTTCCGTAGCAATACACACATCGACACGGGTTTCGCTCTATGAGACCGACACATGCTCCGACGCATCGGTGTTGCCGGACCCATCACTAGTAAACAATAACCTAGACAAGACAAAACTCAAAGCAACCAGAGAACCTAAGGAAGGAGGGCAAAATACCTTAAACATAAACCAGAAAAAAACCCAAATCATGACAGAGCCCCTCCCTCAAGGGCGGATTCCAGACGCCCTTAAATAGAAAAAAATCAAAACAGACTAGACCGGGTGGGTGGAGGGGGTTTTCAGGACGGAGGGATAGAGTCCAAACAAAAACAATAACAACCCAGACCGGGCGAGAGAATGAAAAAAGTCCACAACTGTCCACACAAAAATGAAAACAAACCAAAATCAACCCACCTAGGGCGAAAACAGAAAAACAAATACGATCTGAGGACAGATCAACGAAACAAAAGTCTGGAGGGCATCCCGGAGCACGGCCCCGGCGTGTCAGGTTCTCCGGCGGACGTCCCGGAGCACGGCCCCGGCGTGTCAGGTTCTCCGGCGGACGTTCCGGAGCACGGCCCCGGCGTGTCAGGTCTTCAGGAGGCCGTCGGCGGACCAGGAACCTCAGAGCCCAACGCCTGGAGAGGGAGAAAACAGAAACTGGCGCCGGACTAAAGGTTGGGGACGGCGCCACACTACAGGCTACAGGGGGCGCCGGACTACAGGTGACTAAAGGGGGCGCCTGGCTACAGGCTTCGGGCTGGGCCTGGCTACAGGCTTCGGGCTGGGCCTGGCTACAGGCTTCGGGCTGGGCCTGGCTACAGGCTTCGGGCTGGGCCTGGCTACAGGCTTCGGGCAGGGCCTGGCTACAGGCTTCGGGCAGGGCCTGGCTACAGGCTTCGGGCAGGGCCTGGCTACAGGCTTCGGGCAGGAGTGCTTTAAAGCTGCGAGGAGCAGGCACTGGAGAATGTCCTTTAAAGCTGCGAGGAGCAGGCACTGGAGACTGTCCTTTAAAGCTGCGAGGAGCAGGCACTGGAGACTGTCCTTTAAAGCTGCGAGGAGCAGGCACTGGAGACTGTCCTTTAAAGCTGCGAGGAGCAGGCACTGGAGACTGTCCTTTAAAGCTGCGAGGAGCAGGCACTGGAGACTGTCCTTTAAAGCTGCGGGGAGCAGGCACTGGAGACTGTCCTTTAAAGCTGCGGGGAGCCGGCACGGGAGACAGTGCGCTAAAGCTACGAGGAGCTGGCACGGGAGACAGTGCGCTAAAGCTACGAGGAGCTGGCACGGGAGACAGTGCGCTAAAGCTACGAGGAGCTGGCACGGGAGACAGTGCGCTAAAGCTACGAGGAGCTGGCACTGGAGACAGTGCGCTAAAGCTACGAGGAGCTGGCACTGGAGACAGTGCGCTAAAGCTACGAGGAGCTGGCACTGGAGACAGTGCGCTAAAGCTACGAGGAGCTGGCACGGGAGACAGTGCGCTAAAGCTACGAGGAGCTGGCACTGGAGACTGTCCTTTAAAGCTGCGAGGAGCAGGCACTGGAGACTGTCCTTTAAAGCTGCGGGGAGCCGGCACAGGAGCTGAGATCGAGGGCGGGTCCTCCAGGGCCCCTTCTTGGGGCTTGGGCAGAAGCGGTTCCTCCTGGACCCCCTTGTCGCACGCTGGCGGCTGACCCTCCTGGGTCTCCTCGGCGCCCGCTGGCGGCTGACCCTCCTGGGTCTCCTCGGCGCCCACTGGCGGCTGACCCTCCTGGGTCTCCTCGGCGCCCGCTGGCGGCTGACCCTCCTGGGTCTCCTCGGCGCCCACTGGCGGCTGACCCTCCTGGGTCTCCTCGGCTCCGCTGGCGGCGGACCCTCCTGGGTCTCCTCGGCGCCCGCTGGCGGCGGACCCTCCTGGGTCTGCACGTCGCCCGCTGGCGGCGGACCCTCCTGGGTCTCCTCGTCGCCCGCTGGCGGCGGACCCTCCTGGGTCTCCACGTCGCCCGCTGGCGGCGGACCCTCCTGGGTCACCACGTCGCCCGCTGGCGGCGGACCCTCCTGGGCCTCCTCGGTGCCCGCTGGCGGTAACCCCTCCGTGACAGGAGCCGAGGCGTCAGCCAGACCAACCGCTCGCCGGCGTTCGCGGCGGCGGGACGGCTGCGGCAGAGCGCTCCTCCCTTGGAGGTGGCGTCTTGGACCAACCCCAGGGGGACAAAACGCCAGCCTGGAACCCTCAAAAGAGACCCTCTGCACATTAGCTCTGCAGGGGAAAGAGCTCCAGGGCCGCAGTAGGCTCATCATAGAAGAAAAAAAAAGCAGGGAAAAAACAACAAAAAAGTGAACGTGCTGGTCTGGCGATGGGTCCTGTGATTGGCCAGGTCGTACTGTAACGAATCGGAGGCAGAGGACCCAGAATTCAACTAGACCAGCAGAGGTTCGGTAAAAGAATATTTATTAACAAAAATCCAAAAACCAAAAGGGCAGAGAAACAAACAGTCCAGTTGGGCAGGCAGGGCAGGAACAGACAAAAACAGGATGGCTCAGATCACTGGAGACAAAGGGTAAAAAATCCAAACGCAAACCAACAAACAGAAACTTGCAGGAGGAGACTCACCCCTACTCAAACAGACGACCTGGCACTGATGTCTGGTCTCAACAGTTTATATGGAGGTGGAAGCAGGTGAAACCGGTGAGAGGTGATTGCAGCAGGGGTGGAGTTAGGCAGGTGTGCAGAATAAGTAATTAGACCAGACATCAGTGCTGAGGCTCAAAACAAGAACAGATCAGACAAATCTAAAAAGATGACAAGACAAGTGGACAGAAACAAACGACACACGATCTAATAAAGAACAAAACAACCCTGAAGTACAAACCTACAACAGAAAATAAAGCTAAGACTAAAACTGATGACAAAACAGGATAAACTAACAGTAAACAATAACCTAGACAAGACAAAACTCAAAGCAACCAGAGAACCTAAGGAAGGAGGGCAAAATACCTTAAACATAAACCAGAAAAAAAACCAAATCATGACATGTATTTGGTTTAATAGGCACATATTTACCATTCGTCTCTGTTGCTGTTAGTTCAAATGGAAAAAAGTCCCAATTCGACATTCATCAGATCCTGTGATGCTTTAAACATTAACAAACAGCATCTAGTGTGTGTCGTGGTTATAAACTTTGTATAAATGTCGCAAGAAATACTGCTTTTCTCTTTAGACAGACGAAACGCGCCCTGACGCTCAAGTCAAGCATCAAAAAATAGGAGCATGCATTTTGCGTAGGACCAATGACGTCAGACCAGGGAAGGATTCAGAATGCCTGTCTGAAAAGTTAAATCTGAACTGTATGTTTTTTTCCTAAAAAGGAAAACTATTTCCCTTAATCTGAGTTAAAAAAAAAAGTTCAGTATGCAAATTCATAAAGGAAATGTGTAGGGATTTATTAACTTATTAGCAATTTGCAGCCAATACCGCTGTCGAGCAAGGTTGGCACCATGATGTCACAAACTGGGAGGTGGCAGTACTGTTCTTTGACCAACATGGATGCCTCTAGTAAAGCACATTCAAATGAAAATGACTCTTCATTAAAAGAACTTATCATTTTTTTGAACAGTATGTAATAATTTTATATTTAAAGTACTTTCAGAAGTTTGAATTCTGAATATTGTTAGTGGTTAGAGCACAGAGCTTCGGTCCCAGAGGTTCTGAGTTCAACTCCCACAAGCTGCCATTCTGGGTCCCTGAGCAAGACCCTTAATCCCCAATTGCTCCCTAGGCGCCACACAGTGGCAGCCCACTGCTCCCCAAGGGGATGGGTTAAGATGCAGAAGTGAATTTCTCCATTGTGAGATCAATAACGTTCAATTATAATTATTATTATTATATGACCGGACTTCTCCTTTAAAATTCTCCTTCTCATGTATAAAGCCGTGAGAAGGAGAACCTGGTGGTTCTTAGAGTCTTTAAAAGTAGAATGGTAGGCAGATCCTTTAGTTATCAGGCTCCTCTCCTGTTGAACCAACTCCCAGTTTTAGTCCGTGAGGCAGAAACCGTGTCTACTTTTAAGACTAAGCTTAAAACTTTCCTTTTTGACAAAGCTTATAGTTAGAGTGGCTTATGTTACCCTGAGCTATATCTATAGTTATGCTGCTATAGGCTTAGGCTACTGGAGGACATCAGGGTCTATTTTTCTCACTCTACTGAGTTCTACTGTTCTCCAATTTGCATTGCTTGTCATCATTTCAGCTTTTAACTTTTTGTTCTCTCTCTTTTTTTTCTTCATAGTAGGTACACCTGGTCTGGCGTTCTGTTAGCTGTGACATCATCGGGGGAAGACAGATCTCCCGCTATTACCATCTAATGTAGAACAGATTACTGGATCAATGTGTGCTTCTGTGCTTGTTTGTCTCTCTTCTCTCTTGTTGTGTCTCTGCTCTGTCTTCTCTAACCCCCAGTCGGTCGAGGCAGATGACCGTTCATACTGAGCCTGGTTCTGCTGGAGGTTTTCCTTCCCATTAAAGGGGAGTTTTCCTCTCTACTGTCACTACATGCATATTTGGGTATGAGGGGTTGTTGCAAAGCCATGGACAATGCAGACAACTCTCCCTGTGGCTCTACGCTTCTTCAGGATGAGTGAATGCTGCTTGTCAAGACTTTGATGCAATCAACTGGGTTCCCTTAGATAGGACATTTTTTGACCAATCTGTATAATCTGATTGAATTTGACTTTGGAAAGTACCTTGAGATGACATGAAAATCCTTTAAGCAGCACAGCATCCAACACCAGCAAACAAAATCATCCAAAAAAAGCAACCTTGAGACAAAAAGGAGGAATTGAAGTTCCTTAAAAAGAATTTCAGAACAAAAAGAACAGAGCTAATCCAACATGCAGCCCCCTTGACCAGTGCAATTCTACAATCGTCAAAATTACCTGAGTAGTATACTGAATGTTTTGAGAAGATGTCTTGAAAGTTGCATCTTCCTGCTTACATTTACTTTACCACAATGCAGTTCATTTGAAACCTCTTCTGAACGGTCTTCGTATGGTTGATTTGATCTGCACACTGGTGTGATTAGTGTGTACATCTACACAAACAAACCACACCAGGCTGAGAAACTAACAAGAATACGCTATAAACAGACAAAACATCTCAGGTGTGGAAACAAGCTTGTGTTTCAGGTATCTTTAGATTTAGAACTGAGAAAAACAAAAACAAAAGAAACTAGGCCACAATGATCATGTAGTAAAGGCATTTTATCATAGTGAGCAATATGTACAATATAATAACAGATACAGTATACAGACATGATACATTCTAGATTTTAAAAGATTATAACATTGCTGCATGATGCAGTATAACAGAATCATATTCATAATAAACATACAGCATTTTCCATTCAACTAAAAAGTTCAGCATGTTTGAGAGGAATTAATGTTTTACAATATATGGATCAATGCAGATGAAATTCTTCAGAAATGTGCCTTAACTTAAAGATAGTGCCTAAATGTCACTCCGAATGTATATCGATCAATTTTTATCAACAATTTATCATTGATTGATATACAGTATTTTCCCTATATCCATCCATTTATCCATCTCTGTGATCCAAGATATTCACTGTAACTTTGTTACACTGTAACATCATAATTGCTTGCGTGTGTTCACTTATTGTGTAAAAACCTGTGTTACCTTCTGACGTATTCTTCCCATTTCCAACACATTACAGAATGTACTCAGAGTAAATTAAACAAGCTATTATTCTCCTGATAATAAAACATGGCATGTTTCTTTAAATGCTCTTAAAGTGATATTAAAATACAAATGTTCAAAGGCATGTGTCCTGCCAGAAATGTCTACAGAGGGGAACAAATGTATAAAGATACAGTAGTAAACAATGAAACAGAAGATTTGTCAAAGTTTTGATATCAGTCAAAAACAAATGTTTATCTACATAAAGCAAATTGTTTCTTCACCAATATACACTGTTTGCTGATGAATAATTCCCCATAAATGTCAGCAGCAAGTTGCTTGTTAGTCTGAACTTTTGTTAGTCAACTACGGTTTGGATCATAGTTCTCAGCTACTCAGATTGTGGCAGTTTTCACAAATGCAGTAAAATCTTTAGTTTTCATTTTTACCGATTTAAAAACCTAATACTGTGATGTAAATTTAATCTGTAAGTCCGCAGTGAGCACTTTACACGCAAATCTTTCAGCTGCCAATGTAATTTCTGGTTGACCCTCACTGCAAAATGAACTATACCTACAGAAATGTATGAAAACAAGTTATTAAACATGGGATACTGTAAAACTGTTTCTATAGCCCATAGTTGGGCTATGACCATTTAGCTAGCACTTATTATTGTGTTATTGTGCAACCCATGAACAAATAGAAACAATATCTGAAAATGTCCTGTCTGTACGTGCGGCTCAAAAACAACAAATCAAAGTGTGAAATGTTCTTAACAGAATCTCATTATGTAGAAATGAGTGTGAGTTTTTCTCTGGGACATGAAGCATAACATGCTGTGGAGACGAATCGGTTTCTCAAAACAGAAATGATCATTTCCTTCAAAAGCCATCTGGCTTCTTCCCCCTACTTTCCATGATGATGTACAAAGAATAAAATGGAAAACACATTGCATTTGAATAATCTTTCTTCCAGGAAGTGATTTAACTATCATTAGCTGCTAAAGGAATTTGCTTTGAATTAGATTTACCCAGATGCAAGAACCCATGACAGAGGAAATGTGTTTATCTTTCACCAATCAGTTCATTTTATATGAAAAAGCATAATATAGCAATTTAAACATGGTTGCATGTGCATGTGACTCTGCATCCTGTGCTTTTGGTATCATCTAATTCTGGATGGAGCAGAACATCCCTCCATGACACTTAAGCTGCCCTATCAATATGCAGATGAACATTAGAATTTGAACAATATAACTAGCTATTTTCTTCTAAATCAAGAGAAACACAGCAAGCAGATTTCGTCTGTTCACCTCAAACATGAATCCAACAAAACTAACCATGTGCAAAAATTAGCATTACTCCCCTGAGTGGCAGAAATATGTTAGTTATATTTTTGAGTCATGTTTTTCAATATTTTCATTTATGTAAAGCCTTGTAACAAACATATTCAGGTCCATCTAAGAGCTGTAGCAACAATTGAGGTATTTTTGCAGTTATTCTACAGATTCCTTCAGATTTGACAAAAAGCAGGTTAAGCTAGAACAGTCTCCTCAGGGAATATTCTGACCTTTTCAATGATTTCATACTTAAAATAGCATCAATAATCTTCACTTAACATCTCATCAAAACATGACAATAAAAATAAAAATCCCCAGCTGGTGGATGCAGATAGAATTGGTTTTGAACTTTATACTGCTGATATTTACTCACGACGGGTTTTAAACAAGATAAAGCAAGTTCAAATCCTTATTAAATGACAATTGCTAGGTACAATGACAATGTTTGGTCTTTTAATGGGGGGCATATCATGCTAAATCCACCTTTTAAACCAAAGCATTGCAGTTTCACTTTATATAGACCACAACTGAATGATTTGAGAAAAAGAAGGATTTAAAAGCACATGTCCCCTTAAAAAAACAAATTTTTGTATTTGAATTTTTATTACATTTAATTTCATTAATTTAATTCAAAAGCAGTCATGTTAGCACCCATTCGTTAACCAGGGCTAAATACAACAAGTTAGCAAGTTGCTGTATTCCATTTTTGTTGCTTAGAGTAGCTAAGCAACAACACCCACTCATCTTCAAAAACAACACAATCAACCCAAAACATTTAGGAAAGATTAGGCTTTTCTTTTAAAGGCATGTAGGGAAGACAGTTTTGTTGCTTCAGATCTAAACTGATTTAAAGATCTATTTTCTACAAAAACAAAAATACACCTTTTTACCTAACATTAAAGTATTGTTTTGTTATGTTTGGTTTGTTGGTAAGGAGAATAAATAAAAATTTGCGTTTTAAAAATTCTTCACATTCTTTGGATGGATGAGTCCTTTACACAGCACGATTGTGGCCTCAGCACCCAGTACTCTACAGTTCGGTGAAGTTTAGAATCCAACAGAGAAAACCCAACTTTTAGCAGAAGACATGTTTTAGTAACGTGGCGCTGAAAGGGCTCTCTGCCTACAGAAAACTTATATCCGCACTTTGTATAGAACTAATTAAAGACCCTAAGAAAGGAGCTTCTTGAAAATTTAACTATGTAAACAAATGTAAGTTACATGGTTTTAAATATGTAATAGATTTTACCAACAGTACTTTTTATTTTATATAAAATAATAATAAAAATTATTGCAATATGTGAAGGGGTCTGAATAGTTTCTAAAGAGACTGTCCACATATCTGAAATTATGGGCTGTGTTTACTGTATACAGTTGCTCTGCTAGATGGGAGTAAAAGGATTTTAAAGTTATAGGGCATGGCTTTCTGACTGTTGTGCTCAGTAAAGTTCCAGCTTCTTCTCTCTGACAAAGATCAGTGAATAAAACACACAAAAATGACTACTAAATGACAATTGCAAGGCATATCTGTAGTCGATCAAAAATAACTACAAGTAGTTAAAAGCTTTGTAAATTACATATTAAAGACTGCAGTTATTGACCTGATCAATGTCTGAGAGCAAAGTCAACTGAATTTCAAAAGACCACTGATATTTATTTGCAATCCTGAGAGACATCTTCCCAACTACTGGCGTCATTTTCTTCAGAGTCGGAGAGTGCTGCTGTACACAGATCACTGTAGATATCTGAAAAATCAAGAAAAAATGTCGATTTAGTTTCAGTGTAACCACAATGATGAAACACGAGAAATACACTAGGTCCCATTCAGTTATAGTAGTTATGTTAAGGAAAGCACAACCCAGACTGAAATAAGGGGAATGTACTCAAAAGGAAGGCAGACAGGGGTATTCATCACAGGCAGCAGAAGAGGATAAAAAACCAAAAGAGATATAATGCCACTTAACTGCTATCCATAGAGATCAGTTTGGCTCAAATATGTATGAAACAGCAGCTCAGAAACAAAGAAAAAAACTCTGGATAAAACGGTAGAGAATGAGCGGCTATTTTAAAGAGGCAGGGCACCAAAACAAACCAAGCCATTCCACAGCAATCATTTAGAAACTGGGTTCAGGTTTAAATGGAGGTAATTGTGGAAATCTTGGTTAGAGACACAGCAAACAAGGAACACAAAGCAAAGAAAAGATGTTTTAAGGATGAAATCAACCATCATTGTAAGTATTGGCTAGACATTAGCTCTTTGCTGCCTCATGAGCTACGAGCTCTTTACGCATCCTGTTCAGATGACAGGTCTCGAGAAGCAATGGAGGGTTGAAGAAGCTGACCCTCCGGTATTACTCCCCAGATCCACCTGAACAGGTAGTCACACACAGGGTTAGAAGCTTACACTAAGAAGCGATGGTTCAGCAATTGTTACGTAGAGAGACACTGGGTGATCTTTCAGGGCCTGGCTAACCTAAGAAATACATTGATCAACAGAATCTGATGTAGATAATATCATGTTGAGGAGGAATCAAAGTGTTTTTATTGTACAGTTAAGCCTAAAATCACTTGTATCCCTGGGAGATTTAGATTTATTGTTTGCAACCAAGAAGTTAATTGCTGACTGGAATGAGGTGGGCTTTACTCAAAAGACATAAAAAACACACAGTGTAAAATGCGCTTCTATTTAAAAACAAAAAGTATTTATACCTTTGTCTGTAACAAGTCGAAACATCTTTGTTGGCTCGCAGCAATCAAATGCTTCAATAATTTCAGACCAGGTTTTTGGCATATTTCCACTGCTATTTTGATGTTTTACGTTTGGTGGTGAGATCCAAATGTTGTAGTCTAGCAGGCCTCCTTGCCTTTAACCTAATCTTTTGCTCCCTCCTCAGATTCTCTATCAGATTCAGGTCATGACTCTGGCTGGCCCACTCAAAACTGTCAACATTATTTCTGTTTGGAGGAAACGTGTTGATCAACTAAAGAGATCATTTTTACTGAAATCTGCCAGGTGTATAAATAATCAAGAGCCTAACTGTAGATGTACGGTGGGCCACCGTATAGATGACACACCCTTCGGTTCTACAATCACACAGGAGCTGTGATCTCACCGATCTTGACTTGAACAAAGTTATAAAAAAAATAAAAAATAAAAAGGATATGATGAAAACAGTGATTTACACATGTATTTATGTCAATTATCATGACTCTGATGATGAGTGAATATGAGTCACCGAAAGTTCCCACAACAAATCTTCACCAGCAGACCTGACAGATCTGGACGTCCGTCAAGACAGTCTTTTGACTTTTATTGAGTCTTTACTGTGGCAAAACTAATGGCGGCACACATACTGGTACCCAGTGAGCTTAAGGCAAAGGAAAAAGCATGCTACCCCTTTATTTTTGAAAGTGACAATAAAAACACTGAATTTTAGCTGTAAAAAATGTTAGATGTACAAGAGTTGAGTCTAAACAGAATTCACCTATAAAGCAGTTTTACATTTTGAAGTGTCTTTTTTACGTCAGGATGTAACGTGCTATACAAGAACTCTGCCTTCCCCGCAAAACCACATATAAGGCAGATGATAGAAAAACTGACTTTTTCCAGTCTAGGTCCCTCATCAGTGTCTAAAACAGAGAGAGAGAAAGACGACGGCGGAGAAAGATAAGACGTGCGTATTTCAAGCAACATGCTGAATTCAGTGACATTAAAATTCTACACATCAAGCCAAAGCTCTTCCATCCCCATACACTCCAACCTCCTATCCAAGCTATCATGTTCCTTCCATCCCTGCAGAAGTGGTCTGCTCACATTTACCCAATCCATTTCCTTCAGTGCCACTGGAGAGTGAGGAAGCAATTACAAGGCTGGAGTATAGGGTGGAAGATGGGAGAAGATGAGTGGGTGTTAGAGTGAAGCCATTGGCAGTTAGTCGGAAGTGGCCAGTATTGTTTCTTAATAGAGTGACCTCTTTTAGATGCTGTTTGAAGTGTACAGGAAAAGGCCAGCCCTGTCCCCTCTGTTAAAGGGTTCTGGATTAGCCTAGAACATAGAACACAATAAAGAAAATAGTCTTCACTAAAGCACTGGAGTAGGATAAAGAGAATAACACTTTTTTGCTGCTGATGCTCTGTGTAAATCCAATCCATCTGCCTAAATAAAGCATCAACACAGAGCCACACTAATGACACGAACGCCAGATCTGAAACTGTAACCAGCAAACCCTGAAAAGACATAAAGTGAGGGTTACAGTGAAAACAATGAATACTTACAGCAATAGCCATTATCAACTCTACATTATTAGTGTCTGCTACTGTGAACCAGTCTTTCCTTTAGTGTAAATTCTAGATGGAATGTATCTAAACTACTTTGAAACCTTGACAGCCGAGGGTGCACAAACTGTAACAAAGACATCCATCCATCCATCCATCCATCCATCCATCCATCCATCCATCCATCCATCCATCCATCCATCCATCCATCCATCCCATACTGGGGTACGCCCCCTGGGGGTGTCGAAGGCATGACGCTGTATTTAGTTTGTCCAGAAAACACCAGCACATGTATTTCAGCTAAAAGGGTCCGTGGGGACACAAAATCTGCTAAATGGGACAATAGCACCATCTGCTGTTCAGTCTATACCTGCAGTCAGTAGTATTACAATAGCAAGGGATTGTCAATAATCCTCAGAGCAACTGCTCAGCTATGAATTTCTGTGTACGAATATAATAATGAACTCCTGAAAAAGTATAAAGCGTCATGTAACTATATTTTGTCTTTAATATTAATGACATGATATTATTTTCACCATATTCTGAGCTAGGTAGCGTATGTTTAGTCGCTGTATTTTAAAGGTGACGAGGTTCATATCTAGCTAAAGTAACATGCTCTTCTTCCAAAGAGAGCACACGCTACTGTTTGCGCAGGCAGTGTTTCAGCTGTTAGAAATCAAGTTTTCTGTTGTTACAATGTAAAAGGGATTCTGGGTAAGCGATGGCTTACTTGCATTAAAAGATAAAACAATAAAAGTTGTATTTTAAGCCATTTTCTTTGAACCAGGGGACACAAAATGTTTGCATTCTTCAAGGCGGGACAACAGAAGACATTTGAGAACCACTGCTCTATAGTAAAAACTCTCATCCTTGCCATTTGTGGAAAATTATCTGTGATGAGAAACTAACCTTTTTAGTACAAGGTATTAACTGCATTGGGGGCCAGTGTTGCCAGGCCCCACCAGATGTCACTGTCAAGCTCTATGTTCACAATAATCAATGGGACAGGATTGTTCTTTATAGAGTAATGTAAAAAAAAAAGACCGATTCCAGTTAGAAACCCATCCATTCATCCATCTTCTAACACGTCTATCCCTTGTGGGATGGCGAGGGGTGCTGGTGCCTATCTCCAGCTGTCAATGGGCGAGAAGCGGGGTACACCCTGGACAGGTTGCCAGTCTATCACAGCGCCTGTAAGTAACCTTTGTGTCTATATATCTAAGGCTACGTTCACACTGCAGCCTAAAGTGACCCAATTTTTTTGCCCATATGCGACCTGTATCTGATCTTTTCATAACAGTCTGAACAACAGAGATCAGGATTTTTTCAAATGCGACCCAGGTCGCTTGGATATGTGGTCCTGAATCCGATACGTATCTGATCTTTTCAAATGCGACCTGTGTCTGTACGGCCAGGTCGCATTCATCCGACCTACACGTCATTGATACTTGACAAACGTCACTAACAGTGGACCTGGCTATGCCAAAGAGGTGGGCTAAAAAAAAAAAAAAAGAGGTTGGCTATTGTGCGGTAACATGCACCTGTTGCAAGTCAATACAGCCCCACGGCAACGCGTTTACTCGCTGCTATGGCCGCCGAAGATGTGTGTTTTTACGTGAGAGCGCTAAAGAGATCCGTTCAGACGCACATAAAGGTTGCCTTTGTCATTCGAAAATTATGAATGCAGTTCACACAGGAGATCACATACAAGTCGCATATATTTGGAAATGTGAACGGACACGCAAAAAAATCGGATTTCACAAAAAAATCGGAATTGAGCATCAAGGCCTGCAGTGTGAACGTAGCCTAAGTCTGCCAGAAAACTGATAAGCTCAGATGGCTAAATCCTCCTGAGGCACCTTGATGTTGGGGCCGGCCCACCAACGTTTGCTTAAATGATGAACATCTGAAATCGGAGTGCGGATGTCCAACACACTCTCAGTAGACAGCTGTGGGGCACAAATACTCTAGCCTCAAGCTCGGATTGTCCAATCAGAATACTTGAATTGCACACATTATGTTTACGTTCTGCTGGATAGTGTGTGACCATCTGGGCAAGGCGAGGCAAATTTATTTGTATAGCACATTTCAGTGCAAGGACAAGTGCTATTACTATTAATTAGTAACTAACAGTCATTTAAACAGTTAAAAATGGCAAGAACAACTAGAGAGCATAAGCAGGAGTACGGCAGAAGGGGCATTTGTGAGGTCTAGAAAACAGTGGTCAGGGAAAGAGCTAAATCTCTTTTACTTTTTTTAAGTTACAAAAGTTTCATGCTAAATGAAATACAAGTTCTCATTTTAGGATAGAAGTGGCAAGCGATGACCTGAAAAATACTCCATAGCTTCTATCCAACCAACCACTACCTTCAGTAACTTTACCAATGTCTAGGAAAAAAAGAATAGGATATGCTCTAGTCGGGCTTTGGCTGCTTCGCCTCCAGTTTCTTATTACCGCCACCTGTTGGACTAAAGGTGAAGGGCAGGGACTTAAATAAATGGCCTGAGGTTTTTCTGAGCAATGAAAACAGCAGCAATTAAATTCCCCAGGCTTCCTTTTACCTTGGTAAAAACAATTCCTGGGGGCTTTAAATCCCGGGGCCTACAAAGGAAAAGGGGATCTATAGCTTGTTCTACCTGTGCTGCAATTGGCCGTAGCATGTCGCAAGCACTCACACACACTTTTGTAGTACAGGATTTGCGTGAGGTCTTAAAACCTTGAAACTAATTTCAAGGCCTTAAAAGTCTTAAACTTATGTTCTAGTCTTAATTTTTTTTTAATAGGTCTTAAATTTCTTATGGCCGTTTAACGCTACCTCAAATGCACAATAAAATTTAATAAATGTAGTTTGAAACTTTACATATACATATGAAAACTTCATAGGATTGAAGTTCAACCGGGTCTAAAAGTCCCTACAGTTCCATATTCTCCAGACAAATCACTCTGGTTTTTGCCATAAGGCTTTTCTCTAGTAGAACCAGCAACCAGTGGCCTGAAAATGATTGCAGGTGAAAACTGGAGGTGATTTGCTACAGGAAACAGTTTTATAATTTAGCTTGGCCTTTCTTTTCAAGCCACAGAACATGCAAATGTGTCCACAGACATTTCTTTCCTACAGTGACCTTTTGTGGATTAATTACAGGTTCATATGGCTCGAGAAGGTTAAAGTTTTAATGCATCATTAGTGAACGCTCTGCTACCTTCTTCACAGAGCCACTACCAGGCCTCAGCTGTCAGATCAACATCACTCTGAGCATACAGTACAGGAAGAGTCGATAATTGTGCACGAAGAAATGTGTGCACCATTCCTTCCTCTATTGGCTCAAATTGTAAATTGAGAGTCATGTCGTAAATAAAGTGCAAACAAAGTGAATTTAGCCCTCATGTAAATACATTCACCTATACTCACAGGAGCACGTAAAAACCCACTGGATATACAGCAGAAGGATAAGCTGGGATGAATGTACTCTAATTGTGTACAACTGTAATTTGGCCTCAGAGGTGTATATGCTCGAAGGCACAAACACCCACACACCCACACACACACACACACACACACACACACACACACACACACACACACACACACACACACCAATCCACACACAAAACCTCAAACAGCATAATTCAGGACACATGAAATACAGAAAAGCATGAAGAAAGCAATGCACATGTGGAGAGCATACATTTGGATGTGTATGCTGCACACAGCAGAACACAGTCTATCAGTTACACTTAAGTTGATTCAACAAAAAAAGGACCAAGGAAAGGGAAGACATGAATTCTTCATGCTCCTCATGGAAGCGAGACAAGTATGGGTGAGCGAGACCTTTTAAAAACCCATAGATGAAGACGACAGGAGACAGTCTTCAGAGCTGAAATATGCATGAGCTGATGAAAAATGAGCACAGTTACAGCAAGTTGAGCTTTTATCTAACAGAGTAATCCCTTCCAAGTCCATGTAGCCTAAAGAATTCTTCCAGCTAGACTCCAGAGGCTGCTTGATCATAAAAGCAGATGCACTTTCCTTCTTTGTAAAGGTGTGGGTTTGGAAACAGATTCAGTTTTCATCAAAGGTGACTCTTTTGTAACCGCCTTCCAGGATTTAGCACTAGAGACCATTAAAAAACAGCGATGTGTCTCATTGCTCTATCATAGTTTTGTGATGCACTCTGAGAATGTTTCAATACTTGGTCGTCCCACTGATGTCTGAACAGGGCAGTCGTTGCTCTGGTCCTACTTCATTCTTTTGACCTTAGTTCATTAATGTGGTCAGATGTTTCAGACTCGTCTACTCATCTAGACTCATCTACTGCAACTATCGCTACGTTTTAGATGTAAGGCAGCCATATTGGATTTTGAAGCCAAGGTCAGGCATGGGTTACTGGTTTCATGGTATACCACAATCTGAAAAAGTCATGATTTTAAAACCAGTAAAAATCTCTGTTTCTGCAGTATAAGCGTTTTTTTAAGGTTTCGTCATAGAGAAGGTGCAGGGGAAATCCTTCAGTTTGTGCGCAACTGCAGCATCACCACCCCTCCCCCCATGCACCTTTGGATAGCAGCTCAGGTTCTATGATGGCTGAAGGAGGTGAGCGTCCCAAGCTGAAAGGGACCAAACTGCTTTTGTTTGTAAATCAGCAAATTTACAGAATAAGCAAGGGGTCAAACAACTGTTTCCCCCACCTTATGCTGACAATGGAGATAGCAAACCTGACAAGACACAGCCCTGGGGTCTCATTTCTAAAACTTTGTGTAGAATCCCTACTAAAAGGGTGTGTACACTCAGAAAAGGAATTTGGCGTAAGGCAAAAAAAAAAAAAAAAAAATCAGATTTATAAAAACATGCCCACACACACCAGCACACAATTTCCCTTATTAGATCACAGCTGGACCTGAACGTTTGCGTACCTGGTTCTGTCTCGGGTTCTGCCCTCTACACTCCCTCTACACTTCACCATAAATGGTTGATTTAAAGTACCACATGAACGTTAATGTGTATTAAAATGGGTCAGCTGGTAACTTTTTTCATCATAGTGACGTGGCAGACACGGAGAAAAAGCAAAGAAAAAATGTAATAGAGGGGTGTTTATTAAATTTTGAAATCACAGGTAAAAGCACTGATGTTTTCCACATTAAAAGAACCGGTTAAAAATGAAACCTGATGCTGTTGTAAATGTCAGGTGACAGCCTGATATTTCATCCCTGAAACAGTTTTTTCCTTCTAATTCTTGCATGAGTGTATTTGAGCATTTATTGCAATTAAAGTAATTGCGTCATACCTTGTCACAATAATCTGTGGAACACGTCACCATGGTGACCATCAGGGAGAGGAATGTGATGGTTGAAAAAGATGTTGTGCGGACTTTTATTTAAGATTTAAACCGGTTATGAAGCATTAATCGTTGAAGCGGCAGATCAGCGAGATTTTTCTCACAGATGATGTCCACATAGCTATTTATTACTTCTGATAATTTTTTTTCGGTCTCCTACACGCATCTCTCGTTTTTTGCGTTCGCAAAATCCATGGAATCAAAACGATCTCGCTAGACGGATTTTCCCAGTGACGTCACGCCGTGAATCGCAAACCTGGAAGCCGGCACCCGCTATACTGTCTGAGTACTAAATCGATAACGTTGTTTGCTTTCACGGCTTTTTTTACAAGATGCCTCGTCGTTGTGTCGCTATGTACTGTTCCCATTAAGATGGAAGATTGCATGAGTGGCCAAAAGACACACTTAGAGCCCGTTTGTGGCTCGTCATTTTAAAGACGACTGCCTCGGTGCTCCGGGGGAGGGGGACTTTGGCTCTTCACAACCGCTATTCTTCTTCATTTTAATGGCAGCTTGCATCCATTATTGTTGCACTACTGCCATCTATTGGATCCTAATATCTATTCCTCAAATTCTCTGATCCCAGTATTTTTTTTAAACCTAAAAATCTTCTTTTCCCCCTAAATACTATTTAGCTTATAAACCACATTCTCAAATTTAAATTCCTATGAAAACCTAATTCCGTTGTTTAATAATCTTTGATTTATATATCTTCTATAATTAATAAAAACATGTTCTATTGTTTCTACATCATGACACCAACTACAAAAACCAGTAAGATGTTTCCCCATTTTACAAAGAGTTCCATTTAAAAAAAACTGTGACCGGTTCTTATTCTATTTATAATTATTTCCTCCCTACTGTTTATTCCTCTAATCCTTACTACATCAACTGTATTTTGTATTCTATATAAGTGTCTTCGATTTATTTCATTATCCCACCTAATGTTCCATATCTTCTTGCTTTCTCTCCAAACTATACTTTTGCCTTCAGATTTGGATAGCTTTACTAGCATATCAATATCTTATTTTTTAATAGCCTCTTTAGCCAACCTATCTGCTCTTTCATTACCCAAAATACCTACATGAGTCCAAAATAATATTACATTTTTATTTTGTTCACATACTCTATGATGAACAGCCATAAGCTCATAATATATTTTGATGATTATTTGTACATCCCTTTTGAATACTCAATGCAGATAATCACTACAAATTATTATTTTATTTATATTAGTATCCTCCACCCATTCTCAAGCTAATAATATAGCACATAATTCTACTGCATATATACTGAGATAATTAGATGTTCTTTTTGAAATAATCTTGGTCAGCAATCACCACTGCTATACTAGTTGCTTCACTCTTTGTCTTTTTATTTTCATGTATCTACACTCACCGGCCACTTTATTAGGTACACCTGTCCAACTGCTCGTTAACACTTAATTTCTAAGCAGCCAATCACATGGCGGCAACTCAGTGCATTTAGGCATGTAGACATGGTCAAGAGAATCTCCTGCAGTTCAAACGGAGCATCAGTATGGGGAAGAAAGGTGATTTGAGTGACTTTGAACGTGGCATGATTGTTGGTGCCAGAAGGGCTGGTCTGAGTATTTCAGAAACTGCTAATCTACTGGGATTTTCACGCACAACCATCTCTAGGGTTTACAGAGAATGGTCCGAAAAAGAAAAAACATCCAGTGAGCGGCAGTTCTGTGGGCGGAAATGCCTTGTTGATGCCAGAGGTCAGAGGAGAATGGCCAGACTGGTTCGAGCTGATAGAAGGGCAACAGTGACTCAAATAACCACCCGTTACAACCAAGGTGGGCAGAAGAGCATCTCTGAACGTACAGTACGTCGAACTTTGAGGCAGATGGGCTACAGGAGCAGAAGACCACATCGGGTGCCACTCCTTTCAGCTAACAACAGGAAACTGAGGCTACAATTTGCACAAGCTCATCGAAATTGGACAATAGAAGATTGGAAAAACGTTGCCTGGTCTGATGAGTCTCGATTTCTGCTGCGACAGTCGGATGGTAGGGTCAGAATTTGGCGTCTACAACATGAAAGCATGGATCCATCCTGCCTTGTATCAACGGTTCAGGCTGGTGGTGGTGGTGTCATGGTGTGGGGAATATTTTCTTGGCACTCTTTGGGCCCCTTGGTACCAATTGAGCATCGTTGCAACGCCACAGCCTACCTGAGTATTGTTGCTGACCATGTCCATCCCTTTATGACCACAATGTACCCAACCCATGATGGCTACTTTCAGCAGGATAATGCGCCATGTCATAAAGCTGGAATCATCTCAGACTGGTTTCTTGAACATGACAATGAGTTCGCTGTACTCAAATGGCCTCCACAGTCACCAGATCTCAATCCAATAGAGCATCTTTGGGATGTGGTGGAACGGGAGATTCGCATCATGGATGTGCAGCCGACAAATCTGCGGCAACTGTGTGATGCCATCATGTCAATATGGACCAAACTCCCTGAGGAATGCTTCCAGCACCTTGTTGAATCTATGCCACGAAGAATTGAGGCAGTTCTGAAGGCAAAAGGGGGTCCAACCCGTTACTAGCATGGGGTACCTAATAAAGTGGCCGGTGAGTGTATGTCTACATGTGTTGTCTTTTACTTTCCTGTATCTGTTTATTCACTTGTGTGTAAATGCACCCCAGCAAGCAAACAAAAATGTTATGAGAAATTTTACTCACTGCTGCTTTTTGTTTCAGACTATGTAGACGACTGTTTCGAGATGCTGGTAGCAGAGCTGGAGAAAATAAAAACTAAGCAGGTTGATGCAGCATAAGAGCCCCCATCATTGACAAGTTCATTTGTGAAACCAACAAAAGATGATGCCATCAATCTCTCATTCAGTCGATTTTCAAAAAGACCATGAAATCATTTTATTAGTAATTGCTTATATTACATAATAACCACAACAATTTTGTTTACATGCATGTTTTAGATTTTATTCTTTCAGCTTGGGTATATTTTTTAACTGCCAACAGGTGACCTCTAAAGGTAAAATCATTTTCATGTCCTGGGGGTGGGAAGTGGGCCCTTATACAGCTGACTGCACACGAGGGGATCACAGCCCTGGTATCTTTGCCTAAATAGTCCCAACACCATCTCACAAATTGTCTATAGGCTATATGCCTATGCTGTTGCTTGTATTGGGACCAAGCAACCTGCAATGTCCAAGCATTTAGACACACCGCTTCCATGCCAGGATGGTCTGTGATACAGCCAGGGATTCTCCATCCATCTCCTCTCTGGCTTCTTCCATCTTAGCAACAACCAAGCCGATTTCCTGGCAACAGATGCACTCTCTTGCTGATTCCATAACTTGGCAGTGAGAACAGGAACACCTAAAAAATAAGATTGATTAATTGTATATTTGTATATGAATTACACACCATAACTGATTTGCTAAATTCACTATTAATGCATTTATGGTAAGTTGGAAATGGATTTACATTTCAGGAAATATTTAGTCCTTGCTATTACTCTGTGTATATTTTTGATATATTATTATTTTTGACTTTTGTTATGTAAGTATGTAGGCTAAATATTAATGAACCTATACTGTTTATAAATTGTTGTCAAGTGATTCTTTATGATAACTAGCACCTCATCATTGGGCCTAACTAGCCCAGGGAATAGATTCATTTTGAGTTGTGAATAACTGCTCATTCTTTTTAGTGACTTTATTGATCTCACAGTGGAGAAATACATTTGTCACGTCGGCTCAATAATCAAAAGAAGGTGCCAAAAGAAGTAAAAGGTGCATGAGGTACAGTTGTGGTCAAAAGTGTACATACACTTGTAAAAAAATCATAATGTTATGGCTGTCTTGAGTCTTCAATAAGTTCTACAACTCTTATTTTTCTGTGATAGAGTGATCGGAACACATACATGTTTGTCACAAAAAACAGTCATAAAGTTTGGTTCTTTCATAAATTTATTATGGGTCTGCTGAAAATGTCACCAAATCTGCTGGGTCAAAAATATACATACAGCAACAAAATTTGTCAACTTTGGTGATGTAGCGAGTTGTGTCAATCAAATTAGCTTCATGTCATGGCCTCTTCACTTCTTCTAAGTGATTCTGATTGACTATAGCTGTTGACTTCTCATGAGCCCATTTAAATAGGGCTCATTTGACCCAGTGATTAGACTCAGCTACAAAAGCTACAATGGGAAAGTCAAAGGAACTCAGTGTGGATCTGAAAAAGCGAATTATTGACTTGAACAAGTCAGGGAAGTCACTTGGAGCCATTTCAAAGCAGCTACAGGTCCCAAGAGCAACTGTGCAGACAATTATACGCAAGTATAAAGTGCATGGAACAGTTGTGTCACTGCCACGATCAGGAAGAAAACGCAAGCTATCACATGCTGCCGAGAGGAGATTGGTCAGGATGGTCAAGAGTCAACCAAGAATCACCAAGAAGCAGGTCTGCAAGGATTTGGAAGCTGATGGAACACAGGTGTCAGTCTCCACAGTCAAGCGTGTTTTACATCGGCATGGACTGAGAGGCTGCCGTGCAAGAAAGAAGCCCTTGCTCCAGAAAAGGCACCTTATGACTCGGCTGAAGTTTGCTGCTGATCACATGGACAAAGATAAAACCTTCTGGAGGAAAGTTCTCTGGTCAGACGAAACAAAAATTGAGCTGTTTGGCCACAACACCCAGCAATATGTTTGGAGGAGAAAAGGTGAGGCCTTTAATCCCAGGAACACCATGCCTACTGTCAAGCATGGTGGTGGTAGTATTATGCTCTGGGGATGTTTTGCTGCCAGTGGAACTGGTTCTTTGCAGAAAGTAAATGGGATAATGAAGAAGGAGGATTACCTCCAAATTCTGCAGGAAAACTTAAAACCATCAGCCTGAAGGTTGGGTCTTGGGCGCAGTTGGGTGTTCCAACAAGACAATGACCCAAAACACACATCAAAAGTGGTAAAGGAATGGCTAAACCAGGCTAGAATTAAGGTTTTAGAATGGCCTTCCCAAAGTCCTGACTTAAACCCCATTGAGAACATGTGGACAGTGCTAAAGAAACAGGTTCATGCAAGAAAACCATCACATTTAGCTGAACTGCACCAATTCTGTCAAGAAGAGTGGTCAAACATTCGACCTGAAGCTTGCCAGGACCTTGTGGATGGCTACCAAAAGCGCCTAGTTGCCGTGAAAATGGCCAAGGGACATGTAACCAAATACTAATGTTGCTGTATGTATATTTTTGACCCAGCAGATTTGGTGACATTTTCAGCAGACCCATAATAAATTTATGAAAGAACCAAACTTTATGACTGTTTTTTGTGACAAACATGTATGTGTTCCGATCACTCTATCACAGAAAAATAAGAGTTGTAGAACTTATTGAAGACTCAAGACAGCCATAACATTATGATTTTTTTACAAGTGTATGTACACTTTTGACCACAACTGTATATACAGTGGATCGAGGAAAACAATATATACTTTGAATTGTTTCTTATATCATGCCAATTACATTTGATTATCAAATATCAGATGCTGGATTCCTAAAAAGCTTAATGCCAACAATACCAGACAGAACGCGGCTGCCCGATTTTTAACAAGCACGTCTAGACGTGAACAGATTACCCCTGTGCTCTCGTCACTCCACTGGCTTCCAGTCCGTTTTAGAATTGATTTTAAACTCCTGCTGTTTGTTTTTAACGCCATTTATGGCTTGGCCCCCTCTTACTTGTCTGAGATTTTAACCTTTCGCAATTGTGGCAGAGCCTTGCGCTCCTCCTCCTAATCATTGGTAAACTGGCATTTTAGCCATTAAATGTCTATGGTCCTAAAAGAAAATGATGTCAACATAGGAAAAAATATTTGAACTGCGTAGTTAAAAGAAAAAACGTGTCCTACCATTCATCTAATCTCCCGACGTCCAATCTCCACTCCTTGTCCGACTCGGAAGGCTGTTGTTCCTGCGCTGCCTTCTCTTCCTCTGAAACGTCTGGGTCGAACATGTGAGGCTCGAGAAACAAACATTCTTCCTCCGACACATCAGAATCGTCACCTGGTAGGAATCGCTCGGTTGAAGTCGAAACTTCACTTTCAGACTTCTCGTCGTCGCTCTCGCATGTAGTGCAGTAATCCGCCATGTTGAGATGAACGTTCACGTTCTGACTTCACAACTTCCAGGTTGGAGGACGCTTGAAAAGTGATCAGAATCTTTTCTGATTTTCTCTTAAATGTGAAAAAAAAAAGTTTAAAAATCGGTGGTAAATTTATTTGTTCAGATTTTGCTACATATATACGTAAGGTTAAGTCAAACTGACGGACGCTTCATAACCGCTTTAAGACGGCTTATGGGATTTTTATTTTATAGATTAGGTTCTTATGTATAGACCAGTTCACGCGTGACGTCAGCGCTACATCCGGGTCACGGTGGTTGGCAAAAACAGTACTGTTCTCGTCTACTACATGACAAAACGGGTGATTTAGAGCGTACTTTTAGTTAGTTTATTTTTGGAATCTAAACAATGCCTACCACTTGTGCTGCCGGTTGCACACAGAGGCATTCCAAATCGTCGGATGTAAGTTTCTGTCGTTTACCGAAGGACGAAGAAAGACGAAAGAAATGGATATTTTCAATGAAAGGACGCAGGCAGACAATCCCAATCAACTGTGGGAGCCATCATACCACGACAGAATTTGCAGTCTACACTTCATTGTTCTACTTAAATCATTATATAAATAAAAAATTAGGATATATACTTAAGTCAAGACATAAACGTTCGTTTCGTAATAATATACGTACATTTACAATGTATGCAAACCCTCTGGCATGAGTCTGTGAAAAGGATTAATAAGACAAAAACACCACAAATAGTCCTTAGTGAACAATGTTTTTTTTTACCTACCGGTGGCGGGTCTTCCTCTCTGCTGAGGCGCTGTCTGTGTCCGACTCCGCTTTCGGATGTTATACAAACATGTCTGAATATCCATCCATCCATTCATCCATCCATCCATCCATCCATCCATTTTCTGACCCGCTTAATCCCTCATGGGGTCCCGATATAAAATAATTGTAGCCGTCCAGTGGTTTCATGGCTTCCATGCTCTCTCGTGTGTACTGGCCTGCCGTGTTTATAAGGTAGCTGTATATGTTGCCGTACGGAACACTTAGCCAGCATTTCACAGACTCGCTCCATCCCTTCAGGCTTTTGCTGTGTGGATCTGGCAATCTGATACCATCAACCATCAACTTACTCTTAAAACGATCTTGTGATACGTTATCTAAAGAAGAAAAATACGTTGAGAACAAGTTGTTTCCTTTGTTTGCGACTGCAATTGTGTTCGCCTTTTGCCTACCAGTCCGGCGCGCATGCGCGAAAACCCCGGATCAAAACAATAACAATGAACTGGTCTATAGTTAAGTTTCCCCAGCGCAAGTAAGAATAACACTGCAGTTTGGAATCCTTTTGATGAAGTTGATCTATGATTAAAGTCTGATATGAAGTGAAATTGAAAGTCTGAGAGGAATCCTGATGCAGTTTGGCTTCAATTCACCACTTCACCATCTGCGTCGCCAATTTCTCATCTCCAAAATGAGCATGCGCCTAGGCAAGAGTTACTGTGAAAACAACGTGATTTTCCAATCACGTTGTTTTCTTTTTATAGATCCCTACTTTTGCGTGGAAAGTGACGTACACACATTTCAGGTTCCATTTTGTGCATACGCAAGCTTTATAAATGAGACCCCAGGTGATCATATTCAGGTGATAAATACTGCTTTATTTACTCAGACAGAAGTACCGCCTGAAACTTAGGCAGGAGTTCTTGTGGAGACACTAAGAAATGTATGTATGAGGTCCTAGGCTTTCAGCAGCTTTGTAAGACAGGTGCTGGGCAATGAAAATAATATCCAAACATCTTCTATGACCCTTGGTAGGGTAAAAAGTGAAATTATAGACTTTTGCATTCCTGTAAACAGTGAAAACTTACCAGTTTCCATTCTCCGCTTCCTCCAGAAACTGGACCATGTCAGTGTTTCCCAGAGAAAGATCCTTCGCTTCACATGACGCGTATGTCAGCTGAACTCGGTAACGGCTGCTGTCAACCTGGAGGAAGACATGAATTTCAAACATAGAATACAGCAAGTATTGATTTTTCTTCCACATTATAAGAGTGAAACTGCATTTCAAATAAGGCTTAAAAATGTCTGCTCTTTTTCAATTGGCTGTTGTAGGAGAAAGGTCTGCACTATACAAACACCCCAACAATGTATATATTTGAATTACCTTTAGCAGTCTAACAGGTAAATCTACAGCTAAGATTAATTATTTCACTCTATTGATAAACCCAAAGGTTTAATGTGGCATTCATTGCAAAAATGAGAGGGAGTTTTTTGAAGAGCGTGGGTCATTACTATTCCCAGTACATCAGTTTGTGTAGCTTTCTACGGTGCATTATAGGACCTATAGGAGAGGCTAACACATTCACTAGATACATGCAGGTAAAATCCTCCTCACCCCCTTCATTCCTCCCTTATTTCTTAAATGTCAAGTGGTCAGTGCCTGCTGCTAAGAACACATACAGGACTGTCTCAGAAAATTAGAATATCGTGAAAAAGTACTGTATACTAGTAGGCTATTCAACTAATCACTTGAATCGTCTAATTAACTCGAAACACCTGCAAGGGTTTCCTGAGCCTTGAAAAACACTCAGCTTGGTTCAGTAAACTAAATCACAAGTATGGGGAAGACTGCAGATCTGACTGCTGTCCAGAAGACCATCATTGACACCCTCCATCAGGAGGGTAAGACACAAAAAGAAATTTCTCAAAGAGCAGGCTGTTCACAGAGTGCAGTTTCAAAGCACATTCACAAAAAGTGTGTTGGAAGGGGGAAATGTGGCAGGAAACGCTGCACAACCAAGATCTGGCACCTGCCCACAGTGCCAAAACCACCAGTAACTGGTGTACTGACCATGGCATTACTGTCCTTGATTGGCCTGCCAATTCCCCTGACCTGAACCCCATCGAGAATTTGTGGGGTATTGTGAAGAAGAAGCTGAAAGACACCAGACCCAACAATGCAAATCAGCTAAAGGCCGCTATTGAAGCATCCTGGGCATCCATAACACCTCAGCAATGCCACAGGCTGATTGCCTCCATGCCACGCCGCATTGATGCAGTAATCTGTGCAAAAGGATTCCCAACCAAGTACTGAGTGCATTAATGGACATTTTCAAATGTTTGATTTTGTTTTGCTGTTATAATTTTTTTTTTACTTGGTCTGAGGAAATATTCAAATATTTTGAGATAGGATTTTTGAGTTTTCTTCAGCTGTACGCCATAATCAGCGATATTAAAACAATAAAACGCTTGCGATATTTCAGTTGATTTGTAATGAATCCAGAATGTATGACATTTCATGTTTTTTAATTGCATTACAGAAAATAAAGAACTTTATCACAATATTCTAATTTTCTGAGACAGTCCTGTAAGTCTAGAGGAACTAATTCAGCTACGGAAGGGTCCAATTTTAGAAGGCTGAAAGAGGATTTCAAAGACATATGAGGAAACCAAAGAATGATGGTGACAGATTGAAAAAATGTGATTAATGTAAAGGCTATGTTGTTTCAAGTGGTCCAGAATGTGTCTCTCCAGGCTACATTTTTCACAAAGTTTTATAAAGTTAAATTAGGAATAAAAACATTTTCATTGTGTCCCTGTTTAAGTTTCACCCCACTAACATTAAATACTGAGCTAAGCAGGTCATGTGTGTTTTACCCTTGCTTAAAAGCATACATACATTCTTATTCTTGCCTTCGTCTTCGGAAGAGTTCGAGGATTCCTCTCCACTGGAGGGAATCGTCTCAAAGTCCTCTGTGTCCATGGAGAGGAGACGTCTCTGGGTCCAGCCTAATAACACATCAACACACATTGCTACTTTAAAAAAATGATTAACCAACAGGTGTTACTATTGGATGGGGATACTGCTTAAAAAAGTAGCATTGCTGTGCATTTAAAAGGTGCAATGTGAGATAGTTGTCATTTGCTGGTACTGGAGATTAATCTTAGATTAAGTAAATCTGCAGAACAAAGCCAATAGCTTTCCCTTTTGGTAGTGAGTATAATAGCAAGTCAGACTGCGGCCCATGCCAAGGCATTTTTAACCATATAGAAAAGTTCAAACTGATACATTTTAGGCCAGAGTGAGCCAAAGTTATATTGGTAGCTTATAAAACTCCTGAGTTATGATGCAGAATTACATCTACTGAAGCAGACTTTATTTACAGTTTTGAAATATTAGTGGCAGAAAGACAGTGCTGGATAATTACACAGACTGATACAACCAGCAGCCTCAGGTCATGTCATTTTTCATATTATTGATGTTGTTCCAGTGATAACACAGCAGAGAATGAAACAATGGTATAATGCAAAATTGTGTCCTATACTGTTCTATTAACTTTGTCTGTTTGAGCTTCTCTAAGTGAGTCTTAAATCCTGTCTGAGGGGTGAGCAACACAAGAGAGAAGCTGTCACTGCTTCCTGGGAATAAACAAAGCTTCTTTTTTTTTTTATACTTTTTATTTAGTATTTTTCAAGTTTGTATAGAACATACAGGGGGGAATAAAAGAGGGAAACAAAGGGAAGAACAACAAGCATACAACAAAGGTGTAACAACGTCACTGTTTAGGGAGGTGTGGGGGTCACGCTAGTTTTCTTTGGCGTTCCAGTCTCTTTATGGGCAAGTCCTTTCTGGTTTGTGTAATGAAACCATTTTCTCCAGTGTTCTTTCAGGTGTTTGGACTTTATCCTTAGGTGGTAGGTCATTTTCTCCATTGTGAAGATTTCCTCTACTATTGATATCCACTGCGTCAGGTGTGGAGGGTCACTTTTAAACCATTTTCTGGTAATCTCATTTTTGGCTGCCATCATCAGGATTTTGAGGAGATAGATGTCTTTCCTGTGTATCTCTTAACTCTCCAGCCAGCCCAAATAAACAATTTGTGGGTCCTTGGGTATCTTGTAACCTATGATTTCTTCTATAGCCTGAGCAACTTGATCCCAGTCGGTTTGTATTTTTGTACATTGCCAAAATATATGAGAGTGACTGGCATTCATCTCTCCACATTGCCTCCAACATTGTTGCTGAGTGTGGAATAATTTATTTTGTAATTGAGGTGTTATAAAGTAGCGTATCAAATTTTTCCAGCCGAATTCCCTCCAGCCTCTGGAGCTTGTGGAGGACTGTTGTGTTTTGCACATTGAAAGCCAGTCACTCTTTGACAGTTTCACTTTTAATTCAGCTTCCCATTTGGACTTTATATATAGTGAGTTGTTTCCACTTCGACTTTGTAGACTTTTATACAGCTTAGAGACAATTTTTGTTGGGGTTTTCGTATATGCATCCGAAAATAATTCAATCAATTCATTTCCTTCCGGTGATAATTCTTTCTCAACCTCCTTAGTGTAGAAGTGTCTTAGCTGTAGGTATCTGAAAAGATCTCTGTTATTCAGTTCAAATTCTCTTCTGATTTTGCCGAAGGATTTAAATGTTTTTCCCTCCATAAGTATGCAGATAGCTATTATCCCCTTTCTCCTCCATTCTATAAATGTGCTATCTGTGTCCTTTGGTTTGAATCTCGCTGACTGGGAGGGCCATATCAATATTTTACTATCCCCTTCTGATTTGTATTTTTTTAGGACCCCATACCATATTTTGAGCGTTTCTTCTAAAATTGTGTTTTCTGCAATTTTACTTATTCTTTCTTTTTCACCAAGCCTGGCTTGTTGTTGTATTTGGGATACGTTTGATTCTATTTGTTTCCATTTGGCTTCATACTCAGGAGAACACCAGCTGATTACGTACCTTAGTTGTGCAGCATAATAATATTCTCATCATCTGCGAATAGCCCGATTGTATGGTCTTCTCCTGCGATGTTCACTCCCTTCAGCTGTTTGTTTTGCCTTATGAATTGTGCTAGGGGTTCTATGTAAATGGAAAATAGTGAGGGGCTGAGACAGCAGCCCTGCCGTGTGCCTCTAAACAGATTAAAGCTTCCCCCAACATGACCGTTAATTTTAATCCTTGCAGTGGGCTCTTTATATAGTGATTGAATACATCTTATGATTTGTTCGTTAAAACCCATTCTCTCTAATACTTTATACAGAAATGACCACAAGACCCTATCAAATGCTTTTTCTGCGTCCAGACTAATCAAAGCTGCTGATAATTGTTGTCTGTTTATTTGGTCAATTATAAGAAGAGTTCGCCTTATATTATCTTGTGTTTGTCTTCCCATAATGAAACCTGATTGGTCATCATCTATAAAGTCAGTTAAAAGGTGTTCAAGTCTTTTGGATAAAATAGAGGTAAACAATTTGTAATCAACATTTAGAACAGAGACTGGGCGGTAAGACTCACAAAGTGTCTTATTTTTACCTTCTTTTCCAATAACAGAGATTACTGCCTCTTTCCAAGACGGAGGGGTGATGGCGTGTTGCAGCGTAAAATTGAATGAATTTAACATTACTGTGGAAAGGTCTTCCTTGAAAATTTTGTACCATTCGTTGGGAAATCCATTTCCCCCTGGGCTCTTGTTTGACTTTAGCTTGCCAATTGCGTTGTTTAGTTCCTTTTTTGTTATGGGTGCGGTAAAATCCTCATTTTGTATTTTTCCCAGTGATGGAAGGTCTAACGATTGTAAGAATTCTTCAATGTTTATTGCTCCGTTTGGGTCCGGTTGGGTGTATAAAGATTCCGGAGTCGTGCTCCCGGGTCGCTGTCCTCCGCTGTGGGCTCCGGTTCCTGCACGGGAAATCCTTGTGTTTTCATCTCCCGCAGCACCTCCTGTGCGCTGTCGTAGGTCCGAGCTCCGGTGCTCCAATGGATTCTCATCCTGGTGAACGGCGTCTGAAAGCGGATATTCTTTATCCCAGCGTACTCTTTTCTCTTTTTTACTATCTCTGCCGGGTAGTCGTGGTCAAAGTAGAGAGTCTTGTTACTCTGCTGGATCTTTCCTTTTTTCCATGCTTCCCTCAGCACCGTCTCTTTAGTGGTGTATTCTTGGAAATTTATTATGATGGCTCTCGGGGGCGCCTCGGGTCGGGGTTTGGGAGCCAGTGATCTATGGGCTCGTTGTATTTTCAGGTCGAGGTCTGGAGGTAAAGGTAGCTCTCTCCGGAGAAGTTTTTCAATGAATTGAGGGAGCGAGTTTCCTTCTTCTCCCTCCGTTAATCCAAAGATGCGCATATTATTTCTTCTGGCTCTGGCTTCCAGGTCCATAACTTTGCGCTGTAGTTCTGTTTGTTGCTCTAAGCTGTTACAGAGCACCTCGGTCACCTCCGCCGACCACCGCTCTACCTGCTCCACTCGGTTCTCCATCTCGCTCGTTCGTTCGGACAAGTTCTGTACCTCCGTTTTCAGGTTGTCGAGTTTGCCTTTTATTTCTTCTCCGAGTTGTGTAATTTCACTCCTCAGATTCCCGTTGTCCACCTTTAGGTCTTCTTTTAACTCTTTTATTGCTTCTAGTATGTCGGCAGAATCCATGCTAGCGCCGGTGCTAGCTTGTGCAGCTTCAGCTTTAGCCTTTGTTATCGAAGAGCCTATATCTTGAGTTTTTGGCATTTTTATTTTGAATTGGCCTCAGATATGTGTCTTTCCCTCCCTCCGCTATTTCTATCTCTCGGATACTGCGTTATCGAGTTGGTTAGAGGGATTTATGCTATCAGTTCGGGAGAGAAGTTTCTCGTGCGTCTGTCTACTCCATGAGTTAAACCGGAAGTCAAACAAAGCTTCTTTTAGATGCAGATATACTTTTCAACTCAACGAATCTAAGAAAACTGCAGACAAAAGCAAGCAAAGACTTTTTTTTACCGATACTTATTACCAGAGTCTGATTTTTTTTAATGACAGTGTGAAACAACACAAATTTGACCTGATTCATGTCTAAGGTTTCTCCCAGCAACCTCGGCCTGAACGTCACCCTTTGATCCAAGTTTTACATCACTGAAATGCAACAGACTGAAAATGTTGCACTGGTAGAGGCGGGAAGTTGTGAAACGTTATCATAACTTTGTCAACTCGGGTTGCACAGCAGCCTCGGAACTGAGAGACAAGCTCATATGTGTAGCATCCATACTCCCTTTCCTAAACACAGCATGAATAAGAATCAGAATCAAGTTTATTGCCAAGTAGGTTTGCACTTACAAGGAATTTGACTTGGTGTTGATGATGCAGACAAAACAAAATAGATATATATACAGAAAGCTATATACACGGTAGACTGTGCGTTAATGTAACGCAGAAGGTTTGGAGATGCTACGTTGGTGTAGCCTGTAGGTCCTGAACGGGGGAGGGAGAGAGGCAGTGTCAAGTGTCACGGGCGGCTCTTGGCCATGGTAAATGTGATTTCATGTCTTCTGTGCATGCAGGGAACTTCAGGGCTGCAGAATGTTCACACTGGAGTCTGAGGAGGTTGCATTTAAATTATAACATGAACAAGCATAATTTCTCAGTAGAACATCAGAGTTGAGCTGTAAGATCTGCAGGGAGGACCTATTCTTATTACATGTTCAGTAACTTTCATGTTAAATGTAGGTGTAATGAATCTGACATTCAGCCAGACATGGTGTTACACTTAAAAGATCTAATGAAACCTGCAGAAGCAAGCATGAGCCTGGCCATTCTGACATCTGTCTGCTCACAGCAGGAGATGACAGGCAGGTTTACAGAGGCTGGTATCAGTTCCATTGGACAGGCATTGGTGATCATGGGCAGGCTGCAACAGGTGGGTGAATGAGGTTGAGGTCTTGAACAGAGATCAGGCAGGGAAAAACGCTGGACATCTACATCTACTTTCAAGGCTTTCAATAATCTGGCGCCTGTCTGTGTGCTGAGGTCTAGTATATATAGGGAGATGAACAGGTGAAGGACATGAGGTTGACTGAGCTGCCAAGGGAGCAGGCTCGCGGGTGCTTAAGATGATTGTGATTGTGGCGGTAGAGGACGAGAGGCAGCAAGCAGACAGGCCAGAACATGACAGTAGGAGGATTGATAGAGTTTAAACTATTTGAAAAGGATTTTATTAGCCCACCCAGATTGATGAGCAACCACTCGTGCCACTCTATGACAATGGTAAAGCCTTCCCACAACAACACCCTTGCATTGTGCTGTAGAGCCCAAACCAAGAGGATCCCCCTCCATGATGCTCAGTTAAGGAAGAGCATTTCCTTCTTAAATCCTACAGAAGCAGAAATAATGTGATTGGGTTTTTCCATACTGACTTCATCTGTTTTAATAAATAAGAATGTGTTTTTTATAGACTAGATATTAGATTGAAATAATTTGGGGAAGCCGATACAGAAAGGATAATGCTGAATCTGGTGCAGTAGAGAAAACGCTAGGATTAAACGGAGTCTCTTTTTCCCAAGACTTTAAATTTTGACTCGCAAGATCTTGGGAATCTTACTCATACAGTGTACACAGTGTTAAAACAAGAAACAGTAGTAGCCAGAGCATACAAGTAGCTGGGTGCAATGCAAATGATCTTGTACACCTAAAACTCTACTGATGAGGGGGCTGGATGCTACATATATATCTGTAATTCTTCGTAAAAAAGTTTTCAGCCCCTTTCACACAATAAGATCAATGGCACATTAGACGTAAACAAACGCTGTGCAATGTTTTATGTAACTTAATCCAAAATATACCTGGCTTGGAGCAATTTGGCTTACAACGTAAACCACACCAGGAAAGCTCCCTTTCCGTTAGTGCTTTAAATATCCAAGATTTAGTTTCGCTGTCAGTTATAAGAGGCATCCTGAGAAATGTCTCCATGAGTCCTCTGCAGTTACCTGGCTGGGACGTTGATCTGGGGACAGCTGATGCGCTAACAGCACCCCCAGCAATGTTGCTGGTCATGCTCTGCCGCTTCCCAACTGCAGCCATCGCGCCACGTAGCGTATCTGCAGGGAAGCCAAATTCTTTATGCCGATCTTAGCAAATAAAAACCAATGTAACAAAGGGCGGCAGTTGCAAAATGATCAAATGTACTACAATCAAAAATAAGAGCAGTTCTACTCATGCAGGACTTGACACCACTGAAAAGAAACTCTGGACCACACAAAAATAATCACATGCAACAAAAACATGTCATCTAATTCTTTCTGAACTTGATGCTCATGCACTGTAAAGTTCCCAAATCAGGCAACTAATGGAGACATAAACAAACATCCAGAAAATAAAATACCACCACCAATTACAACATTTGTCAAGCTTCACAAAAGGCTTAAAATGATCTTTTTCCGTATACCTTCGAAACCAAAAGGAGTGGGATCGCTCTTTATCTCATGTCTCTTGCTGTTAATGCTAGCAGAGAGGGGACCTGGCAAATAAGATGCAATCAGACAATTATTCAGAAAGTAGCCCATTATAAAGAACGGCACATAAAGTAACCCAGGAACATCCATTAAGCTCCTCTTACATTATAATTCAGTGACATTTAATGTCTGTCAGTTAAAAAGGGAGGCTTTTGCTCATTTGCTTTTTAAATAATTTTATGATGATCATTACTATAAAAAGACACATGGATCAGACACACCGAAGAATTGGTCCAACTACAAAATAAGAAAAACATAAATGTAAAAAGAACCAAAAAAGCATGTTTATTCATTTTCTTGTTAGGTTCAGAAGAGTTTATGTGGTCTGGAAAAAATAGAAAAACACCAAGAAGGCCACCTTGTGCCATGTCTCAAACACTGAACAGTCTTAAACTGATGAAAAACAGCTAACATCTTAGATCTAGGTGGCACTGGGGAGTCTTTATCATTTAGTTTGTGTCTCATCAGTATGAGTAGCTATTGGCTCTGGTACACTGATGGCAGCGCAGAACTCTGCTACACCCCTTGACTCTCAGGAGGTTGGCTACAGGAGTGAACACGAGTCCTAACATAACATTTCACAGGGAGGCTGGAGAACTGACAGAATCCACTCATGAACAGAAACAGGAGACGAATCTAGTTCATTTGTGAGGAGCAAGTTGGCTGTAGCAACAGTTGCTGAACATAATGCAGGTAGGATTGTTTATATACACTCATCATGGGCATTGATGTTGTTTTTTTACTTTAATAATAGCTGTTTTTCCAGCGTGGAATAGATGCAAAAAACAACATATGACTGCAATGATGTAAAGCAGCACCATATAAGTTCTGACCCAAGTATTAACTTAATTTGAGGTATATTAAATTATTTTTCAGGTCAATATACAGCACCTGGGTAATATGGATGCTCCGTTCGGGCTGCCCTTCTTAAAAACTCTATGCAAATTTAGAGGGTCGGATCTGTTGCTGAATGGGTCATGTTTCCTTACAAGCAACTCTATGACTTCGCAACCTGCTGGTCCAAACTGGTCTGCTTTCAGATTCCAAAACCCGGAGGAAGACTGTTTAATTTTGTGACAGTGGAGTGTTGCCAGTGGCCCTCAGGGGCGCTAAACCTGGAGGTTACAGGTCTAGCGCCCCTAGTAGCTAAAGTTACACAGGGCTGCCTTAAAAAAGAGAACTAGGTGCACAAGCTTAAAATTATTGTGAATTTTCTCTGATATATTAAGCCTCAAACATATACAGTCGTGTTCAATAACTTTGAATATTATGAAAACATTAGCCTACTTCAGTAATTCAATTCACATTATATAGAATAATTTCATGGCTTTATTTCAGTTAATTATGATGGTTTTCTGCTTATAGCTAATAAAAACATTACATTAAAAATTAGGATATTACATCAGACCTGTAAAAACATTTTAATACAGATATGTGGGCTTAATGAAAAGTATCTTTAATACCTGTTATTTTCAAAAGGTATTTTTAATCTGACAAAGAGCTTCATCGGAACAGATGTTCTAGTTTATTTTATTTATGTCACTGTAGATATATTCCCCTACATTTTTTAACAAGCTATTAAATTTTCTTTAATTTGACCCAATACTTTCTCAACAGTGATTCTGACTGAGATTCTGACTTTGACGGCACCCATTGGACTAACCAGCAGCGAAAACAATGTTAGGGATGTCTTTAAGAGCTATTTCTAAACAACAGTTTCTAAACAGTCATATGTGATTCTGCGTTATTTTGATGAGTCACCACCTTGGAAAGGTCCAGCGGAAGCCCTGAACCATCTCCATCAGATTAAAGCTTAAGATGTTCAGAAACCACCAAGGCATTCCCAGACCAGCCGGGAGACATAGTCCCTCCAGCGTGTCCTGGGTCTTCCCCTGGGCCTCCTCCCAGTGGGACGTGCCCGGAACACCTCACCAGGGAGGCGTCCAGGAGGCATCCTAACCAGATGCCCGAGCCACCTCAACTGGCTCCTCTCGACGTGGAGGAGCAGCGGCTCTACTCTGAGTCCTCCCCGGATGACTGAGCTCCTCACCCTATCTCTAAGGGAGAGCCCAGACACACTACGGAGAAAACTCATTTCGGCCGCTTGTATCCGGGATCTCGTTCTTTCGGTCACGACCCAAAGTTCGTGACCATAGATGAGGGTAGGAACGTAGATCGACCGGTAAATCGAGAGCTTCGCCTTTTGGCTCAGCTCTCTCTTCACCACAACGGATCGGTACAGCGCCCGCACCAATCCGTGTCCCCCAAGGGATCCAGTGGGGGGTACTCCGGGAGTATGGAGTACCGGGCCCTTTAATAAGGGCTGTCAGGTCTCTGTACGACCGGTGTCAGAGTCTGGTCCGCATTGCCGGCAGTAAGTCGGACTCGTTTCTGGTGAGAGTTGGACTCCGTCAAGGTTGCCCTTTGTCACTGATTCTGTTCATAACTTTTATGGACAGAATTTCTAGGTGCAGCCAAGGTGTTGAGGGGATCCGTTTTGGTGGCCTTAGGATTGCGTCTCTGCTATTCGCGGATGACGTGGTCCTATTGGCTTCATCAGGGCGTGATCTACAGCTCTCACTAGAGCGGTTCGCAGCCGAGTGCGAAGCGGCCGGGATGAAAATCAGTGCCTCCAAATCCGAGACCATGGTCTTGAACCGGAAAAGGGTAGAGTGCCTTCTCCGGGTTGGGGAGGATGTGCTGCCCCTAGTGGAGGAGTTCAAGTATCTTGGGGTCTTGTTCACGAATGAGGGGAAGATGGAGCGGGAGATACCAAGTCACCATTAGTGATAATGAGGGGATAATGTGTTGTTTTATACCTATGTGGATTAAAGAAAATGAACATATTCAAAGGTGCACAACTAATTTATGCTTCCAAAAACCATTGCAGTTGTTTAATAATTTAATTCTAGAAAAGAATAGTTAAAAGCATCTCTTGCCTAAAACCCAGATTAAATGTATGTACATCATGGGTGTACATTAACCTTGGACTACAGCTGTGTCTGGTAAGTAAAGACTGATTACTGGTCTGGGATTTTAATTTTATCTGCTGCCATTACTTAACTATTCATTACATTCTCTAGTAGTGTTGCTTTTGATATTTTATATTAAGGGACCTAAGTTTTTACAGTTAGACTGATGCCTATGACTTTTCTAATATGTGCTGTGTTATCCAAGTGAATGTTACAGAGAGAAAAAATCTTCTCCTCTAAGAGAGATGTTCAAATATGTTGCATTTGTTCTTTATTTATACTACCCGTCAAACGTTTGGGCACTTCTTCTCATTCAGTGGCCTGTCTTTATTTTTATTCCTACCTCTGGGAACTCCTTCAAGACTGTTGGAAGCCCATTTCAGGTGACTAACCTCATGCAGCTCATTGAGAGAAAGCCAACAATGTGCAAAGCAGCAATCAAAGCAAGGGGGGGGGGGGGGGGGGGTATTTTTGAAGAGTCTAAAATGTAAAAGATGTTTTGAGTTATACCACACTCCATGCTATATACTTTTGCCACATAGTTAAGAAAGTAATAAAAAAGGACTGCGTTGATTTCTGGTCTACTGGGACATGTCCAATAAAATTCGTCGAGGTTTGTGGTTTGAAAGTGACAAAATGTAGAAAAGTCCAAGGGCTAATAACACTTTTGCAAGGCACTGTAATTCAGTTTGCATCAAAACTGTTGACGATGTTTCATTTTTAATATAGTTACATGAAAGTCACAAATATTACAAAGATTTAGAAAACAAAGGAAAAAAGACTAGAAAAAGAGTGAAAAACACAGAAGCTCTGCAAATTCAGTACCTTTGTTGCGTCGCATGGCGGAGGAAGAGGAGGCAAGAGAGGAAGTGAGAGAGAAGCGGCGAGGGAGCTCTGCCTCTTTTGCAGTGGGTTCTATGGCAAAATAAGTGGAAAGGAATGGGGGAACAGACAAGCAGGGAAAGGGAGCCATTGAGATCTACATCATTGTAAATTGGTAAAAGAGCAAAAGAAACAGCAGATGTAGTGGGGATGAAAGACAAACCACATGACAGTGTGAGAGGAGGACACAAGCGATGTAGAGATCATCATTGTCTAATGTGAACGAATGGGGTTTAAAAAATACTCAAATGCCTTACAAATTTCTCCGTGGATAGAGTTTGTAATATATGCTCAAAATGCAAAACGAGAGACTAAAACAACTCTGAGGTAGCAATAAATGACAAGAAAACATAGGTCACTTTTAAGCATATGCGTGTAGGATAAAGAAAGCAAAGCAAGTTGGAACTAAACAGGAAACGATAATGACTTCCAGCTGAGATGATGCAAATAAACTTCTTGTTCCGAGATGTTTCTCATACTTTACTACCATCATAAGAGGTCAAAGAGACTTTGCAACACAATAAACACCATGAATATAATACTTCACTAGTTGCGGATGTGTAACTTGCTAAAATCAGTGTCAACACGTGATGCAACACCAGTGCAACATAACAGAGGACCAGCGTTCCCTTGTTTTAAAGGGAGTTTTCCATCAGATGACAAGGCTATCACCTTGGGACTTCACCCCGAAAGCTTCAAACTTCCTCTCCTTCAAAGAAGTAGGTGGCCCTCACTGTAGGTGGAGATTAGGGGTAAAGCAAAACACCAACCACAATGAGACTGCCGTCCTTCCTCCAGGGTGGATATTGATCCCAGCCCTTTTCTTCCCCTATCGTGAGGGTAATTAGAGGCACATGGGGCTGAAATGGCCTCATACCCAATGGTGTGGCAGAATTCAAGCTAGGGCTTCCTCCATATATGTTAATACATTTCAGAATGTCAGGACAGCTCATTTATTGCTAAACTGCATCTGAGATCTCTGTTCCCCCACCACCACCTGTCTGACAGAATAACTTCTTTAGCTAAAGAAGTAAAGGAAAAGAAGTTGTGTTTGGGTTATAGATCTATGGCTATTGCATACATTTAATCTTTAAGGATTTTTATCCTATTTAGTAGAGAAAAAACAACAGGAGAGACATGCAGGGGTTCTCAAAAGTGTCCACATCCCTCTTGAAATGCTGCCGTGCTGTGATGTCAAAAATGAGACTGTAACAAGTCTTTCCTAACTTTTTTCCTTTAATGTGACATATATCCAGTAAAATTCTACTTAAAAACAGTAATATTAGCAGAAAAAATAAAAAGCTGTAAGCTTTTTAAAATTAAGTCTGTCTTTATCATCAGCTTCCATCAGACACCTGAAGATTTTAGGTCATAACTCTTTGCCAGCCCACCTGACCACTTTCCTTTTCGTCTTTTGATCAAGTAGGTACATCTGCAACAACAGAAGGCCAATCCAAGTTAAGGGAAAGCAGACCCTACGTAAAGCGAAACACATGATTGGATTGGCATGTCACAATGGGCATATCTTTGCCTTACAGGCATATCTTTTATTCAAATCCTGATTGGATATTTAAGTCACCACGTGGTTTTGTTCATGACTTAAATCTGGATAATAGTTAGTTTTTCTCATATCAACTTTATTATGATGATCAGTTTTAACAGTGATCTGATAATATTTATCAGTGCGTCACTTATAGGTGGGGCGCTGCGCACCGCTCCCAATGAACCCTGGAACTACGTTTTGAGGACAGAATGGCCATGTATACATCACATTAAAGGTGGAAAAAATTTGGAAATGATTTATTACAAATTTGTAATGTCCAATCCAAAATGTTGGATGGTATATGAATGTAAAAGTTAATATGTTTGAAATAAATAAATAAACAAATGTTCTTATTGTTTAAGTTAAAAAAAACGTGTCTTTCAACAGGAGTGTGTATGCTGTTATGGTATTTCTGGTTATCTGTAAATTTATTTTTAAACTACCAAACACATAAAACAATAACAAAAAAACTGTTTTAACAAATAGGCTATTTTAAACATGATTTTTTTTTTTATTCAGTTCTGAGGAAAAGATCCTGACCCAGCTCTGTAAAACGACATTTCCCTGCACAAGTCTAAATACTCTAGTGAGTGTGGAGATAAAACAGATTGCTCGTAGACCCTGATGAACTGTTGTAGCTCATTAGCTGTCAGCTGAATTGTGGGAAGGGATTTTTAAATGTTTTACAATGTTACAAAGCATGAAGTGTGATAAAAATGTGTTCACGGTTTGTTAGCTTGGTCTAAATGTTGCCACAAGAACAGACCTGCAGGTAAGCAAGCAAGTCCTCACAGTACAGACAACAGGCCAGCAGCAACATGCCTGCACATTAGAAATACATGACAAAAGGACTGAAAACCAAATGAGCTGAAAAACACGACGTTTGTAAGTAAAGTGAGGGAAATCAGATCAAGAATTTGGATTTTCATCCAGAAAATTTCAAGATGTGAACCCTGTCTTTAACAGCTAAAGAGAAGAAGATAAATTTCCAGTGGGCTGCAAAGAACAATTGGTGATCTGTGAATGATTGGATGGAAGTATGAGTAGTATTTAGGGGTGTTATATACTTTTATATGCATTAAACCAGGATACAGGGACCTAAGGACCCTGGCCACTTAATTAAGATGGTACCAAACTACTGCACAAACAGTGGATGCTCCCCATTACATATGCTGGGGTGTAAGAGTTCCCAGTTGTTTTGAACAAGCAAAAACCTTTGTAGAGTTCCTGTAGTATTTTATGATAAAAGAGCAACAATGTGATATGCAGGCCAGCAGTTTGATGCCACTGATGTGTCTCTTGATAGTCCATCTCTGAGAGAGATGGACCGCCTGGACTGTTGGGCCATGTGCAGTTGTAGAATCAGGGGGAAGTGGTAAGAAAGCAGGAAAGTGTGTCCAACACGAAAAATAATTGGCATTATCCTATTTAGCAACTACTAAGAGTGTAGCAGTGGTATGCGTTCATACAAAAAAAGGCTTCCCAAATTCTTAGGTTCTAATGGGTCGTGTAGGCTGAGGAGAGTCTTTTATGGTCCACGTCCGGTGTGGAAGGATTCTTAGTTAGGTATGGGTCCATGAAAAACCAGAAAGGCTCCTTTGTGACAAAAGCCTCACATTCCCGCCAACATTCCACAAGACCGCATGTCAGGTAAAAGAGCTGGGGCAATGGCAGTCCGTTGCTCTCCAGTAAGGCATGTTTCTAAAGCTATAGCAGCTTGCTATATTGCCACAAAGTTTCTTAGTCTGCCAAGTTTACTGGCAACTTGGAAAAACACCTGTTACATAGATCTAAACATGAAATGAAGGAGAGTTTGTGCAACATTAAGTCCTGTCATGTCTCTGAAGTATGTGTCTTGCTTTTGTTGCATTCACTGTGAGAAGTTTGTTTAAACTGAAACCAATGAGGGGGAGTTTGAAGAGCACTGTTGCGCCATGACTGGGTACATTGCTTTTTGTCACTTTTTTCCCCTTCCACGTAAAAACCCATCTGGGAATAGAATTTAAATGATCGATGGGAGCGAATAATTACTGTTAATCAGGCAGCAAGTGATGATTGAAGCTTGTCTTTCAGTTTCAACCTTCCCACATCTCCACAGCTGAGTAATGCATCTGCATAGTGCAATATGAGAGTAAATTATATCATTATTTTGTACTACTGCAACATTAATATGCAGTTGCCTTGTTTCTGTCCCAGTGGCATATATATAAGAAATATACGATATGTGAGAGCTTTGGAACTCGGGTGGCCAAATGTTTTGATATGTCTGAAAAGTCAGTGGTTTGTATGGTGATCAACCAAACAGTGAATGTTACAGAGTTCAATGCTCAAAAAGGTGATGTACGAACATTCATTTGTTCTGGAAAGTTGTCTTCCTACAGCATTAAAAAGAAGGCTAATTGGCAAGAAAATGGCAGAGATATTTGGTTGTTGCTTAAAATATTCCTCTCATTTATTATTCTAACAAATAGCAAAATAAGTATCCTTCAAGAAACCTTATTGTCTATCTGTTCCAGCATGTGTAGAGATACATAAACACCTACAATAAAAACAATATGAACAATGCAGATGCTGTTCAAGATGATAATATTATGTAAAGATGATGTTCACAACAGTAGGATGCAAAGATAAACGGGGCCAAAATGAAGAGGATGGTGCTCTGGTTCCCTGTGTTAATGATGATGATAATGATGATAATTGTTACCTGCTGGAAGAGACCTTCTATTGGAAAGTCCCTGCAAGGTGAAATGCTTCCGAGCATTAAGAGCTGAGTGGCCTGAATGGGCTGAAGCATCAACTGAGCAGCAAGGCAGAGAAGAGGTTAGTAAAGCAGGGAAATCCACGACCAGCAGAGTCTAAAAGCCTTTTGTTTGTTTTTTTAAGTGAAATGATTGATAGACTCTTTCTTACAAATCCCTGATACAGGAGGTATTAATAGGTGTTAAACAACATCAGCGTGTGCTTAGAAGCAGCATTTCCTGTTTGCACTGGAAACGCATACATTATAGTACCAATATAAAAGGTACAGATCCTAGAATTAAGGTTGCCATTTGATAGTGAAAACAGGTTAATTTCAGAAACATTACACAAGCAGGGTATATGAACACAAAGTGAAATGAACACATTTTTAATGCCAAAAATGCAAAAAAAAATTAGAAGAAGAAGAAAATAAAAAACAGGCCAAATATATAACTAACAATGTGTTAGCTCTTTTTGGTGTATGATGCAAAAGGTGTGTCTTGACTATGACTTCTGAAACGGTTTTCCAGGAACTGTCATCTACCGTGGCATTGTTTTGTGAGCACTTCCACTGTGGAACAGAGAACAGTTGTTATGTTAGCAGATACTGAGTGGTAACTCCTCCCACCACACCAGTGTCTTCTTAGCTCTGGCTCTGTGGTTAGGAGTAGAAAGAGATCCATGGAACGGGGTAACGCCAATGCACTTGAAAGAGATTTTGACAACACAGACTTTTGTGTTCTTTTACTTCTGAGTTGTGAAAAGTATAGTGATTGCTCTGGCTGGGAGTAAAATACCGCTGTTCTAGCCATAAACCTGTGGGTTAATTTCAGTGTTTACACTTGAAAACTGTATTTTAATTCCTACAAAGTCAGAGGAGGTTTGTAACATTAAAAGATATTTTAAGGATGAAAGCTGAGAGCTGTGTCCCAAAAAAAGCATAGACCACATACATGCTGCAGGTCTCTGAAGGATCTGTTAATGATGGGCTCAGAAAACTAAAATGGTACTTGGGAAAGGTTCCTGTGATGGAAACGCATCTAAAGTCACAAAAGCATTAAAAATACTCGTTAATATTACCTGAGAGATGAGAGCTCATTTCAAACAACCCCTTCAACTGATCCATCTCTGTTGCAAACTGGACTCCAACATCTCCAACACTGATTCCCATTTTTCTCAGAAATTTAACGTGGGCTAAAGAAGCTCTTGTTCACCTCGGTTCCTTTGGCTTTCAGGAAGACTGTGGACTGAAACAAACTCAAAAACCTTTCTACAGCTATATGAGTGGAAAAATGGAGACAGGAGACAAATATTATCCTGGATCAGTGACTGCACCAACAGGACCCAGATGGTGAGGCTAGGGAAACACACATCTGTCCCACTGATCCTCAACACTGGCATGCCGCAGGGCTGTGTCCTAAGCCCTGCCCTCATTACATTCTTCACATACGACTACTCTGCTATCCACTCCACAAACATGGTTTTGAAACTTGCAGATGACACCATTGTGGTGGATGTCATATCCAAAAATGAAGAGACCGACTACAGAGGTCCACAATCTGACAAAGTGGTGCTCCAGGAATAATCTCGTCCTGAACACCAGCAAGACCAAAGAGGTCCATCCATCCATATTCCGTCACGTCTGTCCCTTGTGGGGTCACGAGGGGTGCTGGTGCCTATCTCCAGCTGTCAATGGGCGAGAGGCAGGGTACACCCTGGACAGGTCGCTAGTCTGTCGCAGACCAAAGAGGTCTTAATGGACTAAAGGAGGTCCAATAAGACGGAACACACTCCTCTCTGCATGCAAAGGGAGGTGGTGGAGTTACAACTGAAAGCATTTTGTGCTTCACCGTGACAGAGTGGTATGGGATCTGCACGGCACTGGAGAGGATGAATATAGCACAGGTGGTGAGGTCAGCATAAGGATTGTGGGATAATACATGATTTGGACATGGTTTATATTGCACGAGAGTAGAAAAAGGCCAGACATATTGCTGCAGATCCCACCCATCCATCCGGACAATGCACTTCCATCAGGGAACCGATTCACAAACATTAAATCAAAAACTAATAGACTTAAAAATTGCTTCTTTCCCAAAGCTGTGAAGGCTGTTACTCCCTCAATAAACCACCGGCCAACATATTTACACACATACTACTGGTTCCACGGGTTCTTGATCCGGTTGAGAATTATTTTCGCTGTCTCTCACATGCTAAAGTCTATTTTGACACTTTAGTTTTTCAGGGAATGTCTGTTGGACATCCACGCAAATTGTACAGTTCTGTGACTAGAAGAGTTAAATTTACTGGACAGTATTTTACTGTATATAAAGACGTGTTTGTGTGATACTCTCATGCAGCCGCACAGTAATCTGTATCATCTGTAAAGGAACTGCTATAGGATTTTTTGACTCCAACACGAGTCTTCTTAGATGCTCAGGTATATTTGCATGCTTTAAGCTTCTCAGGGAGTGTGTTCGTCAGTGTAATCGACTGATTTTAGGAGAAAAAAATATGCCTTGTTGTGTCTGCATGTTATGTGTAATCTGTGTGCATTCTGAGCTGGTGTCTCATCAAATATTTCACAAAGGTAACACATAGTAACAGTAAACATTCTTGATTCTTATTTTCTATAGACAGCCGGGGCGTTTCTTCAACCAGATGCAAGATACAGGCAGAATAATGCAGTGAGACAATCCTGGGTTTGACTGAACAAATGTCCAAAGTCTTCTATGCTTAGGGTGGGCACTCAGTACATGAGGTCATACAAAGTTCAGTCAATTTTCAACAGTTTATTCAATCTAAAACATTTTGCAAACCAATTCTGTTCCCAGACAATATTAGGGGCATTTTTATTGGAGATGGTGCCTCAATGGAGTTTGCAACACATTCAAGAGCAGATACTAAATTAGCAGCTACTATCGCTAACGCTCACTAATTATCCTACTGTGGGTCTAATTAAACAGGATTTATATATAACACAAACTATATCAATAGAAGATGAGCTGCATTTTGCCCACTGCTTCACCATCCTCAGTATCTATTGTCTTTCACACAGATTGCAGGCATCACTACTTTATATTATCAACTGTTTCCAGGATCCTTCCTCAACAAGCTGGTCCTCTCTGCTGCACCCAAATAGTTGGCTTAGGTTAATAAACAGGGAGAAGCTGAAGCACACTACATATGAGGATAGGGATGGAATAGAATATTGAAAAATTCAACATGAGTTAATTTCACATAACTGGATGGGCCGCTGCACCTTTACTATGGCTGGCTGTTTGGTCTGTGCAGAAGGGAAATGACTGAACATGTTTAATGTGCTCTGCAAGGTAATCACTGAGCTGCTTATCTTTGTGGTTAAAGACTCCCCTTGGTCAGTGTGAATGAGTAATATGGTAGAGACCTTTGTACCAGTACAGTGTTTTGTGGGCGTGTATCCGTGTGTGTGAGTCAAAAAGAGCTAAAGACTAAAGTAGAGGATGAGTAGAGGTTGTTTGGTAGAAGGGAAGTCAACAAAACAAAAGAGGGAGAACTAGAGAGAAAGGGAACAGAGGAGGTGGTGACAGTGGATGTAGTAGGACAGATAAAGGCTTGATCAGCTAGTTTTTTTAATGGCTCACATAGGACGAGAATGGAATGAGGAATGAATCAGGATACAAACTGATTGCTAACCATTTTCTTATGCAAAAAAACTCAATTATATTATAATGAAAGGGTAATATAATGGTCATGAATCATAACCACTTAGTTCCTAATTGGTTGCTCACAAATTTAAAACTTACCATTACCTATTCATTAGAAAAACAAATACAAAATGTGATCTTGGAGTCAGTAATAAATAATGGTTAACTAGCGATAAGTAAATGATTAATTTCTCATTTGTTCCTTTTTTGATTAAACAAATCCTTCAGCATTTTTGACTTTTTTTTTAGTAAAGGGTTATTATAGAAATTATCCGTCTCCATAACAAAAAAGAGAGATTTTTTTTACCTTTTGGACTACGTTGGTAATAACATACATTTATGGGACCACTGACCTTTTTTCTGCCTCATGTTTGGACTGGGGTTTGCTCTCCTGAATCCTGACTCGGGACTTGATGAACCTGACTGTCTCAGTGCCATCTTACGGACATTCCTGTTGGGACAGAGGGACAGCTATGCCAGTCAGAAAAACATCATCTATAAGTCTATTTATCTAAACTAGGTGACATTTTGATGAAGCACTAGTTGAACATGTAGGCTCATGAGAGTCAGAATTCAATTACAAGTATTTATTTATTTTTCCAGAAAGCTCATTGTGGTGTACCATCTGTCTGCTACAGTTAACACACTATTACTGATAAAACTGTCACAAAACCTCACTTCAAAAATTCAAAGCAGCCCCTTTAAGCATCAGTTCTAGAACTAATTCTGGTTCTGTGACAAGCCCTACCTTTATCCGTCCTGGTTCTGACGAACACAAGCTTTAAATTTACAAAGATTTCTAAAACATAAATATTTCATTGGTCTTTGTTTACTTATAATAAAAGAATAATGATCCGATTCTTTTAATCATTTGTGTCATTTGTAATTTTGCCACTTACCTCATGGGGACTCCATAGTTATTGTTCTGGCTGGCCTCTGTGAAAGAGATACATTACATTTAATTTTTATTGTCTTTTTTCTACATTGAAAATAAAATAAGAATTAAAAGCTAATTCTTGTAATCCACTGTCTCAGCTACCAATGATCTAAACACAGAGGTGTCAAAAGTATTCACTCCTATTACAAGGGTAGAGGTATAGATGCTAGGGTTAAAAAACACTTCTGTAGAAGTTGAAGTATCAACACACATTTTTTATTCAAATAAAAGTATAAAAGTACCGTTTCCAAAACTACTTAACGTAATCCCCCCACCCCCCCAAAAAAGTCCATTATGACTGTATATATATAAATGTGGGATAGTCTACCTGTTTCACCCAAATGTATTACCATTTTTTACAAATATATTAAAGAACCATACTACTGAGCACTAATGTGTGCCATGGAGCAGAGGATATGAATATTGGGTACCTATAAGTACTGTATGTGCAAAAAGCCAAACTTCAGAGGGAAGCTATCAATAACCTTGATTGGATTATAAATGTACATTCAAGCTTAGCTGCAGCAATGTGTAAGGACAACAGATGTAAGATGACAAAACCGGTTCCCACTCCTTCCCTCTGGCCAGTGACTAATTACACAGGTGTCTCCCATCATGAGTGATGGGAGACAAGACGAGAAGGGGCAGCCACACCCAGCAGGAGAGAGAGACAGAGAACGAGCGCGCGGTGAAGGAGCTGCCGGGTGCCTGGTCACCGGCCGGCCGGCGACATGTGATTGGGAGGAACCAACAGAGGCATCATCAAGGAAGCGCCTTCCACCGGCACCGTGACGAGAACGAGCAGTGATGGGGATGAGGCAGATACAGACTTGGTGGAGGCAGAAACAAACCCCAGCACCAGCAGCAGCGAGGCTGTAGTGGAGCCATGGTGAGGCACACTTGAGCCAGGACCTGTCGCTCACGTTGCTATCCACGTTGGCTGGATGGAGACGGACCCAACCAAGCCAGGGACGAGGGCAGGATGGAGAAGAGGATCCGGGGAGACGCTGGCCCCACTGGGTCAACCGCTGGATCGACTGCAGAAGGATGCCAGGTGGGAGCGGCTGATCCTCACTACCCTCTGACTGCTGAGGCCGCTGGATGTTTTAGTTTTGGTGCTGGACCTTTTAGCAACTTTAACATGCGGTTACACTTTTAGTAAAGGTTTTAGGCATCGTGCACTGTACAGTTTTTAGGGTTTATTTTTATGGTAATAAAGTTGTTAAACTTTTAATCTTGTTGGTTGTAAATACACTGCTCACCCCTGCGATATCAAACCTGTTATTCCTAGTTTAACTAGGTGGCATTGTTGGACTCATTCGTTTTCTGTTACTTAAAATAACATGAATGCTACTCGGCCACCACATATCCAGGGCTGTCTTGGATATGTGGAGACCACATGAAGTTTGGAGGTCTGTAGCAAAAGTTGACTCTGTAGAAAGTTGAGACCTCTGCTTGTTATGTGCTTTAGCATCTCCTGCCCCTGCTCTATCAGTTTATATGGCCAACCACTTGGTGGTTGAGTTGCTTCCACTTTCTTATAAAACCTCTCACAGCTGACTGTGGAATATTTAGGAGTGAAGAAATTTCAATACTGAATTGTTGCACAGGTGGCATCCGATCACAGAATCACACTGGAACTCACTGAGCTCCCGAGAGCGTCCCAATCTTTCATAAATGTTTGTACAAACAGTCTGCATGCTTAGTGCTTGATTTGATACACTTGTGGCCCTGGCAGTGATTAGAGCCCATGACTTTGATTATTTGGACTGGATGGCAATATAGTGTATGTAGTCATGGTAAAGGTCTTTACACCGGAACCACATTTACCCACCAGTACGCAGCTCGACAGGTGACTTGGTGTTAAGTGCCTTGCCTAGGGGTACATCAACATGTGACAAGTGAAAGCAGGAATTGAACCCACAACCTTTCATTTGCAAGTAAACTGCTCGACCCCCTGAGCCATAGTCTTATACAACTCTCAACTGTGCCTCTGTTCTTTAAAGTGGTTCTTATTATGCTGCTATCTTACACAGCTTTAACAGACCTCGGGGCAGGCCTGCATAGGGTCTATAAAGCTTCTGTGCTGCCAAAGTCAGTGGAGAAACAGCCTTAGATCTTAAACATTTAAACAGGAGCCTTCATAAATCCCAGCCACAATCTTGGCCCGCTACAGGAAACCATTCTGTGAGAAGAAACCTCAGGAGATGAACACTGCAAAATAAACCAAAGGCCTTAGTCAAATGCATTGCTCGCATAAGTAAAATCCAAAGCTCTGTGAGTGATCTGGCTTATTACCTCCCATTCCAAGCAACCAATGAGCTTGTCACAGAAATGCAGACTGTGCATGGAACCATTCAACATGCTCCAAACATTATACTCAGCAAAAAGAATGTATTTGGCATTACGGACGAAACAATGTTTTATTCATAAAGGCTGATTATTCTGAGATGTGTGCAGACAGTGGGAGCAGAGAGCCTCAGCAGAACACAGCAATGGCCACTTGAAACGAGTAGTCATATTATGCACAAGGGCAGATTTATTGTGCAAGGCATGCTCATTCCTTCCTCCATGTTTACAACTCGTCTCAGTTAATTTAGCCAAATCTACATTACTTTCCTATTCAAAACAGGAATTATTAGACTGTTAAGCTAGGCTATCATGGTGGGGAGTTGAATGTGCAATATGTAATGTAACAGTGCAGGTAATTCCATAGCCCCTTTATATTGTTGCCCTTATTTATCAGCTATTCTTCGGCTTTTACTTTAATCAAAGTACACTGGTGTAACCGCTATACTGAATAAGTAATATCTCATATACAATTCCATTCCCTGTGAGGCTGGAACAGAGATTGGAAATCCTTAGAAATTAATCTCCAGCTTGGAATAGAAGCTGGAAAAGTGGTAACAGAAGCTGCATACTGTTGGAAAATCCCTCTGTAAAACATCAGTTCTGCAGAGACATGGATGCCCTTATCTATGCCAACTGTACACCTGCCACACAAAAGACTTCAACTTAGAATTCTGTTTACTGTCAAAGTGCGCGGATTAATTAGTGGGATGGTGTTAAGTAAAGAAAGTATCCTCTTTGCATCTCTTTTCTGTTGCTGTGGAAGAATGACCCCAGTTGCTGAAACTAACCCACTTCTGTTACACCTACACCTCACAGCATTTTACAGCTTCACTTTTCAATAAAAATACATAGTATGACTGACTAAGGGGTACTTGAATGTAACAGGCCAGTCTCTCACTAGCATGTGTTGATACTCAGTTCTCATGACGTTCAATGCAGTTGTTTAAATAGTAAAAATGTTTTAATAATTATGGTAAAGTGTTCAACTTTAATTCAAATAATAATAATCATTATTTACAGAATAACTTTTTCTGATTCTGCTATTTTTTCCTACTACTCTTGATTTATGCATATCTGCAGTTATTTCTTCCATTAACTTTAAGATTCCTCTACATAAAATGTACACTTGGCCTGATGTTTTTGTGTTAACCTTCAAAAACCAATGCTCTGAACTAAATTCATGTTCAGAGCATACACTTGGCCCTCCCTTTCTCAGTGTAACCTTGTCTTTATTCTGAACAAAGCCAATGAAGGAGCTACAGCTGCCTCTGACAGATTTCACCTGGGATTAAAGTTGATCTGTTTAGGTGGATTTCTCCGCTAGATGAAGCAACTAAAGGATTTACTGCTGCTATTACCTCAATACTTTTTGTTTAACATAGAAAAGTACTTCAGTTTTTCTGTGGGTTGTTCTGTGTCTGATCAGTCTTCTAGAACACAGAGACTGTTATAGCAGATGACCACTCAAAGAGCCAGGTTCTGCTAAGCTGGTGAAGATTCTCAGTCATCCAGGTCATGGTCATTCTTTTACATACTTTTTTGACAGGTTCTGCTAAGTTACTGTTAAAAGTCTAAGTCATCCCTTCCCACTGTCACCACATGCATGCTCAGGCTGAAATATTACTGCAAAGATCTCAAATGAATGCAATTAACAGAGTTTCCTTAATTTAAGAATATGTACTTTTTGAAACAATAAACTGTTTTATAAATAGGACTTGTCATGATGCAGCCTGGTGGCTGCATTTTTAGCAGTTCCTGCTAAGTTCCTGCAGTTCCCAGCGCAGCCTGATCAGGATCACCTGTCAAGCTGCAATGACCTGTGACTGGCTCCACCTGCTCACCCCTCTTTAAATACTCACTTCAGTTTGTTCCTGGTTGCCGGGTCGTCTGCAATCTCCACCTGCAACCTCCACTCACTCCACGCCTGTCTACTGCCTTGCTGTTTGAACTCTTGTTACCCCAGTGCTTCATTCTTCTAGTTTTCCTCCAGTCAGCCTGCTCCTGCAACTCATCAACTCCAGCCCGGTAACTGATTCTGGTTTTCACCTTCCACTACTCCTTCTTTGCAATAAACTCTCAAGATCAGCTCTGTTTTGTGTGCTCTGTCCGGGTTCATGAAGACAAATCATGACAGTACGACACGGCCCTTCCCCCCTGGCGTTTCGGTACACTAGTTGTGCGCCAGCATTTCCGTACGTCTGTTGAGCCCTAGTGATTCCGTACGTCTGTCCTTCCCTCTAGTGTTGTCGTACACTAGTGTTGCTCTGGCGTTTCCGTACGCTTGTTGAGCCCTAATGTTTTCGTACGCCTGTTTTTATAGTCCCCAGAGTTTCCGTATGCTTTCCTAGTCCCCAGCGTTCTTTAGGCTCTTTAGTTCTCCAGTGTTTTCTAGGCTCTTTAGTTCTCCAGTGTTTTCTAGGCTCTTTAGTTCTCCAGTGTTTTCTAGGCTCTGTAGTTCCCCAGTGTTCTGTTTTTCGCCTTCCACTACTCCTTCTTTGCAATAAACTCTCAAGATCAGCTCTGTGTTTGTGTGCTCTGTCCAGGTTCATGAAGACAAATCATGACAGGACTGATTTGAAATACATGTGAAAATAATGTCTCAAACATCAGATTCATTTGATTATGTTTTCTGTATATAAACTGGATCTGTTCGTCTTGTAAACTGCGTAGTGATGACATTTGGTTTGGATTGGTGTTATGTAAATAAACTGAACTAGATTTTAAATATAATAATAAGTAAACCTATACTTTTATTAGGACCGGAACATTCTCATTTAACTCCAGTTTTTCTCCATTCTCTCTATGTAAATACGAGGGACAACTTTCACTGCTCTCTACTGTTGTTTCCTCTCACAACCATCTGCTTTTATGTTCATTCCTCGGAGCAATGTCCTTTGTGCTGCCTCTCAGCCTCTGTCTCCCCCCTGGAAATCTCTGGGTTCTCTAGCTGTCTCTCTCTTTGTCTCTCTCCACATATCATTCCATAATTCTCCTTTCTTCTCTCCCCATCACTTTCAATCTCCTCCCTCTCTTTCTCCCAACACCAATTTCATCCCTTCCTCTCCCTGTTTCCTCACACCGAGTCAGAGGTGTTAATCACGCCCATGCTCGCTGCACTGGGGCTTCTGAGCTTCCTGCAGGCTTACCTCTGCAGGCTTCATGACAGGGCTGCCATGCTATTAGACAGTCTACTCACACACAGGAACAGGGGTGCACACTCCACTGCGTGCACATACACACACACACACAGAGGCAAGTTGTCAGTCAGGCAGAGTCTGCAGCTAACAGAGTGTGTCTTTCATGTCAGTCTGGACCACCGAGTAGAACTGTGGAAGACTGGTTCTGCTGAAGGATGGACTGAGTGAGGAGAAAGTTAACTTTATTTATTTATAACCACCACTGTCATCCTTGAGTTAGGGCTAGTACTGTTTGTGGTGGATGATTTTTTTTTAATTGGCAAAATAAAATCTTATTGTCTGATGAAAAAAAGCCAAAAGTAACACTAGTGGGTAAATGATCTATCACCATAAACGTCTGATTTATTTCGTTTTCCATGATATAAAAGAGTAAAAGGCCAACCTAAAACCATCTACAAACAGCCTGGGTTATTCACAAAGTATCTGTCTTTAATCTGTTGAAATTGTAAAAGGCTGAGATAATTGGTAGTCTAAGGCTATGTTCACACTGCAGCCTGAAGTGACCCAATTCCGATTTTTTTTTGCCCATATGCGACCTGTATCTGATCTTTTCATGACAGTCTGAACGACACAGATCAGATTTTTTTAAATGCGACCCAGGCCGCTTGGATATGTGGTCCTGAATCCGATACGTATCTGATGTTTTCAAATGCGACCTGTGTCTGTACGGCCAGGTCGCATTCATCCGACCTACACGTCATTGATACTTGACAAACGTCACTAACAGTGGACCTGGCTATGCCAAAGAGGTTGGCTAAAAAAAAAGGAGGTTGGCTATTGTGCGGTAAAAAGCACCTCTTGCAAGTCAGTACAGCCCCACGGCAACGCGTTTACTCGCTGCTATGGCCACCGAAGATGTGTGTTTTTACGTGAGAGCGCTAAAGAGATCCGTTCAGACGCACATAAAGGTTGCCTTTGTCATTCGAAAATTATGAATGAAGTCTGTATCAGTAAAGCCGCTCACATCACTAAAATTTGGCTCTCTTCCTTTTCGATCTTCTTAAAAAGATTGCGTTGGTAATTGTTGGGATTAATGTTTATACTTCATTAACCGATTTATCTTGTTATGATGTAGTAATGTAAGCTTCTTATATAATCATATTACTCACATGATAGCTTAGTCATGTCTGTGCAAAGAAACAGAAGACACTGTTTCTTCGCTTCCTGAAACAAGTAGACTCAGCTACAAGATTATGTGCTGACTGGACGTGATTGGGCAGCTGCAGTGTTGTATAGTAACGAAGTAAAAATACTTCACTACTGTACTTAAGTATATTTTGGAATACTTTATACTTTTCTCAAGTATAAAATTTTTTGATTACTTTTACTTCACTATATTTCCGTACTTAATTGCATACTTTTACTCCAATACATTTTTAAAGTTTGGTTTAGTTACTCGTTACAAAAAAAGTGTCGGTTTGGCTCAGCCAGACGTCGCCCGGAGCGCCTCCGTTTGAAGCGCTCGGCGTGTCATTTCAAAGTTGCTGTGCGCCAGCGGGGGCGGGGCCTGGCGCTCCACGCAGCCAATCACTAATGCGCCTGGCCTTTGATTGACAAGGTAGAGACAGAGCCATAGAGAGAATCTCTATGGCGCTGGGTAGAGACCCCCCTTTAACTCCGCTCTCATTGGTTGTGCTGTCTTAAATCCCGCCTTCCCTCTTCCTGATTGGCTGTTTTCTATTACGTGTGTGTGTGTGTGTGTGTGTGTGTGTGTGTGTGTGTGTGTGTGTGTGGGTGGGTGTGTGCGTGTGTGTGTGTGTGTGTGTGTGTGTGTGTGTGTGTGTGTGTGTGTGTGTGTGTGCGTGTGTGTGTGTGTGTGTGTGTGTGTGTGTGTACGTGCTTGGAGCACGAGATTTCAGTCTTGATTTTAACTGGGATACTAGACTACGAAACTAGTCCCAGTTAAGAAACTAAATATTATCAGCACTAAAATAGGTGAAAGCTGCTGAGTGCAGTTCTCAACAGAAGCAGCAGAGAGAGTTTTGAATTGTTGAACTTGAGAAATGTAAGTAACCAACGTTAATATCTCAAAATAGCATTTAATTATGAAGTATAACACATTTTATCAACAAAAACCTAATCTCCTCTATAAAACTAAATATTATGTGCCAGGCAGGAGTTCTGAAGACTGCTGGAAAGATGGAAAAGCAAAGACTGTAGGTCATAAAAATTCAGATTCTTAGCCACAGCCGTCTGAAAAAGGTGAGAGTGTCACTTTTACCATTATTTCGTTGTTATTGTTGCTTTCATTTATTTTCGACTATTTGAGGCAGTTGCTACTCTTGTTTAGACCTTTGCGTAGTTATAATAGTATGATTAGGGTTCCACAAAATAATAGTGTTATTCATTTGACTATTTCTACTTCTAGAATTAGGATAAAGACAAATAAAACAAAGGAACACAATTTACATTGGTTTTATTGTTCATAGATTTTCACACTGTCAATTAGTAAATTAGTATTAACCAGGGCCGGAGCTAGCAGATTCAGAGATTGTTGTCCAATCTACCTAGTATTGTTTCATTAAAAGAACATCAGAGAACGGCTCTGAAGGCTTTTGTTGGTGGAAACCATGTTTTCGCCCTTCTCCCGACCGGATTTGGCAAGTTTTGTTTTCCGGAGCGGTTAGTGCAAACCATGTTAGGAGGCTTTTAGTCCTCAACGCGGTCGGCCCGGGACCGACTCTGACCCGCGGCGCTTGGCCGCCTGTCTTCCCCCCTCTTTTTGTCAGCTCACTGTCAATAAAACGCATGCCACTTTTTTTTTCCTGCGTCGCTCTCATCAGCGTCACGGGTTAGCTTCGGTGTGAGTGGTTGAAGTAGCACGTCGATAAAGATGACAGACAAGTGGCTTATCCAATCATATGCAAGAATTTTTGATAAGGCCCAGCCTTCAATAAAGGCAATTCCTATGGCGGTGTCCCAGATGTATGTGAGTGAAGCTAGGCGGAGCGAAATACATCTGGTGGAGTCAGGTTAGAGAAGAAGGGCAAAGACATAAGAAGAAGGAGGGAGGCAGGACAATGTTTTATAGGCAGGAAGATAATGAAACAGGGCCCGCAGGGAAAGGTCATGTTAAAATAAAAATAGGAAGAACCAAACAAAAAACAGATGAAAGTTTTGATGAACACCGAGGAAGGATGACTGCTGTGTTCAAAATGCATCTTTTTTCACTCTCTGGTACAAAAACAGCCCAGGATCGGACCCAGATTATGAAAAACAAGTTGAAAAGTGTACACCGGCAACAATAACAGTGGATTACCTCTACTCGGATGCTCACAGCACCGCGGTAGCAGGAATAATCTTGCAAAACAAAACTAAGAGGTTTAACAGAATGCATGTTAAAAGACCTACCACCTTCCCTCTGGTCCCAGGGTCCCACTGACGTAGGACTAGTTAAAGGAGCAGTACCAGTGCAAATAACACCCAAATCTGACTACAGACCCTGTGTCAGACAATATCCTTTGAAACCTGATGCACAACAAGGAATTGAGCCAGTGATTAAAGATCTCATTATGGCAGGAGTAGTTGTTTAATGTGATGACTCACCATGCAACACTCCAATTTTTCCTGTGAGAAAAAAGCCCCCATCAGTTGGATGGAGGATGGTCCAGGACCTACAGGCAGTTAACAACGCAGTAGTACAAAGAGCACCATGCCTATCAGATCCTTACACTCTTGTCAATACTTTAAGACCAGATTCAACATATTACACTGTTGTCGACATCAGCAATGCATTCTTTTCTGTGCCAGTGGACAAATCAACAAAAACAAACTTCAACTATGCAAAACAGTGAAGGAAATATTTAGGTCATAACCTGAGTGCACAAGGCAGAACCGTCCTAGGGAAAGGAAGACAGCTATAACAAAACCTGTAACGAAATTATGTCCTTTTTAGGCCTCACAAACTACTGCAGAAAGAAGAACCCAAATTACTTGGAAAAAGCAGGGCCTCTAGAAAAACGAATGTATGAACAAGAATTGAAAATGTCAGCACAATTAGACTGGACGGCAGAAGCAGAAAAAGCCTTTTGTGATCTAAAACAGGCCTTAGTTTCCAGCACCACTCTAGCGTTGCCGGATTACAATAAACCGTTTATTCAAATAGTAGACTGCAAAGGCCATTACATGACCTCTGTTTTAGTACAGCAGCACGGTGCAAAAATGAAGCCAATTGCTTACTTTTCATCTAAACTAGATAGTGTGGCCTGCACCTTATCACCATGTCTACATGCAGTAATCGCGGCCGGCAGCAAACATGACTGTCAATAAACAGCTGAACAGTTGACTAAATCCAGACCAGATCTAAAAGATCAACCCTTAACCGTGGGACAAACTCTTTTCATAGATGGCTCATCAAGAAAAGACAACTATGTTAAAACACAGACAGGTTATGCTGTTATTACAGCAACAAAAGTCTTAAAAGCAGAAAAACTGCCATCAAATACTCTGCAAAAGCTGCAGAACTGGTAGCCCTCACAGAGGCTTCAAATTAATGAAAGGAAAACGAACCACTATTTACACAGACAGTCAGTATGCCTTTTCAACAGTTCACACTGTGAACTGAGGCAAGTTTCCATCTCCCAGCTACCCATTTCAAATAATTCACATGGACTTCATTGAATTAAATCAGAGTGAAGGGAAATTAAATTAGTATTGTCTAGTGATAATAGATGCTTTTCTAAATGGAAAAGCAGTAACAGTAGCTAAAGCTTTGTGCAAAGACATTATACCTAGATATGGTATATGAAAAAAAAAATCTACAGTGACAATGGCACTCATTTTGTAAACCAAGTGATCAAAAAGATAGGACAATGCTTTCACATAGACTTAAAGAAATATTGTTCATATCACCCTCAAAGCTATGAGACCTATGAGACATTGTTTGGCAAGCAATACAGGCTGCCATATTTTAAGAATGAATGAGAACTGAAAGAAGAAACTGATTTAGCAGATTATATGAGAAAAATGTTGGAAATGCTTCTTCATTATCAAAATAGACAGTGATTGATGAAAAAGGCAAATTCTACAGTGGAAATTTTTAACCTGCCAGGACAAGACACGGTGCAAACATAAAATAAGGATTCATAGATCACTGGGTGATTATAATTTAACAAACACAGATCCTAAATTTGTAAGAACGCAGAAAATGCAACAATAATAATAATGGATAAATGAAAATGTATGAAATCACTCAGTTAAATGATCAGGGGGAGATGTTTTTAAAAGAAGAACAATGAATTACTGTTCACAGCATACTACAGTTTAAAGGTTTTTTTTGTTTTGTTTTTTTCAAACAAGATTCAAATAGGGGACATAAAACACAACCAGGGTTGCTTACAAAAGCTGTCTGTTAAAACAAGCAGAAGTGATCAAAAAAATAAGAGAATAATGGGGTTAGAATTGCTCTTGGCTTTGGGTGAAAGGCGTATTCTATTAGAAGTCCTTTGGTTTGATGCTTGTCAAGCTGAAACTGATTCACAGAACTACTTCCTGTCTCCGCCCTGGGCTACACCCACTTCCTGAATAGCAACCAATTGCGACTTTGTGTGCGCTTGGGGCATGCACACACTTCCTTTTTCTCAAGCTGAGCTTTTCAAAATAAGACAAAAGATATATGGGGATGCTTCTGATTAACATCACAACAATATTCTGGAAATATACATAGTGGAGCTTTCTTTTACAAACTTAAGGGTTTTCTGTTTGGGGTTTTTAGAAAAATGTGAAGTATTTTAAGGCTGGTTCAGCAAGAAGTTTTTGAAATGTTTTAATACAATTCTTGTTCTTAGTGTGTTAAATGAGTTGAGATGAACCTTGACACAGTAGCCATGAAACAGAAACTTCACCCAAGTGGGAAGGACCCTTTCAAATGCTCCTTACCACCCCTACAGCAGCAAAAATAGCAGAAAGGTCCACCTGGATCCATTTATCTCATTGTAAAAAGGTCATTCAGGCTGAAAGCTCCGATAGGGGAAGTACTTAACAGTCTGATAATAAGGTGGACCCAGACATTTAGAGTCAGTGAAGAAAAAGAGCATTACGGAACCAAGTAGAGGAATTCAGCTTGAATGACGCATTAAGATGTATTACACTAAAGAGGCAAAATGAATACCCTTTTACTGCTGACTGTGTGCGTTTTCTTCAATCTGGTAGAAACCACAATAGACTTTTTATGACAAATCATCCGAATTATCAACAACCTTCCCGAACCCATGTTTAAAAACAGAACATAGAAGAACAGGAGATCTGTATTTCTGTTATAACAGTACAAGATTTCAGGCAGTTCTGGTACAAGACATCAGCAAAATAAAGATAGGAGGCTACAGCGGAGATTCCTGGAAAGGGTACGATTGGTACTTGGACAGCACCGGCCTAAGACAGTCAGGACATTATTGGGGAAATGTTTTTGCAACCACTGGTCGATGGCCAGAAAGATCATATGGCCACTTCAGAGCTAAAATATGGAAAAGAAGAATGACAATGCATCTAGCAGGAAAAGATTTAATTCTTACATTCAATACAACTAGTGAACCACTGCCAGAAAAACCTGAATCCTCTGGTCAATACATAAGTCCTCCTTGTCATGTATTAATGCTTTGTATTTGGAGAGAACACGAACAGGACCCTTGTGTTCGTTTAGGATTTTGTACTAATATAACTGCCTTCAATGTAAACAAAATGAATAACAAAATCTCGGCAGAAGGAACACTCACACGGGGACCCAAAACAGATTCAGAGATGGTACCCTTAATAATAAACAGCCCCCTCACTACCAATGAATGGTTTCAGGTCACAACAGGAGTCTCAGGACAAACAAACAACTGGCTGGTTGAGCAAACTGCTAACATGGCTGGACAAAGCTGCGTAGTGTGTATGGGTCCCAGGCCGCTACTCCAAGTTGTTCCAGCAGTAATGGATGCTGAATGTTTACTAGTGGTAATGAACAAAACTGTTCCAACTACCAACTGTTCACAATGGGACAAAATTTACCCTTTGGCTACAGCACAAGAACAAAAACTTTTGTTCTTGAATCAGCATTGAATCAGCATTGTGCTGGTGGTGTACTATCAACATAGCCTAACTGTTACAGATTTTTTGCAGATTGACCAGGGTTCTATTGTAAACTAAGCACAAAAAGTAAAGGAACTGGCATATTTGGTAGGTTATTTTTTTAAAGCCTGTTCATTTTCCCTCAAAGGGGGCCACATTTTTAGGGAAACATTTGAACTGTTCCCATGAAAAATCCTCTCCTTCAGCTCCAAACAGCTTCTGGTGAGGGTGATTTGGTTATTGTTTCATTCATTGTTTATATTTGATGTTGCAGTTTCCTGTCTCCTTGTCATCCTTACTCGGTGTTCAAAGCAAAATTGTCAGCATGACACAACCTAAAAGTCAGATGTGATGCAACATGACTGTTAAGACGTATCTGATTGTGGACCACATATTAAAGTAACCTGAGTCTAATTTGGGAAAAAAAAATATTAGTGCTGTTCCGACCAACATAAAAATTAGATATGGTCCACATATGGATACAAAAGGTCAGATATGGGCCAATTTAGCCTGCAGTGTAAATGTAGCCAATGTGATTTCTATCAACATCTATTAGGTGTTGGTAACACTGTCTAACAGATCCTTGACTGACTGTAACACTCTGTATGCCACCACTCATGCCCTTAGGCGGCTGAGTTATTTACATGGTACAGGTCTGGGTGTATTCCAGCCTGGGTGCTTTCCTTGTGAGTGCTAACCTGATTTTGTTAGGGAATTTTAAATTATTACCCCCCACAAGAGTGACGAGCTAAAGTTTTATTTATTTTTTTCTAAAACAAATTTTTATTATGTCTATTGCCTGAACGTCTAAAGTGCTCTTTTGTTTTTACACCATAAATTCCAGTTTAAATGCCACTAAATAGTAGAACCTGCTGATGCAAACTGACATGCAGAGTGAAATACAGGTCTGTTTACTAGTTGTAGGGTGAAAGCAGAAAACAACAGGTATGACAAAGCCTGCCAACTGGTTCTTTCAATTTATAACAGCATCTAGATTTTTCTGGTTCATAAATAATACAGCTTTGTGAAAAAACTTAATGTCATCAGGAACAATGTGTGGTAGATACTCTCTCCAGCAATGAATTTGGTGTCAGGTACATGCCTTATGTTGGGCCCAGCCATGGGAAGGAACAAGAACTAAACTACACATAAGGCCCAGTTCCACCGGCTCGTATTAGCAGTCCATCTCTTGCAAGTGTTTCAGGAGCAGTCTTTTTCAGGGCCAGCTCAACAGTGGTGTCAAACCGAGCTGACTTGATAGGAGTTTGAACACACTGCTTTTCAATGATTTCAATGATGAATGATGGTGAGAAATGAGAAGATTTTTCTCCGAGGAAGTCGGTGAGTAACAACATTAGTCGCGTTTACATTAACGGTTTTTAATGCGCATAAGTATCACATTAGAAAAGGTTGATGGAAATGCCAGAATTCGAATTAACTCACAAAATTTAGCAAAAAAATATATTTTACGCCTGCCTGAGGTGATTTTTGACTTTTTCGAAAAACAGTAAATGCATCAAAGAAAAAAATGGAAACACATTTATCGAATCGGTTGTGACATAACAAACATTTACTTCACATAACTGATCAGCTGTTTCTGCTGGCGGTGTCTTGCCGGCTATTATGAGCAACAACAGGTATGTGTGGAACGACAAAGAGACTCAAGCATTTCTTTGTCCAATCCGTGAAAAAATAATTTAATCAGCATATTCATTAAAGCCTCGCTCCATTACTGAGCTCTGGTCCGTGCAGCGAACGTTGTGCTTTTCCTGGTTAATTCGCTACAAACCAGTAAATGGAAACACGTCTGATGCGTGTTTTCTTTTTGTGATTTTTTAAAAGTTCAAAAGTTCAAGATTCACATGAGAATTGGATGGTTATTAATATTGAGGAGCACCATGAACAGAACGGGTCGAACCGAAATATAATTTTATTATTTATAAACCATGAACCACTCCTGAAGAAAAACAAGAAAAAGAACACTTCAACTTTCTATACCCTCCTGACACTCTGTATCAGATCCGCGGATTTATCGAGGCTTTCTCAGATTTTACTCTGAAAGCTGTTAAGTTTTGGCTCTGAAGCGTCCATCCAATCACCTCATGCCGTACAAAGCAGCAACTGTCTGCTTTTCAGACTAAGAGCACCAGGGGGAGCAGAGGTGCCCAATGAAAGCAGCTTGATTACGGCCAACGCCTGATAAAAATAAAATAAAAATAATTTCACTGCGGTTAAAAATCTTCAAAGCTATTGACGTGTTCTCCTCGCTCCCACCATGGCTGAGGCAATAGATCTCATATAAAGCTGCAAATTTAACTCCATGACTAAAAACAGAGCTACAAAACTACAGGCAGATTTTCTTTCTTTTCGGCCACAGCCACATCTCACTGGCTGAGTAAAAGACCCCATCTTCAAAGAAACTAATCTGTGACTCCGTTATCCCAGCTGCTAATGCTAAAACTCTATGCTAAGATGATAGCCAGCATTAATTCTGCTGTGTTTACTACATAACTTCCTCCGTTCACCCTGCAATCGGTAACAGCAAATGGTTAGGGTTTCCACACATAATATTTGTTTGTACTCGTGGCGCTTAAAGGAGGTTGCTAAATAGCAGTGATGGGCACAGTCACACCAATGTGCAAACAGATAATTGCGGAGCAAACTTTTTGTTCATTGCATCATCGTTCACAAAATGTAGAAAGTTTAAGAATGTTTCTGTCAGGGTTCTCTGTGTTTCCGTGCTCTAACTCTGCTTCACAGGTGGTTCTAGTTGACTGGGGGGCGTGGCCCACACCTGCTGCTCGTCAGGAGTCATCATCACCGGCTTCTTAAGGAGTGTTCAGACAGATGGAAGACGCCAGAGTGTTAACCCAGTCGTGGTATGCCTAGGCCTCTGACCTGTCTTGAAACCTCGTTTTTGGACTAACTTTGTCTCCTGTTGTTCTCCAGTTTGTCGTGTTTGGATTTACTCACCTGTCTTGGCGTCGTGCTCAAGGAACCAGCTCCTCAGAATCCCCGCCGCTCAGATTTTGCTCTGGCATCTCCCCTCATACTCTCTTGGTGGTACCAAGCCGGGTGTGAAACCCCCTTCCTGGATTCACCAGGTGCACACACAACACTCCGGTTCTTCCATCTGCTCCTCCTGTCTGCCGTCTACGGTGGTGCGCTCCGGATCCCTCACCAGCATTACATCTGTCAGCCCTCCAGTCACTCAGCCACCTGTTCCCATCAGCGAGTTACGGTCACAGAGTTCCCTCGTCACTTACTCTCCCCGGATAGGTTTCCCCGACTAAATGGTAAGCCGCGCAGCTTCTGATATTTTCCCCTGGTTCGATTCTCTGTAACATTATTTCCCTTTCTTCCCTCAGTCGTTCCAGCACTGATGTTCAGACCTCACCTGTCCCACACGCAGTGTGTTTCCTCGTTATCTGAGCCTTTAATACCATCTTAAAATTGTTTCTGCCTCCGTCTGTATCTGCATGTGGGCCAAACACTTAAAAACCATGACAGTTTCGAAGTTTAGAAAATGTTTGCGGACTGGTTAGCGTCCACTTTGTTGGGTTTTGACACCTGTAAGTACAATAACAATGTTTAAGATTTTCAACTGCCTTTTACATCTGATTTACATCTGTAATCTGATTTACATCTGTAATTTGTCATTTCAATCGGGTAAATTTCCAGAAAAGATGAAAATTGCCAAAGTTATTCCACTTTTTAAATCTGGGGACAGACACCATTTCACAAATTATAGGCCTGTTTCTCTACTTCCACAGTTTTCCAAAATGTTGGAGAAATTATTTGTGGGTAGATTAGATACATTCATTAATAAACATAAACTGCTTTCCGAAAGTCAATATGGATTCAGATCACAAAGATCTACAGCAATGGCAGTCATTGAATTGATAGAGGAAGTCACCAGCGCCTTAGATAATAAGAAATCTGCAGTTGGTGTATTTATTGATCTCAAAAAAACTTTTGACACAATAAATCATGAAATATTAATTAAGAAATTGGAGCGCTATGGCATCTGGGGAGTAGTCCTGCACTGGATGAAAAGTTATCTAAGTAACAGGCAACAATTTGTGCAAACGGGTGACTGCCAGTCATCGTGCTTGGACATTGTTTGTGGTGTCCCCCAGGGGTCAGTATTGGGGCCAAAATTGTTTATTCCTTATATTAATGACATCTGCAAAGTTTCTAAAATACTTAAATTAGCTTTGTTTGCAGATGATACTAATATTAATTTGGATCAGCTTGTAGCTGATATCAACTCAGAGTTATGTCACCTTAAGATATGGTTTGATATTAACAAATTATCATTAAATTTGGATAAAACCAAGTTTATGTTGTTTGGAAACTGCAAAAGCAAAACAAATGTGCATATCCTAGTAGATAATATGACAGTAGAGAGAGTTAAGGAAATTAAGTTTTTGGGAGTAATGATAGACAATAAGATTTGCTGGAAACCTCATATAAAATACATTCAAACAAAAATATCCAGAAGTATTGCTGTTCTCAGGAAAGCTAAACATTTTCTAAATTATGCTGCTCTTCATATTCTGTATTGCTCACTTATCTTACCTTACTTGAGTTACTGTGTGGACATATGGGGCAACACCCATAAAACCTCACAGCGACCGTTATGCACATTACAAAAAAGGGCCATCAGAATGGTTCATAAGGGAGAATTCCATGACCATACTAATGTACTATATATAGAGTCCGGCCTCCTCAAACTCCCTGATCTGGTAGAATTTCAAACAGCCCAGCTGATGTATAAAGCTAAAAATAAAAAACTACCAGAGAATATTCAAAAGCTGTTCACTGACAGATAGGGGGGTTGTGACCACAGGGAAAATCTTAACTTCATAACCTTGAGGGTTCGAACCACCATGAAGACAATGTGCATTTTAGTCAGTGGTGTGAAGATCTAGAGCTGAAGCGATGTCCAAGCATGAGTCTGTTTAAAAAAAGGCTCAAACTGATGTTTTTCAAAAGGTATTGTGATGAGGAGGTGAGGTGAATGATATCTGAGCACTGTGTGTGTGTGTGTGTGTGTGTGTGTGGTTGTGTATGTAGGTATGCATGTGTGCATTTATATGTATGTATGTAGATGTATATTTATTTATGTATATGTGTATATATATAATTGTGTATATTTTTTTGTGAATTTTGGATCAAAAACATTGTTATTAAACCGGAAGGTACTTTAAGTGCAATTAGAGGGAGAAGGGGTATGAAAAATAAGTTTAACTTACATTAATCGATGATCAATGTCAGGGTAAATATACCTGATATATTTTATTTAGAGGAAAATTTTGTTTATCTCATTTCTATTTATGTTCAAATGATTTAATTGAATTGGAACAGAAAATTTAATGTTTACCAATTACTTTTTTATGTGGTACTTGGTTGTTTCTTTGAAGTATTTCTGAAATTGATTATTTATTTATTTATTTATTTATTATTATTTGTTAATTTCTGAAATTGATATTTTTATTATTATTTGTTAAATGTGTTACATTTGTTAATTGTCTAAAATAAATTCCTTTCATTCATTCATTCATTCACATCACTGTTCTGGCTCTCACTACACATCCACACAGACTTCTCCATACAACAGTCATGGCTCCACAAAACTGGATGCGTATTTCTCTCGTAAGAAGTGGCAACCCTGGCTTCCAAACCATACTCACACCATTTTTCTAAAATGCAGCAGCCTGGGCACAGAGGGATAAAATATTATTCTCATAAGCTTCTACTGCTGTGTAAAAGTCATTTATCCTGAACTAAAACATCAGGATAAATGACATCAGCTATCTCCTCAAACATGCGGCACTGTGCACGTTCATTATGCGGCGTATGTGTGCATGTAGCATCTTTTTGTCTGAAGTCGTGTGACACAGACCGAGTGACAGAAGTTGGTTTGGGGTTAGTGGTTAGCAGCTAGCGTTAGCTTCATCAAATATCGTTATTTATCATCAGTTTAACAATAGTGAACCTAATATTTTTGTTTATGAAATATAAGTTTGTGAAGCTAACTTTTTGGTTAGCTGGACCCACCACTGTTAAATAGCGTGGAGCCTCTATTGTTGTTGTTAGCAGAGCTGCTAATTTCAGATGTGACATTATGATGCCTGCTGTCTTGTAACTTTGGCACTTATTAATAGTGATTCATAGTCAAATCGAACTTATTGTTGCACTACATCTAGGACACGCTGCTGGTCTACACATAGAAAGCATGTGTGAAGCTTGCATCAGACGGTTTCTCGTGACAGTGTTCACTAAATATAGCTTCTAGCACAGATTACGCAATATGTACAGGCTGCTCCATAATAAATATATACAGTGAATGTCAGAAGTATATTGGCTGGAGTAGAATATAATTGTATGCATTCCTTTTGAGTGACAGTGGATGCATTTTCTAAATAATCTTTTGCAAATTAATTGGTTCTTCTTTCTAATGTATATTTTGCGAGTTCTAATTTTATCTCTTGCAAAACCTTGTTTGGCAAAGCCCTTATGCATGTCCCCTATGACAGGATGTGGCTTTGTAAACAATTAGTGAAGCTGACATGAACACTAAATCAAATCAGCAGTAAAGAAAAGACCCGTTTATAAAAATAGTAATTTCAAAAATTTTGACTGGCCACAGCAAAACCAGGGACAAGTCTCCCTGGTCCCATTTTGTGTTATTTGCAGATTCTGAAAGAGTGGAATCTAAGCTTTCCAATTATGTCAAAGTTGTGAAAATCAACAAAGAATTGAAGAAGATATGACCATTTAAATGTTGGCAAGTATCAAAGTTTCTTTAAAATCACCCCCAGCCAGTTTAAATCCCGAGTTTAAACACAAAGTTTACTGTTTTAAAACCTTTGACACTGTCATTTAAAGCAGTGAGAGGTTTCTTCGTAACTTCAACAAGCATATTTTGCAAAAAAAATGAAAATTACAATTTTCTCATAAAATTGAAGGTTTTTCACATTTTTCTTAGTCTGTGCTCTGCCTACTTGTTCCTACTTTTACTGTGGCGGGTCATAAATGTTTGATAAGAAAATATTTGTCTTCACTGTTCAACAATGAAGACAAATATTTTCTTCATTGTTGTTCCTTTTTAAATGCTGTCAGCATTTAAAAAGGAAAGCAATAAAATGATTACTATAAAGCTGTGTATAGCACATCTTATAAACCAAACAAGACATAGTAACATTCAGAGCAGACTGTTATCAGGTACAGATGTCAGCAGACATACCTCTGCATGCTTCTAGCTGGCCTGTGAGAACTTTACGGATCTCTGACACCCACATACTCTTCACATCCATGGAGGGAGCCTTGGGTAAAAAACAGAGAGAGAGAGAGAGAGAGAGAGAGAGAGAGAGAGAGAGAGAGAGAGAGAGAGAGAGAGAGAGAGAGAGAGAGAGAGAGAGAGAAGAAAAAGAGAGAGAGAAGAAAAAGAGAGAGAGAGAGAGAGAGAGAGAGAGAGAGAGAGAGAGAGAGAGAGAGAGAGAGAGAGAGAGAGAGAGAGAGAGAGAGAGAGAGAGAGAGAGAGAGAGAGAGAGAGAGACTTATATGAATCAAGCACACAGGCAACAAAAACCTGGAAAGGAAAATATCTGAGTTTGAGCGTCTGGAAGATGGTCTGGATGGTACAACACTGCCCTCCAGTGGAGGAATGTGCAAAAGTCATGACTCTAGTTTCCATACAAATGTACCTGCTGCTAGAAATGTTCGAACATATTAATAATATATATGTTTGGAACATATTAATGTTCCAAATTAACATATTGTTGTTACTTTTTTATAAAAAAAGTCTACTAATCATCTACTGGAGCAGTTCTACCGATACTATCAATTCTACTGTATTAAGGGCTTTTGGATAATCTAAGTTTTAACAACATCACATACAGTAAAGTCCAGAAGGAAGATCAATATTTACATCATTTAAAAAAAAACTATGAAGGCCATAAGGATTACAACCCATTGTATATCTGCCAAAAGTCGCATCAACATATTGTAAAAAATGCTCTTCATTTTCAAATCAAAATCTTGGTCTAAAAATGCATTCTTCTCAATTATGTTTTTATTATTAGTTATTCAAAAGCCAACTAACAGAATATGTATGGGGTTATTGTTTATTATTAAATGCACCAACACTGGCTGTGCAAGCAGCCATAGGGCACAGCTGCAGTGAACATTCATAAGATTGTTATTAAAAATGTTCATTACTCAGTTTGTCTTGTTGACTCCATAATGAAATAGTTGAGTAAAAAAGTTTTTACAGCACAGAGTTTTTTCAGGGTTGTGGAGAACACAGGCTGATAGTTTTTCGAAATGACTTTAAATTGGTTTTGACAGAATGACTTGAAGTTTGAAAATATTACTCGCATAAGGCAAAGGAAATAGTTTTTTCCCCACACAGCAACACACCCGCTGAGAAGCCGGTATTGGCAGCTCCTTAGTCAGAAATGTGGCATTAGAGACACCAGGGACCATAGTCAAATGGCTAACTGGGACCAGAACAGATGACATCAAATCCTACCTGAAACTGCTGGCTAAGGATAAGCATAAATACAGTAAGATTGTTATTCACGTTGGCGGTAATGACGCCTGGTTATGCCAATCGGAGGTCACTAAAGTTGGTGTTGCTTCGGTCTGTAAGTTTGCTAAAACAATGTCGGACTCCATAATTTTCTCTGGTCCCCTGCCTGATCTGACCAGTGATGACAAGTTTAGCCGCATGTCATCATTCAACTGCTGGTTGTCTAGGTGGTGTCCTGAAAATGACATGGGCTACATTGATAACTGGCGAACTTTCTGGGGAAAACATGGTCTGATCCGGAGAGATGTATCCATCCCACTTTGGATGGTGCAGCTCTTCTTTCTAGGAATCTGGACGGATTTATTAGTTCTCCAAAATGCTGACAGCCATTAACACACCTCTCTGCAGCTTCTGTACTGTTACCCACCCATTACCTCATTGAGACAGTGTCTTTCCCACAGCCAAAACTAAACAGATTAAAAACTGAAGCAAATCATAAAAATAAACAAAATATTACTACTCAGCTTCCATCCATCCATCTATTTTCTAACACGCTTATCCCTTGTGGTGTCACGAGAGGTGCTGGTGCCTATCTCCAGCTGTCAATGGGCGAGAGGTGGGGTACACCCTGGACAGGTCACCAGTCTATCGCAGATACTACTCAACTTGAACCAAAAAATAAAACAATTAAATTTGGTTTATTAAATTTAAGGTCTCTCCCTCCAAAGACTTACTTAGTTAATTAATTGATTTCTGATAATGAGATTTATTTATTTTGTCTCACAGAAACCAGGCTGCAAAAGGACTACGTTGGTATAAATGAGTCTCGCCAGTGGATAACAGTGGATGGTAGGGGAGTTCAAACATCCCCTAAAATCTGGGAACCATGATTAAATTAAATCAGCTTTATAAAGTGCCTTGAGATGACGTGCTGTGAACTGTTGCTATATAAATCTAACTGAATAATTGAAGTGAATTTAGTCAGAAGAGGCTCATGAGATTTTTTTAAACGGTGAAAAACTTGGTGGAGGGTCTGTGATGCTGTGGGCCTGTTTCTATTTCAATAGCATGGGAACATCATTCAAGTGTGCTGGTGTTGATTCTCAGCCATCCAGAACATTATACAATACTTAAGCACTTGGGATCATAGACCCTTTAAAAAAACTGCAGGGCCACCAATCACTCCACTGGGACATGCAGCGAGGCTTCAGACTGCTCCGCCTTGAAATGTCTTCTATTTGAAGGAGTTATCTCTTACCATGGAACCTTTCCCCACAGCCCAAATGTCCCAAATTGAATAGCTAGATTTCTCTAAATTTTGCTCAGCAATAGAGCTGTGTGAGATCATACTGCAGTAAAAGGTAAGATTATATAACGCTTTTTAAGATATTTTTACTATGGGGGAGAATTACATGTGGCTGATACTTTCAATGTAGGTAAACTAAGCATATTTTATTAAGTACAGTTAGGTACTAGGTAAGCTTAATTAAAACCATTTTACCTTAGTTATGTGGATGGAATAAAACCAACCTGAACATGAAGTCAAAGGTTTACCTGGACATACCTGGATTATGTACACTTCCTCTCTGCCGTTGTACCACACCTCAAACTTTTTATGGTCACCTTTAACGTTTTCGGTGATCCCCACCGCACTCATCTAGATAGCAAAAACAGAGACAAAGGTGAAAGATACATGAGCGGTGATTTAGTTCAACTAGCCATAGAGAGCAGCATCAACTGTGGGGCCAGTGGGGCCTGACTCCACCAGATGTTGCTGTGGAGCTCTATGTTCACAATAAACAGTGGGACAGGATCGTTCTTTTTAGAGTAATATTGTAAAAAAGACCAATTCCCATACCAATAAAATTCTGTTAGAAATATTTGTGTCTATATATCCAAGTCTGGCAGAAAACTGACAAGCTCATAGGTTAAATCCTCTTGAGGTGCCTTGATATTGGGGCCGACCCACCAACGCTTGTTTAAATAATGAAGAAAAAGAAAAAAAATGAACATCTGAAATCGCAGTGCGCATGCCCAACATGCTCTCAGTAGACAGCCATGGAGCACAAATACTACGGCCTAAAGCTCGGATCGTCCAAATCAAAATACTTGAATTGCACACGTTATAATGACGGGAAGGCAGGGAAAAGGGGACCTGTCTTGTCCTGATGGGACACATTTCGTGGAATACACCCTAGATTCTTGGAACAGGTGGAAAATGGTGTGTTTTTCGATTTTGTCAGTCAAGGACATGGAAGACGTATAGATGTTTGGATTCATGATACTCGGATTTCTTCTATTTGGATTCGGAGGATTTCTGATGTACCAACAAATTCAGTGGATGTTGATAGCAAATATGGCCATGATTAGGCTGCCGGCCCCATTTGACGTGATCGCTAAGGCCGTGAATAAGCAGAACCATAAGCTGGATGAGCAGAGCCGTAAGCTAGATGTGATGGAACGCAGGCTGGCTTTGGTGGTTGAACTCAGAGGATAGAGGGGGAAATCTGGATGTGAAGCGCGGAAAAAAGTCCAACAAATTTGGAATACTGGATTTGCCATGTGGAGACAGCGACGAAGGACTTTAAAGCTGACGGAAAAGTTGGTGCAGCTTGTTCTCATAACAAAAAGTGTATTTGGATTAGGCTTCCCCTCTTATCTAAAACTCCCCTGGATATTATGGCGAGAGGGACCTGTGGATGCGTTCAGAACTGTGGCGCCAGTTGATAAACTTTCCATCATATCAAGGACAATGGCCCTCTGGACAGCGTTCATGGACAAACTGCACACTTTCAGTCACACACACACACACACACACACACAACTGACGCCCATAAAACTACATGAATTTACATGCGACATGTCTCCAATGTAAACCCCCTGCTTAAATATTGTCTCGTTATATGTGCTTTTCTCGTGCAGAGGTTTTTTGATATCTCAAACTGTACCCTTTAAGGATAAAGTGTGAAATATGCCTTTTTTTCCTCTCCCTCCCCAAATGTGGCTCCTATCTTTCCACAGAGTTAAGGGCAGCACCCTATGGAAACCGCATCAGGCGGTGTCCTTGGTAGCAAGGCCTCAGTCAATCGTTCCCCCGAAATTTTTGTGATGTATGTGATGGATGGTTGTACTGGAACTGGAATTTCCCTCTGGGATTATTAAAGTATTTCTGATTCTGATTCTGTTATGTTTACCTTCTGCCAGATAGTGTGCGACCATCTAGTGTTGGTTGTCCTTGCTAGCTCACTGAAGGATTGATGTGAATCTTTTCTGTTCAATAAATCAACATTATTGGTGAGCCTTTATTTGTAATTTTATGTGTAAAAATTCTATTACATTTAGCTTACATAAAATGTTTTTTTCTAGTGTGTTAGTTTATGCAAATTTATCTCTTTCATTTAACATTGATCAAAGTCAGGTTGTATACATCACAAAAAAGTATTTTTTGTGCCCCACTTAACTTAGCATGCCAGAGACGCCATTGCGCATCAGTCATAAACAACTGCAGACCCGCTCATCTTTCTCCGCTCTGCCAGAGGTTGAATTACTGTCCTCTCTTTATCCACCAAACCATTCATGTTAGAAAGAGGATATGTAACTCCCGGATAGAGGCAGAACAACTCCACCTGCCCACTGCCAGATACTAACCATCACATCTGTTCTTCCCGAAGGTTGGATGCAGATAGTGATGGAATAGATGGAAAAGGCTTACAGCCTGTCAAAACAGGTTTTATTTGTTTTATCACAGGAAACGAGAAAATGAAAGGAAATAATTCAAGCTCTTACATTCACATCCAGATTTAAAGCTTGTCTGTATTGTTGATTCCTGGAGCATTTTCCAACCTCTGCACTAGATATCTATTCCCCTGCATGTTTCCTTTCTTCAGCGGGCATAATTTAGGATTGTGACCCAACTCTTCGCTCACATGTTCCACTTGTGCAAATCAGCTTCATGCTCAGATTGCGGTTTTAATCTGGGACTTCCAGCTCATACTCAATACAAATACCCATGTTCATTATTCCAGCCACATGCTTATGCTCTTCCAGTGCTTTTATTGGCCAACACTTTCTTTATTGTAATGTCATGTGACATCTGAAAGTTTGTCTTTTTAGCAGCACTTGGGCGGTCAGTTCAAAGGTTCTCATTCCTCCAGTCAATTAGCAGCGATTGTAGATTACTATTCAGATGGCATTGCTGCAAACATTTCATACAACAGTGGGATTATATATCTGCAGAACACACTAATGAGCTCCAATGAAATAAGAAAAAAGGCTTCAGAGTTAATCAAACATCTTTACTGCATACGTGAATCCTGTGTCTCTGACCTTTAGTGAGTGCTTAAAGCTGTAGGATGGAGTCTTGTCGTGTCCCTCCGCCGTCTCCTCCCGTTTCTTACAGAACAGCAGCATTTTATCATACAAAAAGAGGTGCCTCTGCATGGGCTTAAACCTGGCCAGGTCCTTCACCTGAAATCCAGAAGTCTGTCAGTGACTTTGTTACTATCTACATTCAATGTTAAACTAAATTTTGGGTTTATTACAGTAAGGAACAGAGAACATGGCAGCTGATCTGTAACAAATGCCTTTTTACTTAGGCATTTGACTATATTTTACCCATACAGGCAAAAAAAAATCTATTTAGATGAAGAATCATTGCAATCACACATTCCAACAAAATTTGTCTTCTGCATTTAACCCATCCCTTAGGGAGCAGTGGTCAGCTATTAAAGTCCCCGAGGAACAATCTGGGGCTAAGGGTCTTGCATGGGAACCACAGTGGCAGTCTGCGGGGATCAAACTGGGTACTTGCAACCTTCTCACAGCGCAAGCACACTGCTCTAGGTCACCACTCCCCCTAAGTGCAATTATTTATGCAATACACATCGTAATTTGCAACGGTCGGTTTTCTTAACTATAACATTTACTTTATTTAATTTGCTGTTAGAGATGAGGCAGTGATACGCTGTTCTCTCATTACATGTACACATTTGTTTGCACCATCAGTCTCAAAGCCAAATCAGTTAACACTAAACAGAACTTTGTCACATCATTCCCAGTGAAATGCTGAAAATCGGATCCAACACTGATCAGCTTTGGGAATCAGTTTAGAAGTGATACACTTTCTGCATCAAAATAATCCATCACTGAATCCTTCAGTCATACCATGCTGCAGAAAAAAGTAACCATACTTCCTGAGAAGTGAATGTAACTCCTGAAGTTACCAGTCTCTGACCTTTTTTGCTAAGAGAAGAATTCATTCTAGTTCTTAATGCCAAAGACAAACTTTTTAATTTAAAATGCAACAACACAAGCATGAAAAAAGGTCAGGAACAAACACAAAGGATCACATAGTTTGTTCCTGACAATACTGTCATTCATGTTCTATTAAAAGAGGACACTTTAAACTATGATGTTAGGGCTTACCTTGCTGTGGCCTTTCTTATGATCAGTCCAGACATTAAAGGATCCCTGCATCAGCAGCTTCCCCAGTTCACTCAGGTTTCCCTGTAAACAATAGCAAGCATCACGTCAGACTGGCACAGAACCGTACAACGGTTTTTGCAGTCTGCAACATCATAAATGTAACTTCATAATCCCCTTAAAGCTTAATTGTTGTAAGACAGGGGTAGCAATGTGATTGGTGGTTAGCAGTTGCCTTGAAGCTAAAGGGTTCCTATTTCTGTCTCAGCTTAGCTCTTGCCGCATGGATGTTTTCCCCAAGCTTTTGTGTCTTTTTTTTCATCCTCCAACAGTCTAAAAACCTGTCTGTCTATTCCAAATTGTCTTTGGACGTGACTTGTCATCTGTGTGTCTCTGTATTGAGGCTGTGATGGACTGAACAAAAGATACCCCACCTCTAGCCCAGTGATTGCTGGGCTAGAGGTGGGGTATCTAAAACTAAAACATTTATTCAAATCATACAAAAGGGTCACTACAGATGTATGAAAAGGTCTGTTGTCTGCTGTTTTTAATTTGTGTCCACTTAACTGTTGCAGTTCATCAAAAAATTTAATATCAGACACAAAGGTGAAAGATACATGAGCGGTGATTTAGTTCAACTAGCCATAGAGAGCAGCATCAACTGTGGGGCCAGTGGGGCCTGACTCCACCAAACCTTTGTAAATACAAATGGACAGTTTTCACATGAGGATTTTATTTGACAAGGGGAAAAAGCTAACCAAACCGCCTTGGTACAATGTGAAGATTGACTTTTACCTATAATAAACTACATTAGGCTGGCAAAACCAGTTATTACATTTAGGGGGCAATTGCATTTCACATAGTCCCAGCTTGGTTTAAGTTATTTTCCCTAAATAAATGAAATTGTTTGCGAACTGCATTTTGTATTTACTCAGGCTATATTTGATATATGTCCTTTGTCTGAATTTCTTAAAGATTTAAGAGTGGCAAGAAAGTAAAAGTGTAAATCTGTAAGGAGGACATACTTTTTCTCAGTAGTATATATGAACAGAAGCACTAAAAAAAACTCAACATTCAGAACAGTAAAATTTTTGTCTGTGAGTCAAAATCTTGCATTATCATTTCATCAAAGACACATAAATTAAACATTTCTTTAAACTTGGATGGTTGGGAACTCAGATGAAACACCAGATTAAAGCCATTTCTGTTATGAATGGTGTGGTGAAGAATCCGGAATTCAGCCAAACACAGTTGCAATGCTTTTAACGGTGATTTATTTGAGGGAAGGTGAGGAGAGGGAATCAAACAGGCAAACAGTACAGGATCCAAAGGATAAGGCAGACATCCAGGTGACACTTGACAGGTAAACAGGTCAACAGAACTGGGCAGAAGAAGACAAAACTGGTTACAAAAACAGGATCAAGGTGCAGGGAGCTCTTACCACGACAGGACGGATGGATAGGTGACAAGTAACGAACCGACGGGGAGCAGAGAAATAAGGCAGGTTTAAATAGGCGGGCCGACAGGTGATAGGAGTCAAACTAATTAATCAAATACAGGTGGGGGTGATTAAGGGAGCTGGCAGGACACTAGATAATAAACCTAAGATAAAACAGAATAAACAAAGCACAGAACTAATACTAAGACAGGAGGGTGAACTAATTAAACAACAAAACATAAACCATAACAAAACCCAAATCATGACACAGCCCCTCCCTCAAGGGCGGATTCCAGACGCCCTAAAGAACAATAAAATAAATCAGAAACAAAAAACAACCCAGACCGGGCGGGTGGAGGGAGGTACAGGACGGAGGGTCAGAGTCAAATAATAAAAAAAAAAAAAAAAACAGTCCAGAAAAGATCCAAACAAAAACAACCCAGCCAGGGCGGACCAAAACAAACAGAAAACATTTCAAAAAACACCTGTCTCTAGAAACAAAAAGTCTGGTGGGCGTCCCGGAGGATGACCCCGGCGGGTCAGGTAATTTGGCGGTCGTCCCGGCGGACGGCCCAGGCGAGACAGGATCTCCGGCGGTCGTCCCGGAGGACGGCCCAGGCGAGACAGGATCTCCGGCGGTCGTCCCGGCGGACGGCCCAGGCGAGACAGGATCTCCGGCGGTCATCCCGGCGGACGGCCCAGGCGAGACAGGATCTCCGGCGGTCATCCCGGAGAACAGCCTAAGCGAGACAGGACTTCAGGAGGCCGGCGGCGGAGCAGGACTTCAGGAGACCGGCGGCGGAGCAGGACTTCAGGAGACTGGCGGCGGACCAGCACCCTCGGAGGCCGTCGGCGGACCAGCACCCTCGGAGGCCTTCGGCAGACCAGCACCCTCGGAGGCCGTCGGCGGACCAGCACCCTCGGAGGCCATCGGCGGACCAGCACCCTCAGAGGCCGACGCCTGGAGAGGGAGAGAGCAGAACCTGGCGCCGGACTAAATGCTGTGGACGGCGCCGGACTAAAGGCTACGGGAGGCGGCGGGCCACAGGCTACGGGAGGCGGCGGGCCACAGGCTACGGGAGGCGCCGGACCACAGGCTACGGGAGGCGCCGGACCACAGGCTACGGGAGGCGCCGGACTACAGGCTACGGGAGGCGCCGGACTACAGGTTACAGGAGACGCCAGACTACAGGCAAAGGGAGGTGCCGGACTACAGGCTAAGGGTGGCGGCGCCTGACTACTGGCTACTAGAGAGGCAGCCTGGCTACAGGCGACTGAAGAGGGAACCTGGCTACAGGCGACTGAAGAGGGAACCTGGCTACCGGCTGTGGATGAGGCCTGGCTACAGGCTGTGGATGAGGCCTGGCTACAGGCTGTGGATGAGGCCTGGCTTCAGGCTGTGGATGAGGCCTGGCTACAGGTTGTGGATAAGGCCTGGCACCAGACTGAAGTGGAAGCCAGACCCTTGGCTACAAAAAGTCTCAAAACTAGCTTTTGAAGGATGTCAGACAGTGACAGCCAGTAAAGTCTCTCCCAGAGCTGACTGTCTACCAGGGCGACCAGGGGTTGAGACTTCAGAAGAACGCCGAGGGGGTCAAAGTCTCCAGGAGACCACGGGTGCCGAGCCCTCTCCCGAGGCCCGGGGCGCCCGAAGGAGGAAGCGTCCACCTGGGTTCCCACCTGGCAGGTCGGCGATGGACCATCATGGGTCTCTGCGTCGCAAGTCGGCGACGGACCCTCCTGGGTCTCCGCGTCGCAACACGTCGACGGACCCTCATGGGTCCCCGCGTCGCAACACGGCGACAGACCCTCATGGGTCCCCGCGTCGCAACACGGCGACAGACCCTCCTGGGTCTCCGCGTCGCAAGTCGGCGACGGACCCTCCTGGGTCTCCGCGTCGCAAGTCGGCGACGGACCCTCCTGGGTCTCCGTGTCGCAAGACGGCGACGGATCCTCCTGGGTCTCACCTAGAGGTTTGGGCGAAGGCGTGTCCTTCTGGGACCATCCTCGGGGCTTGGGCGGAGGCAGATCCTCCTGGACCACCTCTCGGGGCTTGAGCGGAGGCGGGTCCTCCCGGAAGGATCCAAGAGCCGAGGCGTCGGCCGGAACCTCGGGGACAGACGGGATCGACTGCGGACCCCTGGTGAGTGCTCTGCATGAGCCGGCATGCTGGCCATAAACCCCGTCTCAAAAAGCATGGTTACTCCTGAGCGGAGAGAGAGTGTTGGCGACAGATTCTTCATTTTTGGTCGGTTCGTTCTGTTATGAATGGTGTGGTGAAGAATCCTGAATTCAGCCAAACACAGTTGAAATGCTCTTAACGGTGATTTATTTGAGGGAAGGTGAGGAGAGGGAATCAAACAGGCAAACAGTACAGGATCCAAAGGGTAAGGCAGACATCCAGGTGACACTTGACAGGTAAACAGGTCAACAGAACTGGGCAGAAGAAGACAAAACTGGTTACAAAAACAGGATCATGGTGCAGGGAGCTCTTACCACGACAGAACGGATGGATAGGTGACAAGTAACGAACCGACGGGGAGCAGAGAAATAAGGCAGGTTTAAATAGGCGGGCAGACAGGTGATAGGAGTCAAACTAATTAATCAAAGACAGGTGGGGGTGATTAAGGGAGCTGACAGGACACTAGATAATAAACCTAAGATAAAACAGAATAAACAAAGCACAGAACTAATACTAAGACAGGAGGGTGAACTAATTAAACAACAAAACATAAACCATAACAAAACCCAAATCATGACAATTTCAGGCCAGCCTCTCGTGGATATAAAAAACTGATTTACACCCTTGTATCTTTGCAAACAAAGTCAAACATTTAAAGATGGCACCAGGGGAAACGCTGGTGTCTTTCGATGTCACTTCACTTTTCACTTGCATACCTACATCAGAGGCAGTAGAAACAGTCAGGAAACGTCTTCAACAAGACAGGGACCTAAATAACAGAACTAACTTCACTCCAGACCAGATCTGTACCCTACTGAACCTTTGTCCTTCTACAACTTATTTCAAGTTCAGCGATCATTTTTACAGACAGAAGCATGGTTGTGCCATGGGATCTCCAGTGTCACCAATTGTCGCCAATATTTACATGGAAGAGATGGAAAAGATAGCTTTGGGAACCTTCAGAGGAACACCACCAAGCCACTGGTTTAGATATGTGGACGACACCTTTGTCAAAATCCAGTTAAAAGAAGTGGAAGCCTTCACAAGACACATCAACTCGGTGGACAACAACATCAAGTTTACCAGAGAGGATGCCAACGACAACAAGCTACCTTTTCTCGACTGTTTGGTGAACATGGAAGGAGATGGAAACCTCAACATTGAAGTATATAGGAAACCCACACACACAGACCAATATGTTCTTTTTGACTCACACCACCCACTGGAGCACAAACTTTCGGTCATTAGAACCTTACAACACCGGGCCCAGCATGTCCCAACTAAAACAGAAGGGAAGCACAAGGAACAGAAACACATCAGAGATGCTCTCCAAACCTGTGGGTACCCTAACTGGGCTTTTGTCAAATCAGCAAGAAAATCCAAAAGACCCGCTGCAGAACATAATGGTGAGAAGAATAAACGCAAAAACATCGTCATCCCATATGTTGCTGGAGTCTCTGAAAAACTCAAGAGGATTTTCTCCAAACACAAAATCCCAGTACATTTCAAACCAAACAGGACCCTCAGACAGAGGTTGGTGCATCCCAAGGACAAAACCCCCAAACCTAAGATGAGCGGAGTGGTGTATGCAGTTCAGTGCAGTGAGGAATGTTCTGATCTTTATATTGGAGAAACCAAACAACCTCTCCACAGACGCATGGCTCAACACAGGAGAGCTACCTCCTCCGGACAAGATTCTGCTGTCCATCTACACCTCAAGGACAAAGGACACTCCTTTGAGGACCAAAATGTTCACATTTTGGACAAAGAAGACAGATGGTTTGAAAGGGGCGTGAAGGAAGCCATCTACGTTAAGAGAGAAAAACCAACCTTAATCAGAGGAGGAGGCCTTAGGTTCCAACTCTCAAAAACTTACAATCCAGCTATAGGATTAATTCCGGCCAATCATCACCTCAATTCTCACCCACATATGGGGGATCAAAACATCGTTCCTTTAAGCCAGGCCAATAACAACCCTAATGACTCCTCGTTATAGAGGAGTGGACCGGTTTCGGTTCAATCTGCTGGTTTAATGACTTTAACGATCGCCCATTACTAAGGGGTGGACCTGTTTCTGTTGAATTTGCATGTTATCTAAGCCATTACAAGGCCTTTGTTTGGCAGTAGTATAAAGCTTGGTACTCCACATTACTCCAGACTTTTTGAATTGAGAAAGCTTCCTGGAGAGGAAGCGAAACGTCTTCAACTACGGAAAATAAGTCCAGTTGCTTTGTTTTTTACCTTTTTTTGGACATTTCAAATATTAAATTCAAACAACAAATGTTCAACTGGGCTGTAGTTACTCTCTTTAGCCCATTTCATGTAATTTATCTTAACATTCCAAACGCATTTCTTACATCATATATCTGAAGTGTAGATAACAGCTTCTCCTTACCTACATCCTCTCAGACAACTAATTATTTCCCTAAAAATAGTGAGTTGTCAATGTTTAAATGTGCAGTAATGCAGTAAACCTTTATACATAAGGAGCATGGAGGACCCAATACTGTACTTTGAGTAAGATTGATGACACCAAAACTGAATTGTTACATGAGTGGTTTTCCATTTCATCATTCAAATGAGAACAAATTAATATACTACTGGTATATACTAGTATGACTATTAAAGAACAGCAGATTAAACTTTAAGATATGTAAAGGCATATATTAAATTAGTTTTGTGGCCACATCAACAGATTAAATAATTTCTTACTTTTTGGTGTACCAAATTACCCTTGTAATGATGTAATATTTTATGGCCTAAGCCCCTGATTATGAGAATGTCTAACTCCGCCCCTGGTTAATACTAATTTACTAATGGACAGTGTGGAAATCTATGTACAATAAAACCAATGTAAATAGTATTCCTCTGTTTTATTTGTCTTTATCCTAATTCTAGAAGTAGAAATAGTCAAATAAATAGCACTATTATTTTGTGGAATTCTAATCATGCTATTATAACTAAGCAAAAGTCTAAACAAAAAATAGCAACTGTTTAGGCGGCATCTAGTGTTCTCATACTGTATATTATGTAAAAGAAATCAAACCTGCTATTTATGCCTGAACTGCCTCAAATGGTCGACAATAAATGAAAGCAATAATAGCAACGAAATATTGGTAAAAGGGAAACCCTCACCTTTTCTTTTTCAGACGGCTGTGGCTAAGAATCTGAATTTTTAATAGTCTACAGCCTTTGCTTTTCCATCTTTACAGCAGTCTTCAGAACTCCTGCCTGGCCAAGAATATTTAGTTTTATAAAAGAGATTAGGTTTTTGTTGATAAATGTATTATACTTCAGAATTAAATGCTATTTTGAGATGCTAACGTTACTTACATTTCTCCAGTTCAACAAATCAAAACTCTCCTGCTTCTGTTCAGAACTGCACTCAGCAGCTTTCAACTATTTTAGTGCAGATAATATTTAGTTTCTTAACTGGGACTAGTTTCGTAGCCTAGTATTAATTGTGGTAAAGGCAGTATCCCAGTATGAATCAAAACTTAAATCTCGCGCTCCAAGCACGCACCAACATGCACGCACACAATCAGGAGGAGGGAAGGCGGAATTTAAGGCAGCACAACCAATGAGAGTGGAGTTAAACAGCACACAGCACAGTCACGTATGCTGCAGATTTAAAGGGACAGGAAAGAAAAAGCAGGCAGTGGAGCTGCGCACAGCAGCGTTGAAACGACACCGTGGGAACGCCGAGCGCTTCAAACGGAGGCGCTCCGGGCGAACCTGTGCATGTACGCACGTCTGGCAGAGCCGAACCGACACGCAGGAATACTCTGAATCAGTAATTTTTTAGGGGTGCTGAGCTAAGATTTAGGGGTGCTTGAGCACCCCTAAAAGTGGCCTAAATACGCCACTGGGCCTGAAACTTGTGTATGTCCCTTTCCATACAAAAGTTGGGATCTATTTAAAAAAAACTTGACGGGAAAATATGTGATTGTCACGGCAACTCTGCTTCACGCGTACGCCCATTTGGAGACGGGAAATTGGCCATGCAGATGAAGAAGTGGTGAATTGCAGCCAAACTGCATCATTGCTCCTCTCAGATGTTCAATTTCATGCCATTAGGCTTTATTCATACATCAACATCAGTGCCATACAAGTACAAGCCATTTACCATTTAACTTTATCTTAAGCATTCAGAACCGCAGTGTTATTCATGCTTGTGCTGGTGTGCCATAAGGGGCGAACCAGGCGACAGTATGGTAGAAGGTAACGGACCGAGTTTTCTCTGGAAGATTATTCAGAATGTCATTTAAACAGTAGTCATATTTAGAAGCAAGCTCATAAGGGGTGGAAGAAGGATCTGGAATCAAAGTTCTGGAAATGTGAGAAGAGAGAGTATCCATGTTTATGTACTTCAGATTCCTAAATGAGAAGTTGAGGAGTCTTGGTTTTAGAGAGACAGAGGAAAATGTTGTGTTTTTACCTCTGATTTACACATTTAACGATCTCTCTTTAAAAAAAAATTCACAGTTTCTTTGCTCTTCATTGTTGCCATTTCACCGTGAAAACAAAATCAGTTGACTGGTTTAAATATACATTAACATTCATGAGGTGCTTTGCATTGACCATTTATAGTTGAATCTGGGCGTGTAGAGGGCAGAGAATGAGGCGGAACCTGGTACGCAAACATTCAGGTGGAGATGCGATTTATAAAGGGAAATTGCTTGCTGGTGTACATGCGCAGAGTTTTATAAATCTGACATATTTTAGCGTACGTACACTGTTAGTCTGGATTCTATAACTCTTTTATAAATGAGACCCCTGGAAAGAACAGGAGTTGAGTCAGTATAAGCTGGTTTGTGTGAACCCATAGTTGACGGCGATCACTGGAAGAAATCATGCAGGACCCTCACAAAAGCATGTTTCACTTGTACAGGCATTGTCTATAAAAGCTCTTTTTAGAATATTTTATCATTGATTTCATTATATTAAACACTTTGTTTCATTATGGAAAATATTAATACTGTCTTTTTTCAAATAGATGCTACATTAGCAGAAACAACATTCACTCGTTTACCATCTATCCATCCATATCTTCAGTTCCATTGAGTGATCAAAACAAGCATGTTCTATTTCTTCACCTGAAACCCAGTGATGGCTATCTGGTGCATGGAGTCATTGACAGACTTGACGATGTCCAGCATGGTAGCTAAAGCCTCCTCCAGCTCAGCCAACCCCTCACCCTTGCTGCATTTTAACATCTCCTGTTTGACAAGAAGAAAGATAACTTGGTTAGTTTGATTTTGGAACATCATAAAAATATTTCATTCAGTGACTGGTTTGAGTTTTCAGTGTAAAACTGTGGACTTCAACAGTTCAGTGTAAGATTTCCAACCTCTTTGTTTTTATCTCCAGTAAGCAGGAGCATTTCTTTTATGCTGCATTCACTGACTAACCTGACAAAAGCCAGCTGTATGTCGCTCCGCCTAGCTCCACTATGTGAGTGGAGCTAGGCGGAGCGACATACAGCTGGCTTTTGTCAGGTTATTCACTGACCTCTTGGAATGCTTAATTGTGACTCCAGGCTCACATCAGACAAGAGTATTGCTCAGCTCAGCACAAATCTGTGATGTCAACAAGTTTCAAAGCTACTTGCCAGACATTTCTGTAAAATCCTTCAAACTCATTTTAGACACAGTTTGCCACCTGTAGAACAGTTTTTCTGTTTTTCTATTTAGTGTAAATCTCTATTAAAAATGATAAAATCTACCCTCCAAAACAAAAGCTTCCATCCAGGATGCCTCTTGTGACATCACATAGGACATGAGGCAAAAAAGCTGCTTCTGCTAGTTCAAGTACTTCGGACTTCATGCAATGCCACTGGGCTTGCAGCTATTGAAGGTGATGCAGGAAGAATATGGCATTTACTCATTTTACAAGTGGCACAAATCCGTGTATGTGTCAACCTCAGCATCCACTGCAGTATCCATCACAGCTTAGGGCGTCATCTAAGTCAAACTCCTGCTCAGACAGGTAAGGTTGAGTTTCTCATAAGTTCTTCAGAAAATATCTGTTAAATATCACACAACCATCATAGTGTTTACAAATGCCAGATATAAGCTTCTTCTCTCTTCTCAATGATAACTGTGCAGAAACAACAGCTTCTTTCTTTTGTGTTCTTTAAAAATGTGTTATGTGTGGTCCTGCAGTTGAAATCCAGACTGAATTACCCAACTGTGTTTTTTTATTTATATACATTTGTTGGTGGAATCACTGGATATACCAACAAAGATGTGATATAAAGATGAATTATGACCATGGGCAAACAGATACTGTGTTAGCTGAGAAACAAATACTGCTTGTCCAACAGCTTGCTGCATATGTGTCTTAGTGGGCTTTGCTGCCTGGCCTGTCATGATCTGTCAGACCAAACACCATAGGTTCTCCTCAAATACTAGATAGTAGTCTGTCAGTAAAAACCTTCCTTTAAAGCAATCATCAACACCCTCAGTATGATTTCAAAGGCAAATCAAACTCACAGCTATTCATTCAACCAAAGCTGGTGAGGTGAACTGTCCTATTGTCCAAACAAGGACTAAATTACTGGATTTCTGTGCACCTTAAGCAATAGTTGGTATTTGGTGATCCTCTGAACAGGCTTCAGTAGGTAGGCGTCCAGGGACAGCTTGTGGTCCAGTTTCTTCTGGCACTCCTGTTGTCCCAAAGATTAAACATTTTTCATTAGCAAGGAAGAAACTTATACTCTGGAACATAGAGAGGAAAGAAACTAGGATGTTCTATATGAATGCTTAAAATGTTAATCCCAATACTTTGTTCTAAACTCCAGTGAGTGCAGGTTTTACCTGGAAGAAGAGGCTGTCTCCACATTGCCGCCACACAACCTCAGAGCGGGGTTTATTCTGACAGTACTTCTCATACACCTGAAGTTCTTCTTTCTGACAACACAGAAATGCCTGAGTGAGCAGTAGCATTTCAGTCACGTTTGGGGCCAGATGGCAGTTCCTGACACTGCAATTTCACCTTTTCCAAAGTTTTACTTTGACACTCACTCCTGCTTCTCCCAGTTTTAGTTCAATTCTGACCAATTTAAAAAGAAAAAAAATCATGATTCATCTTCTGTCTTCTGAAGGCCATGTTCCACAAAACAAAGAACAAACATCACACCTCCAGATGTGTCATGTTTTTTTAAAAAAAATAAAAATAAAATAATTGGCATCCTCCCAAACATGATTACCTCATCCCCAGTAAGTAAGGCAGCATTGGAGGAATCTTTAGAACCTGCGCTGTGTCTGAACTGTTTAGAAGCAGTAGAGCTTTCTGAGCTATCTAAAATCTTAGCTTCATCTAAACCTTCTACCTGTATGTTAGACCCAATCCCAACCAAGTTGTTTAAGGAGGTATTCCCTTTGATCAGTGGTCCTATTTTAGACATGATTAATCTATCCTTAGTAAATGGATATGTACCACAGGTTTTTAAAGTAGCTGTTATTAAACCTTTACTTAAGAAACCTTCTCTTGATCAAGATGAGCTAGTAAACTACAGACCTATATCTAATCTTATTTTCTTATCTAAAATTCTTGAGAAAGTAGTTGCTAATAAACTTTGTGAACATTTACAAAGCAATGACCTACTTGAGGAGTTTCAGTCAGGCTTCAGAGCTCATCATAGCACTGAAACGGCTCTGGTGAAGGTCACTAATGATATTCTCATGGCCTCAGATAATGGACTTGTGTCTGTACTTGTCCTGTTAGATCTTAGTGCTGCATTTGATACAGTTGATCACAATATTCTCCTACAAAGACTTGAACATACTGTAGGGATTAAGGGGAAAGCATTAGGCTGGTTTAAATCTTATCTGTCGGACAGATTCCAGTTTGTTCATGTTAATAATAAATCTTCTTCAAACTCTAGGGTCACCTGTGGAGTACCACAGGGTTCAGTCCTTGGACCAATTCTCTTTACTATATATATGCTTCCGATCGGCAAAATTATCAGACAGCATGGGATTAATTTCCACTGTTATGCTGATGACACTCAGCTATATCTATCCATAAATCCTGATGAATCCAATCAATTACTTCGACTGCAGTCATGTCTTGATGACATCAAAAGCTGGATGACTTTAAATTTCCTGCATCTAAATTCTGACAAGACCGAAGTTGTAATCTTTGGGCCAGAGTCCTCAAAAAATAAACTTCTTAACCAATCACTTAATCTGGATGACATTAACTTGGCCTCTGGTAATAAAGTAAAAAACCTTGGTGTTATTTTTGACCAAGACATGTCATTTAAATCCCATATTAAACAGGTTTCCAGAGTTTCCTTTTTTCACCTCCGGAATATCGCCAAAATTAGAAACATTCTGTCCAGGAGTGATGCTGAAAAACTAGTCCATGCATTTGTTACTTCAAGGCTGGACTATTGTAATTCTTTACTATCAGGAAGTCCACAAAATGCAATTCAAAGTCTTCAGCTGATCCAAAATGCTGCAACAAGAGTTCTGATGAAAATCAACAAGAGGGATCATATTTCTCCAATTTTAGCTTCCCTTCATTGGCTTCCTGTTAAATCAAGAATAGAATTTAAAATTCTTCTTCTAACGTATAAAGCCCTTAATAATCAAGCTCCATCATATATCAGAGCTCTGATTACTCCGTATGTTCCTAACAGGGCACTTCGCTCTCAGACTGCAGGTGGTTCCTAGAGTCTCTAAAAGTAGAATGGGAGGCAGATCCTTTAGCTATCAGGCTCCTCTCCTGTGGAACCAACTCCCAGTTTTGGTCCGTGAAGCAAACACCCTGTCTACTTTTAAGACTAATCTTAAAACCTTCCTTTTTGACAAAGCTTATAACTAGAGTGGCTCATGTTACTCTGAGCTACCTTTATAGTTTTGCTGCTATAGGCTTAGGCTACTGGAGGACATCAGGGCCTATTTTTCTCACTCTACTGATTTCTACTGTTCTCCAGTCTACTGTTCTCCAGATTTGCATTGCATTACATTGAAATGACTGTTGTCATTTCAGCTTTTAACTTTTTGTTCTCTCTCTTTTTTCTTCATAGTAGGTACACCTGGTCTGACGTTCTGTTGACTGTGAAATCATCCAGGGAGGACAGATCACCGACTATTACCATCTAATGTAGAACAGATTACTAGATCAATGTGTGCTTCTGTGCTTTTTTGTCTCTCTTGTTGTGTCTCTGCTCTGTCTTCTGTAACCACAGTCGGTCGAGGCAGATGACCGTTCATACTGAGCCCGGTTCTGCCGGAGGTTTTTTTTCCCGTTAATGGGTGGTTTTTCTTCCCACTGTCGCTTCATGCTTGCTCAGTATGAGGGATTGCAGCAAAGCCATGTACAATGCAGACGACTCTCCCTGTGGCTCTACGGTTCCCCAGGAGTGAATGCTGCTTGTCGGGACTTTGATGCAATCAACTGGTTTCCTTATATAGGACATTTTGACTAATCTGTATAATCTGACCCAATCTGTATAATATGATTGAACTTGATTTTGTAAAGTGCCTTGAGATGACATGTTTCATGATTTGGCGCTATATAAATAAAATTGAATTGAATTGAAATTGAATTAACTGTGCCCTGATGTCTGGTGCTTAAAATTTGCTTTTATAGTTAACAAACAAAGACTATACCTGACTGGCTCTCTTCAGGGGAATTGTAGTTTGTAAGTAAGTGGAAGGTTTTCTGCTGTGTTCCAGTTTGTGTTTGCATAAAGGACCCATCATTCTTGTGTTTGTATTTGTTCAACTACGCACCCTCTTCAGAAAACACGTTCCGACCATCTCTGGATTCTCCGCACAATTCTCCAGCTCAATGAGGAACGTCCTGCAGATAAAACATAGTCAAGCTAAATATCGACTCATGCTACAACCCTCAAATAAACATTTAACGGGGACTTATTCTCCCATCTGTTAATGTAGCCAGTAGCAAAGATCATAATTATAGAGGATGTGTAGAGATTTCTCTAGAAAAGTCCTGATACAGCAACCATGATAAAATAATGAGTAGTAAGCTGCAGGAAGGGTTGATTTAAGTAACTTAGTTCACTCTGTGGATGGGCAGGGGTTAGGATGGACTGGGAGCTAACTTGCAGAAACCTCTGTGTCCATCTTCACAAAGAATCCTAAGGTTAAAAGTAGCTCTTAGTTACAGCATTTTAGGATTAATCATAGAACTTCCCAAATTCTAAGATTGTTCTTAGAATTTTACATCACTAACATAGAAGTTATTAACAAAGCATCTTAGTCTTTAAGAGAGCTCCTAAAGTGAAAAAAATGTTAGGAGAAGTGAGGAGGACTTTTAGCAAGCCTGAGAGTGTCTTAAGCAGAAAAGATGGTGGAAACAGAGAGAGCTGATTGGCTGATTCACCACCTAAACAGTGGAGGAAATGAGGACATAAACTTTTATAGCAATCCTACAATTATTAATATGTAGATAAAAAACTTTATCATCCCCAAGGACATTAATTAGTTTCAGCATGAGGATGGGTTAAAGGAGCGGCTCTAGTAACGTCATTTTTATTGAAGATAAATAAATAATAGGAAAAATATTGAAAAATCATAAATAAAAAGAAGAGAAATGTTCAAAGAATATAGTACAGAGGAATGTTTATATAATTTACCAAAAACATTCTCAATAATAAACATTTTAGAAGATTCAGAAAAAGTTGCAGAAAAATATAAACATAAATACACACTACAGACAAGATAAAAGTCAGAAAGTATTTTCTGTATTGTACATGATGTCAGTAGCCTAAATGGTCATCTAGAAGTGTGTGACGCCATCTCATCTCTGGCTTTTGATTGCTGCACAGAGTGCTTATCCTTCCAGGCTGGTGTGTAAAAGCACAAAGATGCACAAAGAAAAAGATACTTAGATTGCTTCAAAGTCAGCCTATTTGCACCTTGGCCAGGGGACCTATTTACCTTCCAACACTCCTCTATTCTCCTTCCAGAGCTGTGTTTTGTTCCACCTTTCTTTCTCCATTTTATGTTGGTGGTTTTGCCAAGTCCAACTTGGCAGGAATTTCTAGGCTAAGATAGAAGCTCTCTGAGAGGACTCTGAGGATCTTTGTGAATACGGATACTGATCTTTATCTCTGGGACAGACTTGGACATTTCAAACATTTGTGTTTCTGGGCTGAAGAGTGGCACAGTTGTTGACACAGTAATTCTGGGATCAAATCCCAAGAAAGTTCCAATTTAAATTCTGGCCAGGGATCTTTCTGCACAAAGCTTGCTTGCTCTGGATCATGCATGGGTTCTCTCCAGGTACTCTAATTTCCTCCCATAGCCCCAAAACATGCAAGTTAGCTTGTTGTTCACTCTAAATTGTCCTTAGGAGCATGTGCATGAATGTTTGGTTGTGTTTTGTGTCTTTGTGTTGCCCTGTGATGGACTGGTGATCTGTCCTTGGTGTAGGCATTGGCCAATAATCGCTGGACATAGCCATTGATGTCACGACAACACAGTTCGCAAAAGCATTAAAAAAAAGGAGCCAGCAGAGTGGGATCAACTTTCAGCATGAAGAAAATAAGAGCAAACCACCTTCAGTGAGGACGTTAATTCCTTGTGTTAACAACCATGTCTGCTGTCATCAGCAGATCCCAATGCAAAGACACAAACAACTAAAAATGTGACGTACTTGTTGTGAAAATCAAATATTTCTGGCAGGTTGCCAAAGAGCACATCCTTTTTGTTCTCCAAGGATGGGGGGATCAAGTGGCTAAGCTCCGAGTTATTCAGCCCAGCTATGTAACCCTGTAGAGGAGACAAAGAGAACCAAAAATAGTCAGAAAAGGCAAATGTGGTTTTTCTGACCATCTCTCTAATAAATGTAAAAGTCAAGCGTATCCCATTGTTGAAATGATATTTCAGGTCTCTTTAGGTGTTGAATGGCCTGGGACGTCTGGTCCTGAGCCAAAACCATCTTGGCCTGGCCCGCAGCAGTGCTGCTTATGGAGCAACACAGCAGTGGATGTCAGCAACTAACAGCATGTCTTCTGGAAGTGAAAGTTTAGAGCTGCTATTCTAATTTTTGCCAAACAGCATAGCTAGGGCCTTACATTAGCACTTGCAGGGGAGTCTATGGCTCAGAGGGGGACCCTTGTCACAGTGATTCTCAAAGTGTGGGGTCATGACAGGGTGCAAGAACCTTCTAAATATCTATTTTGGATAATTCTTTTCTTTTATATTTTTATTTTTTTGCAAAAGGAACCAATGTACAGTCTTGTTGCAACCCAGACTTTTTTCCAGTTTCAACTGTCCCGTTAAACTGTCAACAAACATGTGTTTCCATGGTGACATGGCGGGACACAGCAACCGCTCCTGGCATTGTTAGCCAGACCACTCTGCTGATGCTGATCACTCTGTCCTGGTGCTGCCAGAGAAGTGGATTTCCTCTGTGGTACTGGGGCATGGTCCATGACCTCTCTGAAAAGCAATGATGGACATCACGGCAGGACGCAGTAAAAATGTTGTGAACACACTGAGAGGACAGAGCAAGAGGATATGAGGACACATACCTGCTGTTTCAGTCACAGCGACCTGGTATTTCTGCCAGGGAACTCACTAAACTTTGCTGTGTTGTCGTTGTGATTTTTTAAAATATAGCATGTTGTGTTTTACTTCCCTTTATTTGCTCCAAGATTATTTCCACTGTCTCTAGAATATATTATATAAGTTTACTCACTTCCAGAAGTTTTGCCCAGTTTTCATTTTTCTTATTCTTTAGTTTTAAACCTGTTCAACCTAGCTGATCCCATTGAGACATTCTCTTATTTCCCAGACCCATCTGTTTTAAACAAATAGTCAAAAACTGATCATGCAAAATAAGTGTAAAAGTATTGCTGCAGTAACATTAGTACAAATATTGTTAAAAAAAACTATTTTAGGTCCAAGCAATCAGTCCAAAATAATGTTTTTTATAAAGTTGTATTTTTCTTCACCAATTATAAAATAAAGACCATAAAAAATTTCACATTTAGCTTCATTTCCATTTTTTTAACTATTAACCATTTTCTAAAATTGCTGGTATTTCTTCTTTATTTTAATAATGCGGCGTCATAAGGTCACAATTTAAAAAGTTGGCTTGTTTATTTCTTTATACAAACAAATTCAAACCAATGCTGTATGGATTTTCTTCTGTTTTAACAGAACTGTGTGTGAATTTCTTTTTACTGTCTTGTTGAGATGTGGGGGCATGAACAATTTTGCTCCGCAAAAAGGGGGTTTTGAGTGGTCAGTAGGACTAGAAAAGCACCTCAGCTAAGGTGTGTGTGTGTGTGTGGGGGGGGGGGGGGGTTGGGGGTACAGAGAGTGTATGTAAAGTCAAAATGCACTTCTTAGCATTTTGACTCTTTAACATTTACTTTGCCTTGCCCTGTGGATCTGTCTGCATATATTCTGCCTTTTTGTTTATGACCCAGCCTTACGGACCTGCCTCTAGCCTCCCCCCATTTGTCCTGTCAGCCCTCAGCTTCTCCCGAGTTCTGCAGAGGTTTGCCTGCCTGCACCAGAGCTTGATTTATTTATATGAAATAGATATTTTTAAACACAACACCTTGTCTGGTTCAATTGTTGGGTGCTTCAGATTTTTCTGATGCGTTTCAGACAGTATTTAAAAGTTTTGGCTAAAATTATAACCATAGAGTTTAGAGAGTTTGCTATGCCCTAGCTCACCAACACAGTTTGTGTTTTTGTACATTCATAGCTATGAACATTTATAATACAGCTACCTGGATGTGATGAAGACATAAGACAATGCTGGGAATGCACATATACTCTACCTCCATGATGCTTTGTAATTCCTCCACATAAATCCGTTCTGATTCAATCAGCTCAGTCATAATGTGTCTGCAGAGAAAAACAAAATCAGTTAGCAGAACCCTAGAAGGAGATGTACCAGTCAGAGTCTTTATGGGTACAACATTTTGAAAGTTTAATTATGAAAGGAATCCCAGGTAGCTAGTCTGAAATGAAAGCCTTACATTGACTAAAGTTGTTGTTCATCAATCCACTATCAAAGGAAATGATATAGAGGTATAGATAATTACAGTGAAGGACTCTGTTCTCAGAGGTCTGGTTCCTTTCTCACTCTGAGCAAACAGAAATGGCAGCTAACAGATTTAGTTGAAAGGAACACTATAGTTTGAAGAATCATTTATGGAGACAACTGTGGCTCAGTGGGAAGAGTAGTCATCTTGCAATAAGAAAATTGGAGTTAAGAAGAATCTACAAAAAAAACAGAAAATGTGCAGGTTAAGTCAAGTTTTCTACAGATCAGCGGTTTGGTCTGTAGAGCATCTGTGTGGAAGTGGCTCTTGTGTAAACGCTTCGAGTGGACTCAGTTTGATTGGATGAGAGAATCTAAGAAATATCAAATGTGTGTAACTACGATCTATGTAACTTTAACGTGTTTAAGTATGTAACGTGTGTCTGCTTGTTGCTGCCTCTTGGCCAGGACTCCCTAGAAAAAGAGGTTTTTAATCTCAATGGGATTATAACTATATCCTGGTTAAATAAAGCTTAAATAAAAAAATAAAAATGTCTTTCCTTTGTTGGGTTCACTTCACAATGCACTTTTGTAAATAGAACAAATTTCTGGATGACATCATTCAGTTACAACAGCTGCTTGTTTGGGCCTCCAATATGAGCAGCAGGCCAGTTATGCCCCTTTTCCAGTAGTACCAATTTAGGGCATGTTGCTTCGGTGTCACAATTCAGGCCTTCCCACTAGTAACAGCTACATAGAGACCTATTCTACAGTGCCACTGTGGGACAATAAGGGATAACCCTGTCCTATCCTTCTATTCGATTTCAGTATGTAGCTCTGTTTACAAGAGATAAACGGTGAGGTAAGTGAACCACACCAGTGTTCCCCTGCGAGTCAATTAAGGCCGACGTTCCAAGTGGAGCAGAGATCACCTTGCTGGCCTGCGTCAGAGTTTGGATGAGTGTGGCAGCCCAAACAAAGCAGACTATCTGACGGGGAAAAAGGTCCGTTTCAACCAGACCAAATCTAGATCTACATGCAGGTAACTGGACGAGTTGGAAACTAGAATCAAGAACTGTATTGTCACATGCAAAGAGAAGGTCATTTTCTCCATAACTTCTTGTAACAAATATTTGAGAGATCTAAATAATTAATTGTTTTGTGAAAGTAACAAGGCAACAGAAATGGCATAATAAGTTTGCTGGTGTACTATTTTTGCAGGAGGCAAAAGCTCAGCAGAGAAACAAATACTGCACACTATAAAGGATTTTAGCTAAAACAGCAGAGGAAGGGGTTTTTATGGCCGGTTTGCAGTACTACTAACTAGTAGTTAGACAGTGCATACATGGAAAATTTCTCCTCCTTCTTCATTAATAAATATGTGTCTCAAACCCCACCTTCAAAACACAGATCCCTTCAACAATTGGATCAACTGAACAATGAAGAATTCTTTACAGAGAAAAGAAGTTAATAATAAAGTGAGGCAGGACTTATCCGGGCTTCATGAGTTAACAACGACTACATGAGATGCTTGCATGCTGAAGTTTTTACAACTAAAAAGCAAATAGAAGTCTAACAAAGGGCTTACAGTGGACATGAGATGAGTATCACACTATAATAATACATTCTATAATATAAAGACAGCTCTCTGTTATGTTGACATGCAGATTGTTTGTGAAGTGAATTCCATCACCTTGTTATCACTAAGAATGCAATTACAAAACACTCTTGTTCTGTGTACTTACAGCCTGAATGTCTAACTACAGTCTTGGAAAATGCTCACAACAGAAGTGCTACACATACAGCCTGACTCCTCCTGTTGTATGTTATTAGGTTTACTGGGAATAATGTGATTGGCTAAACAATTCTGTCAAAAATGTTAGACAATCTATGCTTCTCTATGCTTCATAGAGCTGCAGTGGACATCTGAACCCTGGAACATAACAAAATGACCCAAAACAAACCCATCAATATGCAGTATGTTGCTCTCATGTTGGGGAGTGAAACAGGCAGTATATGAAGAAGAACCAAGAAACCCCTCAAACATCTCACAGCTGAAAGTGAGAAGAGGGGCAAACTTTCCTCACACCGATGTCAGAGACAGGTAGATGAATCTAACTGTAATCCTCTTAGCTAAAAAAAGAGCGTGCTGCCAGTAGGCATGGGGCGTCCATACTTTTTTTCAGTTAGAACACACATTTTTGTTCTTGTTTTGTTTAATGGATGCTAATCTTTGGGTTCAGCTGCAATCAAACCACTTTTTAGTCCACAGTTTAAAGAAAGAAAAAATTTGATTAGACACAGCGTTAAAAGAACTAAGTATTCCACGGGGTGTCCTAATTTTTTAAATGCCTGTAAGTGGAACCTACCCTCCTCGTTCCCAAACGTGGCCCTCTAGTCTTTTTGTTTCAAATTGGAGCAAAACATCATCCTCTTATTGTTAAGGGCGACACCTAAACCACATGTGGAAGCTATTAAACAAGAGAGTGGTTCCTCCCACTCCTGCTACACTCTCCCACAAGCCAATTCTCTCTCTCACTCTAGGATGTGCAGACCAGATGAATCAACCGTTCCTACTTTACTCAGCTAAACAGGAGCTGAGGAGTTTTACATCTGAAGTCAGAGGAAAAAACAGAATCAGCCAAAGTTATTCAAAGAGAAGCAAAACCAGCTGAGAGTATGAAGGATTACGCAAAGATTTCCCAGACAGATGTCTTCAGAACTGAGACGAAGTGATCAGGACACGGAAAGTTGGATCTTTACATGGACTCACTCAGGGACTGGACGACAAGGTAGCCTGGTAAGTCAAAGACATGTCCACGTATCCGAGAGGTATTCCTCTATATCAAACGTAGAAATAACTTTCAGCTGGCAAATGTACAATTTAGCCGTTCCACATGTAGAGGGGAGGACGGCTGAATGCAAAGTCTGCACTGTCAGGGCTAAATACTTCTTCACTAAGTTGACAAACAGAGGTCTCCAAAGTCCCCTCAGACATCAACATGTTTCATCATTTGTTAAAACTCTAAATAAACTATTTTTTACTCAACCCATGTTTAGTAAAGAATGCATTTCCTGAACAATTTCTATTTAAAAAGGCTACTATACTGATTTATTTTTCAGAACTTAATTATAAAAGAAATTCTGTGTAACTTAAGACCGTTAGATCTTAAGCAGCAACAGTCTTCCATGTGTTCTCGTCCATGCCACTGTTTATTTTTCCGCTGCCTGGTCTACACACTTCAGCTCCTGGGAAACTCAGTCAGTCTCCTACCTACAACTGCTCTGCATGCAACAAATAAGGTCTAAATGAGAGAATTTCCTCTCTTTTTCAACTGGTATATATCCAAAAGATGATCGTTACAATAACACCAGCTATGATTGGTTTCCATTTGAAAGGAAAATATTACAGAAAGCATTTTAATGAGTTTATAACTACTAGGTCTTTCTGATTTTTCCCAAAGCTCACTGGTACTGTGGGTGTTTAGGTTTCAGATGACTGTGTCTGACTCACAGTGCCAAGTTTCCGACCGGCATGACATTTTTAAGTTTCACACACATAGTTATCATACTTGTCTTCTGTGGGAAAAGATGCAGTGCTTTCCAAAAGAATAATCCCTAAGAAATCAACTTCTGGTTTCAAATAATTCTGCTATGGACCAGTTCAGACAGAAAAACTCTGTGTATGCCCCAAATCCATGTCTCTTGTGCCAGTCAGAGTTTTCTGAGCCAGAGCTGTAAGGAGTCTGAATAAACATGTGTAACCACAGGCAAAAAAGATGACATATTCTACATTTCTGACATTTTTTGCTTAAATCAGTTTGTGTTTCAGAAAGACTGTCCAGCCTCCCAGACCTATATGTAAAACACTGGAAACAGAATGAAAGACATTTTGCTGCACTTCAAATAATTTGATATTTAGATTGTGTGTAATTAAGCTGTCTGAAAACAGATCAACAGAACTTCTAGACTTTAGTTTTCAAACAATTTTTATACTGCTTGCCATTAATCACCAGAGTGTTGATGGAAAAAGTAGAGTTACTGCCAGATGTAACCAAAAGGACAGTGCGAAATTATGTTTGTGACTGAATAAACAAAAAAAATCCTTCTGGAATGGATATGCCTTGTTCTTACTCATTTATATTATCAAGGGAGTGTGTTTCTGTCTTTTGTCAAAAGTGTCATATAGGATAAAATCAGCTGCAAAGTCCTCTGAGACACATACACTGGGATACATGTTGCACATTGTAGTAAAACAGTCTTTAACAAGGACAATCAGAGTTTGACTTTCTTTATACATAGAATTATTGAAGTGTTGAAAGAAGACCAGGTTAAGAGCTTCCAGTCTGCCCTACTGCCTCCTTGACCACATTGCAGTTCCCTGTACCTGCGCAGAAGAGGATGATTTTTGTGACTGCGTTGTCTGTAACTGCCACAGCGACCACAACACTACAGGACTGTCTCAGAAAATTTGAATATTGTGATAAAGTTCTTTATTTTCTGTAATGCAATTAAAAAACATGAAATGTCATACATTCTGGATTCATTACAAATCAACTGAAATATCGCAAGCCTTTTATTGTTTTAATATCGCTGATTATGGCGTACAGCTGAAGAAAACTCAAAAATCCTATCTCAAAATATTTGAATATTTCCTCAGACCAAGTAAAAATAAAATTATAACAGCAAAACAAAATCAAACATTTGAAAATGTCCATTAATGCACTCAGTACTTGGTTGGGAATCCTTTTGCACAGATTACTGCATCAATGCGGCGTGGCATGGAGGCAATCAGCCTGTGGCATTGCTGAGGTGTTATGGATGCCCAGGATGCTTCAATAGCGGCCTTTAGCTCATTTGCATTGTTGGGTCTGGTGTCATTCAGCTTCTTCTTCACAATACCCCACAAATTCTCGATGGGGTTCAGGTCAGGGGAATTGGCAGGCCAATCAAGGACAGTAATGCCATGGTCAGTACACCAGTTACTGGTGGTTTTGGCACTGTGCGCAGGTGCCAGATCTTGGTTGTGCAGCGTTTCCTGCCACATTTCCCCCTTCCAACACACTTTTTGTGAATGTGCTTTGAAACTGCACTCTGTGAACAGCCTGCTCTTTGAGAAATTTCTTTTTGTGTCTTACCCGCCTGATGGAGGGTGTCAATGATGGTCTTCTGGACAGCAGTCAGATCAGCAGTCTTCCCCATACTTGTGATTTAGTTTACTGAACCAAGCTGAGTGCTTTTCAAGGCTCAGGAAACCCTTGCAGGTGTTTCGAGTTAATTAGACGATTCAAGTGATTAGTTGAATAGCCTACTAGTATACTTTTTCACGATATTCTAATTTTCTGAGACAGTCCTGTACAGTAAGAGGGGCAGCAAACACCCAGCAGACAGGAAAACCACAAATAAAACCAGAAGCAGAAGAAGAAAAACAACAATGTTTTGTCCACAGTCGCCGTCTTCTCACTGGGGATATTTATCTCATGGAAAATAAGGATACAAATACTGCACTGAGATTACGGCAAAACATTATTTTTAATATTCTTCTCTGAGTAAACAGTATATAAACTAGTTCTATGTCGACCCCTAAAAAGCTGTAGTAAAAAATGTATCTCTCGGTGTGAAATGTGGAAAGTCAGCTGAGCTAAAAAAAAAAAAAAAGAGCTCCCATGTGGGAAGTTGCTTGTCTGCAAGGTCCAAGATACTCGTATAGACGGACACGGAGGGGTGTGTCAAGGCTTTAGAGCAGAGACAACTAGCACTAGTACAACTATATGCAGAACTAAACTATGAAAAAAATACCCATGATGTTTTTCATTTTACACCAAATTAAGGTGACAAAGTTAACAACATTTTCCTCTAGAAAGATCTGCAATAAATAAGTAGGTTTTGTGCACATCTTTAAGAATAATACGCTAACAGTGAATGTATCTGTGTTTCCAGTCTGTATTCCACACACGGTTGCATGTCCTCCAGTCAGAGCTTTGAAGCAGCTGAATGCAGAGTTCAGTGAAATGTGCTGGAGTGGTAATATGTTAGCAGCTTGTTGTTCAGCAGCATTGTACATACTTCAGCAGCTTCTCTGTTCAGGGGCTCTGTAGGACTAAAGTCCTTCCATTGTAATACATTGTGCTGGGCAGGCACTTGCATTCACTGCGTTCTAAAAAATGTTAGTCAAAGTGGAGAATAGGAAGTTGTTTCCAATTGTAATTTCACAGCATTTTTGCTAAGTCAAGTGATCCATCTAAAAACATGACACATTATGCCTGATCAAAAGAAATCAAAGTTGTTGATATCTTTCATTTGGGAGAGGATTACAAAGTCCTTTCTAAGGCTTTTGGACTTCAGTAGACCAATGCAAGAGCCATTATTCACAAGCTAGTAACAGTAGTGACCAGCCTAACAAAACTACTCCAAAAGTCCATAAACAATTCATCCACGACATCACAAAAAACACAAAATAACATCTAAAGCCTTGTAGACCTCACTTACTGCAGTTAAAGTCTGTTTTCATGAGTCCTCAATAAGAAAAAGCCTGGGCAGAAATGGCATCCCTCCAAAACAACTGGCCTTGGACTGGTATCAAAGACCAAAGCCACCGCTGACCAAAACTAAAAGTAAGATATTTACTGTAAAATCAACCTAGATCATTCTTATTTCTCACCCAAGATGGAAGTAACATTCCATATAAACAATCGGTCTTCTCCATCAACAATGTCTTAGTCAAGTTTTTCTCCTTTCAAACCTAGAGGTATGGTCCGGAACTACTTTGGGTTCAGCATGTAGCTCAGTGTTTACTTCCTGGTTCCTGAGCCATTCATATGAAAATTTCCAGAGTTCCCAAAACAGAGAATTTGGTATTTTATTTTAGCAAAAGAGCAGCAGCCTGAAAACATGGAAGCCAGTAAGGAAGCGGGCCAGAAGTAAAAGAAAATACAACATCATATACCTATCCTGTGGAAGTAAAGATTCAATGGCATTTCACAGCAGCACCACATCGTTGAGTAAATGGCTGGTCTCCGTGAAAAGCATTGTGTATGTGTTGTTCTAATTTTAACCACTAAGTGTCATTATTACTTATAGCTCCTTTTAAGGTTTTATGAATAAACCATTCCCTAATAGTTTAATTTGTTTAATAAACTTAAACATTAAAGTGTAACAAAATCTGTCAGGAGGCCAATTCTTTTTCCCCCTGAACTGCAATATCTGCCTCTTCCTCGTCCCCTGTGTATGCTGGATGTCTGTTATGAACAACAACAAGAAGCAGTCATGATTTTTCCATGAGTGGTCCCCTGGCTTAGCCCTTCTCTGAGTGACCCTCCATTTTTACATTTAGATCAAACTCTAACACAAACTGATCAAATAGTCTGTAATCAGTGTGAAATTATTCAGACCAGGTTTGTCCTGGTTAAATATTTTTTTTGTTTTAACAAATACATTAAATGTTTTATAAATCTAAAAATGTGTTTTAAGGAATCTCTCTTAAGTGCCGAAGTATGGAGTTGCAGTCCAGATTCCTTAAAGGAAATGTAGCATATCCCTTTAATACAGTTCTTAATTGAAAGCCGTCGACCTTAGCGTCATCAGCCGCCAACATCGTACTTTACTGCAGAGATTACACAGTGCACAACACTGGCTCGGCAACTGACTAAAAGCAAGAGCAAACGTATGTGGGGTACAAGTGTTATTTTTCAGTTTTGGCCCGTTCTGAGGCCCCCACCGACCCCCAAGCCCAGACAGTGAGCCACATTGGCCACATCAAAACCCAGCATCAACAGGAAGTCCGCTTCATGTGAGCTCTAACAGCTTCAGATCAAAAACGGAGAGTAGCAGCACATGTGAACACTTATCCTACCCTTGCCATGAATATGGGCAAACAGGAAGTTGAGTACTCTTGCTGTCTGTGAGACCACATGCAGTTGACCAAGCTGTGAGAGTAATGTCCTCAGAGTTGCTGCTAGTTGGATCAGCTGCCTTTGACACCTTCACAGAGAAGCTCGTAGCTCGGGTCCTTCACCTGACTGACACTTGTATTCATCCTGACCCTTTTTATATTTTATAGTGTGGTTTTCGTCCTGGCCGTGGAACACTGGACCAGCTCTACACCCTCAGCAGGATTCTTGAGGGGGCATGGGAGTTTGCCCAACCAGTCTACATGTGCTTTGTGGATCTGGAGAAGGCATTCGACCGTGTCCCCCGGGGGATCCTGTGGGGGGTACTCCGGGAGTATGGAGTACCGGACCCTTTAATAAGGGCTGTCAGGTCTCTGTACGACCGGTGTCAGAGTCTGGTCCGCATTGCCGGCAGTAAGTCGGACTCGTTTCCGGTGAGAGTTGGACTCCGCCAAGGCTGCCCTTTGTCACCGATTCTGTTCATAACTTTTATGGACAGAATTTCTAGGCGCAGCCAAGGTGTTGAGGGGATCCGCTTTGGTGGCCTTAGGATTGCGTCTCTGCTATTCGCGGATGACGTGGTCCTATTGGCTTCATCAGGGCGTGATCTACAGCTCTCACTGGAGCGGTTCGCAGCCGAGTGCGAAGCGGCCGGGATGAAAATCAGTGCCTCCAAATCCGAGACCATGGTCTTGAACCGGAAAAGGGTAGAGTGCCTTCTCCGGGTTGGGGAGGATGTCCTGCCCCTAGTGGAGGAGTTCAAGTATCTTGGGGTCTTGTTCACGAATGAGGGGAAGATGGAGCGGGAGATCGACAGGCGGATTGGTGCAGCGTCTGCTGTGAAGCGGGCGCTGTACCGATCCGTTGTGGTGAAGAGAGAGCTGAGCCAAAAGGCGAAGCTCTCGATTTACCGGTCGATCTACGTTCCTACCCTCATCTATGGTCACGAGCTTTGGGTCGTGACCGAAAGAACGAGATCCCGGATACAAGCGGCTGAAATGAGTTTTCTCCGTAGTGTGTCTGGGCTCTCCCTTAGAGATAGGGTGAGGAGCTCAGTCATCCGGGGAGGACTCAGAGTAGAGCCGCTGCTCCTCCATGTCGAGAGGAGCCAGTTGAGGTGGCTCGGGCATCTGGTCAGGATGCCTCCTGGACGCCTCCCTGGAGAGGTGTTCCGGGCACGTCCCACCGGGAGGAGGCCCAGGGGAAGACCCAGGACACGCTGGAGGGACTATGTCTCCCGGCTGGCCTGGGAACGCCTTGGGATTCCTCCTGAGGAGCTGGCCCAAGTGGCCGGGGAGAGGGACGTCTGGGCCTCCCTACTGAAGCTGCTACCCCCGCGACCCGACCCCGGATAAGCGGAAGAAAACGGACGGACGGACCTTTTTATATTGTGTGTGATTGTTGCAAACATGCTGCTCTTAAGTAATTGCCTCTTGTGGGATTAATAAAGTCAATTGAATAGAATTGAATTGTAACCTGTCTGCAACATGTGGCTTTATCTGAAAGATGAATGAGCAGATGTAGGGATCCTGCCATGGGCCAGTCAAACTTTATTTCAGGATTAACAGATTCACTATAATTGATGACAGGAGTGAACTCAACAGGTCTGTATGCTGAATTTATGTCGAAAGATGCATTTATGAAACAGGGTTACATAAATGTTGTAACAAATGCATATGTGCGTTTACTTTTAGGTGGGAAGATTTTTTATTTATTAATCAAGGTCTGATTGCTTACATTACAAAAACCTGGCATTTTTGCAGGGGTACGTCGGCTTTTAAAAGTCACAGTATGGCCTCATAAGTTCTCTCTGGAGACTTAAAAATCCAGTATTTGCAGAACATTCATCCATCCATTTTCTGTACCGACTTTTCCATGCAGGGCCGCGGGGGGCTGATGCTCTTTGCAGAACATCTACTTATTAAATTAATGAATAAAAAGTGGACTAGTAAGCCCCTGTTAAAGTGTTGCGCGTACATCATAACCACTTTCTGTGATATTTCATCTGACACACAAGCCCTCCCACCTTAGTCGATACATGCACACACACAGCCACGCGCACAGACATGTTTGGGGCGCAGGTGCTCAAGCCAAAAAAAGGGCATCCATCACTAAAATATATCCAGAAAATAATCATAAAAACAGTTGGACATATTTAACTTACATATTTATTTTCTCAATACTATAAACACTCCTTTAATCAAGTAGGATAACTCAAATTAACAAATTAAATAAATATATCAATACCAGGCAAAACAGACAGAACAGTGCTATGTTGTTAATGCATTTCAATAACCAAGCAATATTTATAATAAAATATTCTGTTACAACTTTTTAAAACTGCTCTGAGTAAATGAAAAAGCATTCAATATTCTCGATAAAACACAACTAATAGCAACAATTTGTTTTGAGCTACTTGACATTCTCCAGCAAAATGCTTGCTTCAGGCCTAATGTTTTTGTTTTTCTTCGAGCTTTCACATCCAATAAAAAAAATTAAATTAAGAGTTAAAATTAAACAAAACAAGTGAAGTCATCTAATTTATAGTCTTTATATTTAAAAAAAAAAAAATCAGTAGGTTCTTCTTAGTTGAAACGTTTTGTCTCTTCTCCAGGAGACGTCTTCGGTCTGAGGAGTTGCTGATAAACTCAGCCTTTTAAGCAGAACCTTTGCATAGTGGACCAGCGAGTGGATTGGGACAATCAAAACTTGTGCTCACAAGCAGAGCAGGTCAATCAGGCTAGTAACCAGCCGTTAATGCTCTGATGGCCACCTATTGTTCCCAGGGGGGCTGAATGATACTCGCAATAACAGCATTGGATTATTGAGATGCATCAGGACATGTCTGCAGCTGTCTGTATCCCCTCAGTGAATAACAGGCAACAGTGCTTCCAACTGCACCACCGTCGGGCCACAAGCTAAATAATGTTTTCAGCTGAGCTGTGAAGTTAGGTATTGTGGTTAATTTTGCGGCAAACAAAGTCAGGGATTCCGCAAAAATCGGCATTACCTTTCTGTCCGCTGCTGTGAAGGCTGCAGTGGTTTGGCCGGTGGACAAGGAGCAGAGGAGCGAGGGGCAAGGTGGGCCCTTGTGTTTGCCATGGATGAAGCCGGTGCAGCACTCTCACAAGAACTCAAATAATTCCCCATCAAATATCAAAACTGTTTTGGAACGGATAGCACAGAGGGTAATTTTTATTTTTTAATATTAATGAATGAAGAAAAAATTTGCCTTCAGCAAAAATGGCACTTTTCTCATTCAGGGCAAACGGGCCGGAGCCAAGAGTCTATCTGTGCACAAGCCTTTACGCCACACCAACAAAAACTTTAAAGCGCGGCAGCAATTGCTTGTTATTGCTGTGAAGTTTTATTCTTTCTTTATTGCTTTAGTTTTTTAATGGCAAACTAAATCCCAGACTTCTGTTGAGACTACTGAGTCTCCGAATAGCTCAAATATCAGCACCAGCAGCAGGAGTGGAATCGATCTCCACACACACACACACACACACACACACACACACACACACACGGACCGTTAGTGGTTCCGGCTCAGGGATTGCCTTCAGCCTTGTGTTGTTTAGCCCTGGGTGAGGTGAGGTGGCTGCTTCATCATGCAGGTGAGCCAAACTGTTTAGCTCCACTAGGATCCTCCTTGAACTCATTTCCCTGCAGACTTTTCTTGGTGACAGAGGCAGCTGGTTGGTCGACTTTTTAAAAAAATCTTTTATTTGCTTTTAGGCATGACTCAGTGAGGACCTGTCCTAACTCGCGCCAATATGCAAACAGTTAATATTTTGATATGGATTCATTTCTGTTTGCGATCTTACCTCTGCTCTCCTCTGTCCATTAAAATCTCACCTTAATCTAAACGTCTGCATCTCTTCCTCTGATCACACCCATCTGCATGCGTGCGCTAACGTTGATGTCAAAAAAGAAAAATGAAAAGGCACAAAAAAGGTCAACATAATGAGCATTTATTATAGAAGAGGTTGTCGGAAACAACTCGCTTTTCAATTTAAAATACTTTTCATCTACTTTAGTTGAAATGTGCGGTGGGGTTAAAGCTTGTCTTTGTTTTCTTGGAAAGGTGATATCCTGAAGTCTGAAATGAATAGTTTCGAGACCGAGGCAAATTGCAGTTAATTTGTAACTTTTCGAAATAAAAAGTAATTATTTAATTTGGTTTTCTATTTCCTGTCTGCTGAACCTGCTGTGCCATTTGAAGGGAGTCAATCTGTAGAACATCTTGTCAGGGGAAGTCATTTTTATTTCATTGATTATGTTTGCTGTGTCTATGCTTTCTTCCTGTAGTTTTAATGTGGTGCCCTGGTGCTCCCTTAGATCACACTTTATAGTGGTAGCAAAACTTATAAATAATATAATAATAAAAATAATAATAATAAATAGCTGAGTACATTTATTCAGTGTGGGAAATGTGGGCATTAAGAAATAAGTATTTTCATTTCAACAGATTCACCAGTTGGATAATTAACTAAACTAAACTACTACCCCCCCCCAACACCACCATCAGCTAACTCTTACAAAATATATGTAAGTTAAGCCTTTTTTTTCTATGATTTATTCTTTTATGTTTTCCAAGTTGATCACATTGTCCAGTTAACTTTATTTAACAATCTACAAGTTGGCACAGAAGACCTTTATTCTTTATGGACACTCTTTAAAAATCCAAAAAAGACAACACATGGCATTCATGTAGTGCAGGTATGTGTGGATTTTTATAACTCCGAAAATGACTACCAGAAAATATCTACTCATCTAAAGATGCCGCTGTCTACAGTCAGAACAAGAAAGAGTTTGAAACCAATGGAAGTGAAACAAACAAGGCTGAATGAGGACCCAAGTTTATTTTTCCACTATGTGCAGTGTGCAGGATGTAAAGGAGGTGGAAAAACTACAAAGATGCTGACTGGTAGACAACTGCAGCAAAGAGCAGCATCCAGGGGGATTGTTTTAAGGTTTTTATATACATCAGAAGGGTGCCAGTGATTGCAGAGGGGGATTTAAATGATTTAATAATTGACATGGCGCAATAATAATAATAATACATTTCATTTGTATAGTACACTTTAAACTCTTGCGACTTCTCAAGGCACTTCACAGTTCTACAATAAACGAGATTTAAAACAATCTAGAATAACAATTACTAAAATAATCAAGATTAAAAACATAACAAAACTAAAATAATAGTATTAAGAATATGGCCAACAAATTGCAGTTAAGAACGAGGAAATCATAGGAGAAGCCTTATTTGTTGAAGACAGTATGAAACAAATGAGTCTTCAGGCTGCCTTTAAAAGTTATAAGGGAGTCTGCTATCCTGACTGATTTAGGCAGCTGATTCCACAGCCGAGGCCTCAGGGAGGAGAAGGCATGGTCACCCATGGTTATATGCTTAGTACGGGGGACAACGAGGAGATCCTGGGTGCCAGATGTAAGTGACCGAGATGCAGACTGAGGAAAAAGAATAGTCCTTTGAGCAGTTGTCGAAGCATCCAACATGCAACAATCTTTGCGAGGTGCACTCTTTGTTAGACAGTGAAGTATGCTACATTGTATGTGGGTGTCCTCATATTCTCCATGGTTACAGGATCAGAGGACTGTGACATCTTAATGAATTACTGTAGAAAAATAAAAAAATACTGTAAATAAATAAAGAGTAATTAAAATACAAACCCTCTGCGGAACTCTAAATGCTCATTAAATTATGTTTATTTCATTTGATGAATCAGTTAAAGCTCATTTGAATGACTGCTCCTGCTCTTGAGAATATCTTTCAAGAACCATCTAATTACTTCTGTTTTTTTCAGGTGTCGTTTGGTTGCTCCTGATTCCGGTTTTTCAGTAACTTGAGTGGATGAAACAGAAGGTGGAACAGAGAAGTGAATCCTGCTCAGGCTTTTAAGGAGAAACGAAAGACGCGGCTTTTGTTGGCCCAAGGAGGGAAGCGGAGATCTGCTGAGATCTGGTTTCAGAGTGTTCACCATGATGGAGCATTACCGTTGCTTCAAACAACCCACAGCATTCTGTAAAGGAGCAAGCACTCTGCTAAAGAGCCTGAAAAAGGCCTACTGGACATGACAGCACTTGGTAGTTGGAGGGACAGAAAGAGAAGAAGAACAAAAAGAGACAGGACAAACTTAGGAAAATCAGGAAACTGTCTGATTCATGTTGCTGAGGTTCAAAGTTCCGTAGATTTAAGCCGGAGTCATAATGTTCATGAACTGCCGGCGCATCCACAAGTGGAAATGTGTGCAGCTGCTGACCACAGCAATGGTGCTTTGCGTACTGATGGTCTGCTGGGAGGAGCTGGACCATCATGTTGTGAGCCACGTGAGATCTTATTCCTACCGCTACCTGTTCAACAGATATGACTTCCTAAATACCACCATCTCCCATTCTAATCACCCAAGGAAGGATGGTTCCAGCAGGGTGGCTGGTCATTCAGTGAAGTATCCATACCTGATAAACCACCCCAACAAATGTAGGGGTAAAAATGGGAAACATTGGGATGATGTACTGTTGCTTCTGTTTGTGAAATCCTCACCAGACAACTTCAAGCGGCGCCAGGCCATCAGGGAAACGTGGGGTAATGAGAGTTTTGCCTGGTCAGAGTTGGGTGTAAGTGTGACCCTGCTGTTTGCAACAGGCATTTATGCAGATGAAGCTCATAGGTCCCACGTCCAAGATGCCCTGCAGCAGGAAGACAGCGCCTTTGGAGACCTGATCCAGCAGAGTTTCATAGACACGTTCCATAACTTGACCACCAAATTGATCATGCAGTTCCACTGGAGCCACAAGTACTGCCCGCAGGCACACTTTCTCATGTCAGCAGATGATGATATTTTTGTTCATATGCCAAATTTGGTGAAGTACTTGCAGCAACTTCTGGATAGCCAGTCAGGTGCAAAGGACATATGGGTGGGGCATGTTCACAAAGGAGCTCCTCCAGTTCGTCGGAAAGGCAGCAAATATTTTGTTCCCTATGATTTGTACCCCTGGCCTTCGTACCCGGACTACACAGCTGGTGCGGGGTACGTGGTTTCAGGGGATGTGGCCTCAAAGATCTACCAGGCCACCCTGGTGCTGAACTCTTCCCTGTACATTGACGATGTCTTTATGGGAATATGTGCCAAGATTATGGGGGTGTCTCCCCTGGAGCATGCATACTTTTCAGGGGGGGGGAAGGCTCCATACCACCCCTGCATCTATGATCACATGATTACATCACATGGTCACTCCGCAGATGTGCGTTCATTGTGGCGAGCAGTGGTTGACTTCAGAGCATCCAACAGCTCCAGGGGATTTCTGGATGAACTGTACTGCACAGCAGTTAGGGTGATGCTTCTGTGTCGGCCACATTTGCAGAGCACATACTCCTGTACAGCTGCTTTTAAATAAATGATCTCTGATGGACTACACAACATTTAATTTGACAGAAAACAAAACAAGTGCCTCTTTGTGTCATGTCATTGATGCTGGCTGTGTTGTCTTTGAGCTTTCTTTGAAATAAAGATTAAGTGTTTTCTGTGCAAACAAATGCACTCTGCCTTTGAGTGATGAGAAACATCAGCTTGAATTTTGCACAACTTGTCTGACAAGCTTTGAGGCCTTGGGGTGTCCTAATGAAAACACTTCACAGAAATCTTTCACACATCAGCTACTCATGTGTTTTAGTTCTAGTTTCATAGTTAAGACCTATAATTAGGGTTCCTGGTAGGTCACAGTTCATTGAAAGTGGCTAAAAACAGGGTTTAAATGAGGACAAGAGTGAGCTTTAATCTTGTACATTAATCTTGTACTAAAAGGGCTTTCCATTTACAATCTTAATTAATTTGACATGAAACCCTAAACAAAAAAGAAGCAGCACGATCATAAACATTTTGCTGGAGCTTATTTGGTAGCTCCCACAATTTAGTGTTGAAAAAAACCCCACAATGTCTAATTACTGCATCCTGGCCAAAACTCTGTTGTGTGGAGGAAGTCACCTTTAGTCGAGGAATTATTTTCATGCAAGCATTTATACTTCAACAGTTGAGGAAGTTATTTACATCAGAAACTAAAATATGTAGAAGGCTAAATATCATGCTTCATGACATAGAACAGCATTCAAAATGATGAATAAATAGGAACATGTTTTTTAGGTGTCTATTTGACTTTATTAGCATGATGGGCCAATTGCTAACATTAAAGTAGGTTTGTGATTTAAAATAAGATTAGGTCTAAGGTTGAGCTACATGACTGCTGAGGTTTATTAATAATGGTATAATTATCAGAATTCCATTTCAGATGGTGGAAGAACCTGTGGCAGACACATCATGTGGAATGAGTGTTGTGGATAAGAGGAGTTGCATCAGTCTGACGTAGCATCTCTGCCAGTCTTTGTTACTGAAGAATGCACATTGCCTTATATATTTCTTGGTTTTTAATAGAATGTGCAAAGGACTTCCTGGTTGCTGTAATGGACAGGAGAAGCCATTTTCCAACCCTAGACCTGGCAAAGGAAGATGCTGAAAAACTGTCTACAAATTAGCCAAAACCAGGTGTTCAACAAAGAAAGATGGGCTGAAAGCCACCATAGAAAGAAGCAGTAAAGCACAAGGCCCAGGTTTAACAAAGAGAGGTGAGTTTTATTAAACATGTTTTACAAATGGTCCAATAGAAATTCTGGATTTTTAAAACCGGGTTAATCTTGTGAAGGCCAGGCTTTTCTTATTTTTGTCACAACACAATGGTAAAATGTGTCTATAATGCTTGCCAATAAAATGCCATACCCGTGAAATTGCCTGTAGGTGCTCGTTCCTACACACCACCCAGGTTCTGATCAAGGCTTTAGAGACTGTCTGAGCTGGTAAATAAACACAGAACAGCTACCATTGGGGAAGTTCATTGGTTAAGTTCTATCAAATGTCACAGTGTCACTGTGTTGCCAAGTGGGCCATTGAATGGCCATTCACAACTATGTTTCTGTGTTTTAGGATTTTTCTAAATCACCACTTTCACAGAGAATACACATGCTCTCAGTTCTCCTGGCCGTCTGAAAGGTGACTCTGAAAATGAAGCTATCATGTGAGCGGCCCTTCAGTGTCATTTCCAAGGTCCCACTTTGACAATGCAGCTGGACCTTTCCTGTGTTCCTATGTCTAAAGAATGTCTTTGTTTATTAGCTTCTGTGTGCAGGCAGCAAACATGTAACAGGTCTAATTATTTGTAATAAACGTCATTAACTCACCTGTCATAATGGTTTAATGTCATCCATGGTGGGAATTATTTCTGCTGGCATTTTACTTCAGTTTAATCATATTTTACTCTCACTGAACAGACACACCAAACAAAGGTACTTTGATCCTGTACATGTAATCCACTATGGTGCGGTATTAGAGCCGAAATTAAGACTATTGCGCACCCAGTAGCAGCTACATATTTGTTGCAGGAGGCTATATCCTTTCCGAAGCCAGCTACTGATCTGACTAATCATAAGGCCCATTTACACTATACTTTTTTAACCGAGCCGAGACCAGTCCGAGCTCGGTAACCGAGATAACTCTTGTGTGTAAACGGTCAGCATACTGAACTGGACCGCGCTAAACATAACCGGCCCGCGCTAACTGCAGACCAGTTCCTGGGTAGGTCTCAGACTGGGTTTTTTATCCCGGTTATCTGATAACGAAAAGCGCATGAGCAGGCCACGTCATCCCCTTACAGTCAGCTGACTGTCCACGTTTTTTCCGCCGTGTCTGGCTGCACGTCCCGATTCACACTCCATTCAGACAAATTTCAGACATTCATAATAATACTAGCTTCCTTACCGTGCCACACGGTTTCCAGAGATGATTCTGCTCAGCAGTGTGATGAACCTCAGTGTCTGTTGTTGTTTCCTGCGTCTGTAAATCCTTATTAGACGTTCGTTTGTCTTATCCACGTCCCAAAAGCCGCCTAACCATAACATCCTGAATGTTACGGGTGCCGCCATTTTGATTTGCTCGGTCCCGCCTTCAATCCCAGAGAGCAGCAGTACCGCAGATCGTCACTAGGAGGCGAGGAGCAACCAAGGAACCGAGATAGTGTGGTGGGTAAACGGTCGTCTTGGCTTGGTTAACTGATCCAAGCTCAGACTGGTCTCGGCTCGGCTCGGTTCGGTTAAAAAAGTGTAGTGTAAACGGGCCTATAGGCCAGCACCGGCAACTGACAAGAGTACTCACTTGCGTAAGCATGGCTAGGCTGCTCACTTATTTCCTCTCCTGTCCATTAGCACAGATAGGGTTTAGGATCGGATAGGCTACCTGCAGCAAATAAGTTGCTACCCCTGTGTGCGCTGTGGTCTTAATTTTGGCACTAATAGCGCACCATAATCCTCTGCTCTCATGCAGGTTTCATATGATGCGATGCTGAATAAAGCAGTTTTTTCTTGTCTATGAACTCTGTGTAGGAAAGCAGTGCACCTTCTTGTAGAGAGTGATGGTTTTGGTGGTCAGAATGGGACCTGTTGTTCTGTTGGCGACATGAATCCAGGTGCAAACAAAAATAAAGTATTTTATCACTAGGTCCAAAGGAAGCTTGAGTGCAAGATTAATTCTAACTGTAACAAGGGATTTTTTTGCAAGCCGTGAATCTGACAGCAGAAACAGGAATATAAGGGGAAGCAGACATGGACCGCGGAACGCATGTCAAATTGGTCGAGCACTACCCATCACATACGCACGCGCCCGCATACACATAAAACACCAGCATCCACTTGATCACGCAACTGATTTGCGTCACATGACACAAGACAAGCCAATCCATTTTTAGACACCAGAATGTATTGCTTTCTCATAGGCTGTGGTCCCTGAGCATGATAAATGTGTCTGCCATGTTATAATTAAAATCGGCACGAATTTGTATTTAACTTTTTTTCTGACGTTCCAGCACACACGCCCCGGATTTATTTCCACTTACAATCATTATATTACAGCTAACACAATATTTACAGAATAAAAATACTTTAAAAAGAAAAGTCAAACTCACCCCTGCTCTAAATATTCCCGAAAAAGTGTCTCCGTCTGTCATTATGCTGGAGAAGTCCCTGGCTATCCTCAAAGCATCCACTGTGGTCAAAAGATCCCTGTGTGTGTGTGTGTGGGCGCACATCAAGCTATTTAGCCATTGTTGATCTCAGATGGGTCTTGATACGACGGAGGGACGAGAAACACCTCTCAGCACTTGCAGTGGACACAGTTAACTAAGCTAACGAAGCAAACGAAGCTAACGAAGTAGCGGTCATAAGCAGCGCAGAGGTGGGAAAACTTTTGTTTACATCACATGACACAATACATTTTTAGATGGGATGATTTATCGCTTTCCCATTGGAGAATGATGCTGCTGCCATAAACTACTGTGCATTTGAATAAAATAGCTATTGAATATTTTAATTTTATTTATATATATTATTTTACATGTTTGATCATCAAAAGTAGGTAGGGCCGCGGCCCTACTGGCCCTACCCGTTCCGCGGTCCATGGAAGCAGAGCACATATTTGCATGAGGGTCTTTATTGTCTTTCATGTGTCCTGTCTCAGCATTCCATGCATATCCTGTGGAGAAGCTGTTGCCTGCATTATCCAGGGCAGCTTTGCCCTATAAAAAGGATTTCTCAAACTGGAATTCTAATTGGATGATTGACTTTATTAAATCAAGACAGCATCTGGTATCAAAGTAGACAGGCCACATTGATGCGATACGAACCTGTGTTTTTACCAAAAACTTCAAAATTGGGGGGTGTTTATTATATTATCCTGTTTTTGTTGGATATTTTTAAATAAAAATCTGTTATACACATCTGCTCAAACAGAAGGGATTTTAACCATTGGTTTTCATAAATGGAAGCAAACAGCTAACGCCTTTATTGAGAGCAGCACCAGCACTTCAGCAAACTTACATGTGTGTACAGCTACGCTGTGATAGTGCCATATGGGTAAAGATTTACCGCAATGTTTGTGCTTTTAACTTTTCTTTTGACTCGTTGGCGGGTTCTGAGAAGCAGGCACTGATTTTATGGAGAACAGTAGAAACAAATCTACTTGTTTTGAAGTGTGAACACTTTTGACTGTGATGGGTGTGCATGCTGACCAATGTTTTGTGTTACCTCCGTCTGTTGGACAGACTCTCCTCACTCTCATTTGAAACAGCAACATGGGTGGAGCCTCCTTGGCTCTCCTCATGCATCACCTCAATCTGTGAGAAATAAGCACACATATGTACAAATTACAGGTTTTACAAGGATAAGGATTCTCTTTATATAATTAGGAGACAGCCACAATATAAGAAACCTGATTTTACTATATGAAAGCAGTAGGATAATTTATTTGCCTTCTTATACATTTCCACTGTCTTTGCTTTTTTGTCCCACTCTGTTTTAAGATCATCAAACAAACTTTAAAATCAGACAACCTGCACAAAACAGGGTGCAGTTTTCAAATATGTTTTTTTAAATAAGCAATACAAGCCAGTAAAGCTAACTTGTTAGCAATGTTATTGCCACCAAAAACTTAATTTCTATGCCACTCTAGACAGCAATAACTGCCATGAAACATTTTTCAATTCAATTCAGTTTTATTGATATAGCACCAATTCACAACACGTCATCTCAAGGCACTTTACAAAGTCAAATTTAATCAAATCATACAGACAAATCGGTCAAAACGTTTTCTAAGGAAACCCAGCAGATTGCATCAAGTCGTGACAAGCAGCATTCACTCCTCATGAAGAGCGAAGAGCCACAGTGGACAGTCGTCTGCATTATTGCTGGCTTTGCAGCAATCCCTCAAACTGAGCATGCATGAAGTGACAGTGGAGAGGAAAACTCCCTTTTAACAGGAAGGAAAACCTCCAGCAGAACCAGGCTCAGTGTGAACGGTCCATCTGCCTCGACCAACTGGGGGTTAGAGAAGACAGAACAGAGACACAAAAGCACAGAAGCACACATTGATCCAGGAATCCTCTCCATTTTACATGGTAATAGTGGATGAACTGCCTCCCCTGGATGGTGTCACAGCTAACAGAACGCCAGAGCAGGTGTACCTACTATGAAGAAAAAAAGAAATGACAGAGAACAAAAAGTTAAAACAACAAACAATGCAACTTGGAGAACAGTAGGAGAACTCAGCAGAGTGAGAGAAAGAGACCCTGATGTCCTCCAGCAGCCTAAGCCTATAGAAGCATAACTACAGAGATAGCTCAGGTAACATAAGCCACTCTAACTATAAGCTTTGTCAAAAAGAAAAGTTTTAGGCCTAGTCTTAAAAGTAGACAGTGTGTCTGCCCCACATTTGTGATTAAAGACAATGAATCTTTTAAATCGCTGGGGAAGAGTAAACTCTTCTCACTCTTCTTGGCAGAATTGTCTTGATTCTGCCATATTGTAGGGTTTACAAGTACTAATAGCCAGCTCAAGCCAACACCACAGCATCTAAATTTTATTAAAGTCTGGACTTTGATTAAGCCACTCCTAAACCGGCATTTACAAAGGTGCGTTAGCTGGTAGACTTTGGATCAAAGGCCTGCTCAGACAGGAAATTCTTGTCACTAAGATATAGAGGTCACAAAATGATAGACAGACATTTTCCGTCAGGATTTCCAAGTAGAGTACATTTATGGTTCCATCAATTACAGCGAGTCCCCCAGGTCCTGATGCAGGCCCACGTCACCATCTACACAACTTATTTTTCATTTGTGCATTATGATGTATTAACTCCTTTTTCTGAAATACTGTTAATTTTTCCCTTGATGTAATGGGACGCACACAGGAAGTCATAGGGGATCATGGAGATGTTTCATCTACCAAACAGGCCTTTGTTTTCTTTTTGGTCAGCAGTGGTTTTCATCTTGGAACTCATATGGATGCATTTTTTCTTAGTTTTCAGTCATGAACGCTGACTTGAATTGAATGAAGAGAGGTCTGTAGAGCTTTTCATGTTGTCCTGGGTTCGTTTGTGACCTGGATGAGTCGTTGATGCACTCTTACTGTATTATTGGAAAAGCTCATATATGTCAGTGATCTTGCTTTTAATTTGTTCTTGAATATCTTGATATTAGTACATGATGTGTTGCTTTTTTGTATCTTGGCCTACTTTCTGTTGCCAGGCAGTGATTTCTTGATTCCACCTTTTCTTGCAGCAATTAGTCCTGAGTGTGGCTCTTTAAATTGAACACAAAAATGTTGTTAATAAGACTGAAGTTGTGATTTAATCAAGTGTAATGTATGTTTCTTTTGCACAGAAGGATGTTTAAATTAGCTGGTGTTTTTTGTTGAGTTTCATAATGCTTGTAATTACAGTGTCCTTGGTGATTGTGCTGTCTTAATCAATGCAGTGGATTGAATTATTATTTTGTTCATTTTTGCCTTTAGGGTTTGTCCCTCACTCTGTCTCGTGTCATCATGGAAAGTTTATGCCTGTGGTGCAGTTAGAGTTCAAAGTACCTTTATGCCACCCTTGGTCTTGCGTATGTTCTTCTTCTTGTTCGGATCAGGTTCAGCCAGCTGCTTGCCACTGTTAGAGTTATCAGAGAGCTTTCGAGCCAATGCTGAATGGAAATAACAAGAACATAGAAACTAATTACAGTATATATTCAGTCACAATTATCCTTCCTTGCATCAGGTTTTGGGCGGACTCAGGTAGATGAGGTACAGTTGTAGTGTTGATTGGGACCAATAGAAGTTAGCTTGTATAGGTTTACAGAATAGCGTGGCTGATATTTTCACAGGCAGTAAACTTTTTAACGGCCTGAATCTCTTTCACACGTTTTCTATTCTTCTGCATGAATCAGTTCAACTCCAATGTGTCCTACTCACGCTGCTGGACCCCAGATGTCCTGGTGGGGTGCTTTTGTGTTGGAGGCTTGGGAGACGACTCAGGCCGTGGGGCAACTGGCTGAATGGGCCTCGTCTGTTTTGCTGACAGCCTCTTCAGGCTTACTCGTCTCTTCTCAAACATCTCTTGAACATCCTCCAGTCGCTTCAGTGCCTTCAGGATGCTGCCCTGCAAATGTACATCAACATTAAATGCCTTAACATTGTTTTCACTCCCACTTTAATAATGCTATTGTGTGCAGTGTACCTTTATGTCCTCAGACAGGACGACCTCATACTGGTTGTGGAGGTTCCTCAGTTCTGTCACGTGGTTCTTTTCTGCCGACTCCAAAAAATCTTCAATGTCTGTTAACGCTGATTCTGCCCCTTCCTGGGACTGACACTTATCCACAGCTTGGGAAGCCAGCAGGTAGATGCCAGACTCACACCACTGGTTAACCTGAACGCACAAAAAGTACCAGCAGGTTAGCTATGGGCCTGATGTTGGTGCCACATCCACATTGCTTAAGCTATAGAATAATAAAAACTTTAATCTCTTTAGTTTATGATGAATTATGGAGCCCCTAAAGGGACATTGAAGGGAAATTAAAAAAATTACTTTCTGGTGCGCACAAGATAGAATTGGGTGCGCATCAAAAATGTATTTTTTTATTTCCCTTCAATGTCCCATTAGGGGCTCTCTAATGAATACAACATTTAGGAGTCAAACATCCTGACAGCCAGAAGCAACAGTATGCAGAAACTGGTTGCACTCTCTAACCTCCTTATCACTTCTGTGACATTTGTGTATAATGGCATCCTAATTATTTATTATTATTATTAATCTGGTTTGCCTAAAATGCAGTCTTCACAAAGCTTATTTAGCATCTTGAACATTAAAGGTTTCACTACAAATAGGTTAGAAACTGTAAAAATCCATTCTGATGGCCTTCACATTATGCCTAGAATCATTCAGTCTGGGCTGATTGCTGCTAAGGCTAAAAAAAAGAAGTATGTGTGGCATACTGGTGTGTGTTTAAATGTGTTTAAAAATCCCACTGGCTGGGTTTCACAGGAGCACTTAGTTGTTTAGACATATGCTACATCACTACTTCAGCCAGACAGACAGTAAGGAGGTGCTTGCATCAGGATAAATGCTCAAGAATGAACTGTTATTTCAAATAGAGCTTTTTCTGGGCACTTCACTCTGACCAGCTGCTACCTCGCCGGGAACATTTGAGTTTATTTATCCAAGGTGAGAGGATTTTTTTATGGCAGGTAAGATATCAACTACTATAGTGATGGACTTAGACTTGAACCTCCAAAAGCATCTAAAGAAAATTACAAGGTTGGTCTTCTATCACCTGAAGAACATTTCCAGGATTAAAGGACAAATGTCTCAGCAGGATATGGAAAAACGAATCCATTTTAGTCGAGTTGGTTACTGCAACGGTGTTTTCACAGCTCTGCCCTAAAAAGTGGATCAGACAGCTGCAGCTGATCCAGAACGCTGCTTCCCGCATCCTTACTAAGACTAAGAAAGTAGAACACATCCCCCCAGTTCTAAAGTCCTTACACTGGCTCCCTGTATCTCAGAGAATAGACTTTAAAATACTTCTGTTAGTCTATAAATCCCTGAATAGCTTAGCACCTAAAAACATCACAGACTTGTTATCAGTGTATCAACCATCCAGACCACTCAGGTCTTCTGGCTCCAGCCTACTCTGCAGAACCAGAACCAGAACACGGAGAAGCAGCATTTAGTTCCTATGCTCCACTTATCTGGAACAAACTTCCAGAAAACTGTAAAAGTGCTGAAAGCCGGAGTTCCTTTAAATCAAGATTATGAACACATTTGTTTAGGATTGTCTTCGACTGTTCTAGTTAAACTGTTAACTGAAACATTATTAGTTTAAGTTTGTAGTCCAACTGTTTTTAAAATAATTAATATTTGCTTTTAGCTTCCATTTTCCCATGCTTTATTTTATTTTGATTTTCTACATTTTATTCCAACTTGCTTTTGTTTTTACAATATTTTCCTATGTTTCAATCAGGTAAAGCATTTTGCGTTGCCCTTGTACAAATATATTTGCCTTGCACAAAATTGGCACACTTTAACCTCTCTGGAAATGTCTAATACATTCATGAAATTGCACAGTATTTCTTACATAATCCTGTTAACTGCCTGCTACCTGTCCTTTTGACTCGAACATTTAAATCTCATCAGTTGCTAAGGACTATTTGCACACTTTTAGCTTCTCAGGAAGTAGTACATGCAACAGCTTAAACATTATGTCTTGTTGTGTCTCTGTCTTAAGTGTGAATCTGTGTGAATTCTGAGCCGATGTCTCACCAAAATTGTATTATGGTGACATAATGACAATAGAGATTCTTGTTTCTTCTTGATTCTACTTTTAGGTTCGTAAGATCTGGACTGCGATAGCGAGCAGCTGAAAAATCTGTATTCCCTTAGCACTTGTCCCTTCATAGTCTGTAGTCTTCCACTCAGGGTCTTATCTCCTATCAGACCTTATATAGTTCAAGGTTTCTATATCATTCCTCATGAAATGTTGTAATCATCATAGAATTTTTTAGCTGTTAAAAGCAGGACTATGATGATAAACTAGTCTCAAACAAAAGCGGACAACTACCATGGTTATATAAGGACAAGTCTGGTCAGCTTTATCCTTAAGGAGAATAATATTGTAAAAGACAAGGTTTCAGCTCTGACAAGCAGCAATTCAATTCTGCGGGTTAACATTTTAACACTTCCTTTTGATGTTTTTACCCAGCTGACCATCTTTGGTGTTTCAATATTCCAATGCATCTGCGGCCAGACTGTTTCATCATTCAGTCTGTTTGATAGAAGTTGCTAAAGAACTCATCAGCACCACAACTTTGGATAAGCTACTGTATCATACTTCTCTTAGGTGTGAAAAAGTCCCTGAAAAGAAAACTCCTACAAAACAGCACTGCACTTTGCTTAATGTCTCATTTCAAAGTGAATATTTGTTTTTGCTAAATGTGTTGTTAGCTACACCACACGTGATTTTGCTTCTATACTGCATGGGAAACAAAATGTTGATCATCGCTTAGTACATTTAGAAGGAAATGAATTAGTTTAATAGTCCACCAGAAGCTACACCTCTCAAGCTATACATCTGAACATGTCAAGTATAAATCCTACTAAACTTCATTTTAACTTTCACACCAAGATAAGCCGGTGGAAGGGCTTTACTCTTGTATGAATACATTTAGTTTGTGGTTAAGTTTCCTGTGTCAGCAGCAAATTTCAAATCTTGTAGAGTTTGGACTGATGAGAGTCAATAAACAACACAAAAACATTAATGTAACCCATTTCTTGACAACTCTAATGTGGTCCAACCTTTTCAAATCCATACTGTACCTTCTCAATGCCCATGTGTATGTGCAAAGATTTAGACAAGACATCTGACTTCTTCTTGGCCTCATTGCTGAAGTCATCACAGACCCGCCGGAGCTCCACACATTTCGGGCGGATGGAGTCCACGGCGTAGTGGTTGCTTTGGATAAGCTGGTCACCATGCATGGCATGGAGCTGGGCCTTTTCCACTGAGGGCTTTAAAAAACAAGCAAGGTCAGAAATGTTGCTCTCATATTCTAATATTAATTTTGAGAACTTTTTTGTCTACACAAAAGGTTCAGAGGTCTGAAAAAAGAAATTATGAGCATTTAAATCTGTAAAGTTGTGTTTTCTGGGTTTAGAAATAATGCTAATCAAAAGTAAATCTATTTTAACTGTGCTAACATGTTGGGTTTACGATTGATGGCCAATTTGTGCATAGAAACTTGAATATAGAAGAATTTTTTATGTATGTGAGGTGGGATCTTAATCAGAACCTCCTGAAAAAAGAGATTTTTATTTTTGAAAGGACTTCTATCCTGACATAGAGCAGAATAAGAAAAAACGTGTTGGTCTAGTTTCCTATTTGTTGACAGACCTGAGCTTTTTCCTCAAGAGCTTTGAGCTCTTTCAATAGATGTTCCACTCTGGCCATACAATCTCCAGTGTCAGATAAGCTTTTCAAAGAGTCCATCAGAGTGTCCAGAGATATTTTAACCTGGAAAAACAAAGAGCAAAGAAGGAACAGAGCTGCATTTATACTCAGGCTGTGATGCACACAAAACATCTAGTTACACAAAATAGAATACAATGGAACAGATTATTCTATTAGAATAGAATAATCTGCAAACTGTCCCTAAATGGGTCAATTTAAAGTGCAACAGCGGCAAATTTCTTTTCAAATAGAAGCAAATTTATGCACATATACACAATAAGATCCACAGTACACAAGAAAACGGTGAAAAATATACTCAGCATAGAATAAATAGGAAATCCTCAAGCATACACAGAATAATTGCGTGTTATTTGTTAGATGCGGAACGTTTTTTGTGCTAAAGGATTACATAGAGATGAAATATTGGCTCTTTGATATGTAGAAGCTCTGGTTTCAGTGTTCTCAGTATGCATTGCATTGCTTCTCTGGACAACAACACTGATTTTCCTGTAGCACTGCTTGTGTTCTTTGACTACTTTTCACTTTTCTATAACATGGCCATTTATTAAAGATTTTAACATAAACAAACATTTGTGTTGTGGCAGTTTTAATTATACCATGGTATCTCTTGCCAGAAGCCTGATTGTGTCCTCTTGGTCCTGCAGCAGTGGGTCCTGAGCCTGGTTCTACTCAGACCCAGCTGCAGAAACAAATTAAGGGGGGGGGGGGCATTCCATTTTTTCAGGGGGCACTCTTTAAAAAAAAAAAAACATTTGATATGCTTCAAGCTGAACAGTGGCTCTGTGATCACTCCTACAGTGCTGAGAAAAAAAAATCTCAATAAAATTCTAAAATCTAAAAAACAAACAAACGTCGTCAGTGTTGCCAGATCAGGCAGATTTCCACCCAACTAGACTTCTTTTGAACACGTTGAGCTGGAAAAAAGCAACTTATGGGCGGGTTGTTAAAATGTGGGAAGCTTTTCACATTTGTCGGGCTTTTAGAAATAATTAATAACAAAATATATCAAAGTAGTTGTCATTATGTGGCAGAAAACTAAAAACTTCCACATTTTAATATAATGCCATCTCTTTGAACTCCTTTTACTAGTTAATTTACTTTGGAAATTAGTAGAATCTGTCCAATCTGACATCATCAATAGTTATAATGAATAACACTGATTAATAGTTATAATAAAACAATAGCAGAATAATGTTTAATCAAGTTTCTTTATGAAATTGTATTGGTCAATGTTATAAACGCCCCAAGATAGCTTGAGTTCTACTGATCACCTTAAAAATGTTTCATGTCTGTGTGTGAAAGATAAATCTTAGATTGATCTATACTCTGAAAGAGAAATTAAATTCACATTAATTTACAACACACGTTGGGAAGCTATTGATAAAAGTTTTCTCCGGTTGCTTTAACGTTGTTGTTTAAGTGATCTTGTGTGTTATTTTATTGCCTGATTTCGTGGGGAGTCTGTACGCACAACGTTTTTTCTTTGCCTCAGTGCAGTTGTGTGCTAATGGCATGTTTTTTTATTATGTGTTTATTAGTTCCACATTTTTTAACATGAAAGAGGTTGAGATTTGGGCTGTTTTTTTAAGTTGGGTAGGTTTTACATTGTGTTTGGGCTGGAAACTAACAGTCAGATATGGCAATCTATGGTGCTGTGTCCATACAATTAACTCAAAAGTCAGGCATAAGCATACGTTGATAAACATGAGCACTGGTGTCAGGATCAGAACAAAGCAGAGTTCCCTTCTGCCTGCAAGTAACCCAAGTTTCTTCAGTTTGGCAGTTTTACTGATTGGTTCTGCTCCTTGTGCTCCTTGTGCTCCTAGCTGCCGTAGCTAACCCTCCCAGCATGGATGTTTACTCCAGTGTTGACTTCAGTGCTGACGTTTCCAACAGAAATTAATAGCGCTACTTTCTGCTCACTCTAGTTTGCTTCGGTGTCACTTCTTGTAATTGTTTGGTAATAAGTCCAAATATCCATCCCACACAACCGACACCGACGGTGACCACAGCCGAGCCGTGGCATCACTGTAGGCTACAAATGTATGACCCAATGATCCGCACCTCTCCAGCTATAATTGGCTAGCATGTCGCCTTCAGTCATTGTTTTAATTGCCAAATCAAAGATAGAAATAATAGAAAGTTGGCCAACCCAAGGTAAAAAGCAAAGCAAAACCCAGCTTCCAGTCCAGGATGGGCACGGCTGACTCTGTGGGCAGGCATGGCCCCCCAATGCCCAGCCATGCCGCCAGGGCAGGTTCCACTGGAGGTCTCGTCCTGTTAAAATGGAGTTTTCCTCCCCCCTGGTGCCTGGTGTTTGCTCGGGGCGATGGATTGTCTAAAGGTGAATTTTCACTGGAATCTGCTTGTTTCCTTATGGAACCTTTTACTAACATTAGTAAAATCTGTTCGATCTAATTAAAACATCATTTGTTACTGGACTGAATGTGACTGCAGTGAGGGAAAGGAACTGATTGGTTCAAATCTTATTAAGAACCTATTTTACTGTAAAATTACCTCCCTGAAATCCTGTTCAAAGTGGCGTAGCTGCAGGCACTGCTCCAGCTTCAAGTGATGCTTACACCAGAACTGTTCAAAAGCATTCTCTGTCTCATCGAGCTGGGCGAGGAGCCTGAAACATACAGGAGATGCTTAACCAGCTTTATTGGGACAATGGACATTTTCAGAAGCAGCATAGTATAAAAAATGGCCGTTACCTTTCCACAGTGGTTTGGTTCTCCATCTCATCAGGGTTTAGTTTGTGATCATCCGACTTGGCTGCCTGATCCTTGATGCATGTAAACAAGGTGCTGCCTTGTCTTAAAGCTAGCTTCAGCTCGTCCTGTTTTAGAGGCATCAAAAAATGTTAAACGTTATTCAAAGTAGCCTGTAAAACATTTTTACAGCAAATGTGCTTGATACAGAATTCAGAATAGCCACAAACAGTTTCACAGCAACATTTTGATGAAATGTGCAGTTGATGAAGCTGTAGTTGTTTTATGCTAAATGTTTTACTGACTTTCTCTCAATGACAAACGTCTCAGTTCTTGTTGATATCATGGTTAAAACCCTTTCAACCTCTCCGTGTTGTATCTGCAACACTCTGCTGCTGTGCTTTTCAGTAAAGGATTTCTTGTGGTACTGGTGCAGAGAGCTCTAGTGGATGAAATGTTTGTCTTCATGCATTATTTAGTGTGTTTTAAATGTGCTGCCTCACCTTGACGTTATTGTGTTTGTCAGTGTGCGCTGTGAGCAGGTCTTTGGTGCTCTGGACGTCGTTGGGAAGCTCTGTCTCTGCCAGCTCCGTCCCAAACCTCTGAAGCATCTGTGCTGTAGTTTTCACCGTCAAGGCAAAGTTTTCTATGGCCTGAGGAAAAAACCCGGATATGTGATTCGGAAGCATTTTGAAAAATTACTAAACATAATGGACTGGATTTTTCAAGATATTTCAATGCAGAAGATGCAATCTTTCATTTTTGTTTATACTACTAATGATTACGGATCAGCAGTGTGACATCAGTTCGTGTGCCTAAAGGATATATTAACTTAACAGTAACTTTGCACAAGATGCAGCAAAAAACATTTGATTTATTCATAAGCATACAGGTAACAAAAGTGTTAGCTTTAGTGCAAGATAAAGAAAGACAGTTGAAACTGAGCACCAGTAAGTCCCATCAGCCATTGCTTTAAAGTCTTGTTTCATGACCTGTTTATAGATGTGGCAGTGTTTTAGGCTCATCGGTATTCTATTGTGTGAATGAAGTAGGTTCTAATATTGGTCTTGCTCATACTGATCTGTACTCTAGGTCGCCATAAAACAATCATTAACCGTCCTGTGGCACTCATATTCCATATAAACCCCATGTCCTACGGGTTATAATGACCCAGCTTCACTAAACCCCCAATATAAAGCAGATGAATTGAATTTTAAACACCAAATCTATTTCATCCCAAAGAACAACTTGCCATTTATCACAAATTAAATGACTGCATGAATTCTCCCTCTTCACATGGAAAAAAGACTGCATTTATTCAGGAGATACCACTCGCTTCTATCACACCGTAAATTGTAATTTTTTTTTTTTTTTATAGGGGGTTATTTTTTTAACAGGGGTGAGCAATAATTGTTTAGTATTTCTATAGACAAAAGCAGCAGAAATGTACAGCAAGTATATTTTAATGGATTTTTATTCATCCCAATAAATAATTTTATTGTGCCAGTGAACAACAGCAGCAAAAATATTCTCAAAAATAAATCTTCTGATACCTCCTCCTCTTCTGAATCAAAATTGACTTGCTAGTCAGTTTGAAAAAATAATTTCTAGATATGTTCAATTGTGAAACACACACTCAGAGGTGCAGCAGAGAGGATTTGGGGTATGGTTATCTGCAGCACCTTTACAGACTCTGAGCAGCCTCAAAGACTCGGATTATTATTATATTTCGATCACAAAAACCTTTCCCTTACCACAATGCTCTTTTTTGATCTCTGTAGGATGGGAAACTGCATACATACTGACCAGGTGACAATATTGTTACATTTCAATCATGATATTCTATCTACATTTCTAGACACCCGAATCTATAGGGCCTTCCATTTGGCTGCCAAATCCAGGCAATGTACAGGAAGTACCCTAACCCTGCTGGAGAAGACCACATGTTCTGTTATGTCTTCGTCTGCTACTGATACATCTTAGACAGAACACACATCTTTGTGGTGTTTTATTTACTCTATGACTGTGATCTCAATGCAAAATTACCTGAAGATAACGCGAGTAACTTTTTTTTGTACAGCTTATTTGGCAATATGAATAAAGGTACAATTTAACTTTTCCTAATTCTGGGGTAAATCTGCGAAAAGTCTTCAAATTTCAAGTTAAAAGAATATCATTTAGGTTTTCTTTTCTGCTCTTAAAATCGGTTTTCATTAAGACTCGAAGCCAACAGGATGGTTAATGAGTCATGTGCTGCCAGTGTTTGTGGGATGCAAAACTGTGCAAGTAATCTGGAGAGGAACGTCTGAGCATTTATTCTCTTTGATCTTTCTCTCCATGGAATCGACATGTGGCCTGGTGTTTCTGCTTTTAGCTGTGACACCTTCCTAAGGGGGGCCATCGGCTGATCTGTGACTGCCACTAACTTAATGATCTTTCTCTGTAAATGATACAGTCTGCTCTGTCTTTGTGTGTTAAAACTCCGTCTCTCTTCTGAACTAAGCCATAGAATGAGCTACAGCTGCTCCCTCCATCCTATGCTCTTTTTTCCATCCCATAAAGTGCGCTGCTCCCTTATAGCTCATCTGTATGGGTATGTTTGTCTCTTACATAAAGCAGCTAAAAGAATTATTGCTCCTGTCACCTCTATTTTCTTTTTCTTTGATTTGGAACGTTCCACTGTGGCAAAATATTTGCTATGTCTATGGAATCCACCAGGCTTCCTTAAAATAAATTATTTCCATCAAATAGTATTAAAAACAGAATTTCATTGCACTCAATTTTTAACAACTAAATTGTCTTGTTAGGTGCCTAGAGATGTCATTTGTAGGTGCTATATAATTAGGTCAATGTTTGTGCCTATTGTGCTAATATTTACTTATATATTTGCTTTTCCTTGCCCTCAGAATCAACACTCCCTGTCAGTTACCGTTCCCTTTAACGGATTGTCGACTTCCACCATGGACAACAGGCTTGTTGCTTTGGCTTGTACAAACATGGTTTGCTTACATTATATGCATTCCTAAGATGGCATCATGGAAAATAATTTTTAAGGACTGTTTGAAAAGGATCTTGTTTTCATTCCACATGGTTGTACAAACTAAACAGACTGTGACAATGAACTCTGCCAAAATACTGTTCCAGCACATTAATAACTTGTGATGAAGTAAAAACTATACATTATTTCATCCTCAATATTTACTCACAGTTCGGTGGTGTATCCACTGGCCGTGAGAGTACTCGAGACTACCTCCAAATTCATGGGTCAGCTGGCTTTTATCCACATACTCATGAAGATCTGACAGAGAGTTCAGCATAACAATCTGAAAGAAAAGTATTATAGTATAACCATTTCAATGCTCATAACCATGTCCTACATCATGCTACAATAACACTAACTCCCTATGATACAAATTAATATGAAATGATATTTTAAACATCTATGATTCACAAGTTATGTGCCCTGATTTCAGACCACTTAATCTGGCAAACAACTGTTGTACATAAACATACATGTCTAGAAATAAATGTTCAAGAAATAAAAGAAGCCCAGAAACAAACAAAAATGTCCATTATGTTTGTCAGACTGAAAGAGTTTAACAATGTTTAGAATGAATTTAGAATGAATCCATTACAGGGAAGATAAAAACAACCAACAGGGCTTATGTCTTCTATAGTAAAAAGACTTAATGTCAGTCAAGTTCAAACTGTTACATTGCTGGTACATTATGTCTTATTTTTCTATTTATGGTATATTAGCATATCTAAAAGTGTGGGTTTCTCTTTTGTGAAACATAAGGACATGTCATGTCTATGTCACATGCACATAGGTTGCTTATGATTTTCCTCTGTTTTTTTTTATAGTGCCTGTGTTTTTGAATAGTGTATAATATACCGAATTCTACTGCATCAGGGCATAGTGTGTCCCTTTTCACAGAACCTTCTATTTTTTTTTTCCTTTTCCAGATTTACAGAATCAGTGCTGATTTTTTTAATTTACGTTCTGTGACATCATCAGAAACAGTTCCCTTAACTATTGAAAATGAGAAAGATGTCATATCCCATGGGAGCTTTTTGGAAATGAATTCTGTCCTCAAAGTAGTAGATGCCTAGCAGCTTGTCAGACCAAAAATAGTTGTTTGAGCTGACTTTAGCAATTTAATTAAAGTCAATCTACAAATGTTCATTTCAATGTTTGCAGATATAAATAGTCTGCAGAGCACTATCTGCGGTGCTGTTTTGTCCATCTGAACATCCTTGTTTCTATGTGAAGCCACATTGGTTGAGTGAACCAGCTGCAGACATCCACCAGTTCACCTAGAACACCTCAGTCCACTCTACCTCTGCCAAGAAAGCCCTAAACTTCAGCTTTTGTGTCAGATGATTGGTCTGGATTTTTTCCAAGTTTCATAGTTATCTGAAAATACCCTAATTCCGACCATGGATTATAAATTGAAGTCAGATCAATCCCACTAATAGACCCATAAAGGTCACTAATGGAACCATTAAGGTCACATTAATCACGGGCCAACTGACTGTTCTATACAGCGTTTGGGTTTGTTTCACTTTATGATGCAAATGTGTCCCTAATAATGCCAACATGTCAGCAGGTTTTGTCACATGTCTCCAAGCATCTCTGGCTTTAAAAAAGTGCCAGGGGAGGTGAGTCAAGGCTATAAATGTGAGACTTGAGGCCAGCTGCTCTTTTTATTGTCAGATTTTCATGATTAACGTAGATGTTTTTTCTCTTTTGAACCACATGTCCATGTTGGACAGGATTTTGCCTTGATTCTAATCTTTCTACAGTGTAAAAAAAACGTGTGTGAATGGCAGTTTTTCTTTACAGCCATTCAAACCTTGAGATATGACTAAAAGATATATCATATATTGGCATTGGCAATCATCCCTACGGCCAACCACTTCCATTTTGGTTTCATCAGACCACAGGGATTGTGTATAGATTTAAAGTAATTGTCTCCTGTTTGTGTTTGCAAACTGTACTCTGGCTTTTTTTATTGCTTCTTCCTTCCTGTCAAATGGCTTCTGCTTTCTCACTGAGCGGCCTTTCAGACTATGTTGATGCAGGACTTGTTTCAGCCTGTATCTTCACCAAGTCTTTTGCTTTTGTTCTGCAGTTAATTCACACATTTCCCACCAAATCACACACGTTTGGGAAACTGGACCCGTCACCTTCACAAGCAATGCTTTGGCTGGACATTCCCATGCTTTTTATTCCTCAACGTGGCACTTTCAGTCATCTTTTTCTCCCTGATATCTCAACATATTTATTTGTTATTTTCCAATAATGTCACAAAAGCAGTGTTTGAGATGTCTTAAAATACATCAGCAGGAATATCTCCAGTTAATGCAAATGTTGTGTTTTAACAGAAGTAATGAACTGAAGTCTTTCTGTAAATTATCATAAGGTTCCAAAAGTCATGACATAACAAACTGTGATTTTCCATACTGTTTAAAGACATAACGCTAGTATATTTAATGATCAGATTTAGTAGAGATGCTTACTCTTGTTATTCAGCAATAAAACATATTTGCTAATCCTGACCTAAAACAAGAAAAGTCTGATTTAGAGTCAAACAGTTGGTAAAAAAAAAAGGTTATGAAATGAAGAATGTTTTTTTAGAGATTTTGTTACAGTTTATTTTTTAATTGTTCCCTTCTGACAGTATAAATACTAAACTTTTGGACAATGAGAAACCCAATCCTTTTTCTCTCATAAATATGAGTGTTCAGAGAAAGTTTTGACATTTGTTTTCAACAATACACCATCCATGTGTTATTTGACCGAGGTTGAAAGTACCTTCATTTTGAAGTCATCCCTGTGCAGCTTTATTCCAATATCAGCTATTGTCCTCTGAAAGAATCTGGAAGGCCTCAGCACCAACACCAGCTGCAGGTTTCCTGGAAAGGCACCCTGTGAACAACACAAACACAGAGGTGTTTCAGTGAGGTTTCCTTCAGCTTCCTCTAATTTTAGACAGAAGCAGCCTACTAATGAGACTGGACACCATGCAAGCTGGTAACTTAGCAATGTGCATTTCGTCTTGTTTTGCTATGTCTGAAATAATTAACCTAGGCAAGGAACCTGATGGGGAGTTAGACACCGCTGCCTGTTAACATCAAGAAGTAAATCCAGAAACAGGGAACAAAGTTTTATTGGAACAGTTGTGCAGTTTCTGGGGGGTAAAGTGTTTTCTCCTAGTTACCGGTTCCTGTGCTAGAAACAGGGAAGGTGAAGAAGGAAACGATCTGTGGCTGCATTTGACCTTTCATCTTTCTGTTTCAACCACCATCTTGTTTTGGTTGTTTCAGTTCTAATGTTTCACACCTTTCACATTTTATTCAGCTGTTTGTGTTCGCACCTCACTTTCTGCTCATAAAAGCTCAATACAGTCTGCCTTCCTTGTCTATCAGAGTTCACATTGTCCCCAAATTCTATTCAAAACTAAATATAGTAAACCTGACTGGAAATGTGACTGATGTTGAGAATCTGAACTTAACGTATGTTTCTGAGGTGTTTTCTGGAGTCTAGGAGAACTCACAGCAATCCGGGACAGAGAGGCCTTCACTGAGCTCCATTTGTCCTTCCGCCGATCAATGATGATGATGAAGCCGATACTGGCAGCATCCAAGCTGCAAATAAATGATACAAGAGACTTTAGAATCTGCTGTTATATCACCCAAGTCTGGAAAACGCTGTCAAGAACACTGAGAGCAAAAAAGGAAGGCATCTTTTACATCACAGGGAATACAAACATGGATTTTACTTAAATTCAAAAATCAAATCAAAACTAATATTTTTACTTCAAAGGAAAATCAGGTTTTGCAGGTGTTCAGAGTCATTTCTCAAGCACCACGAGGCAACTTGTTGCATAACATGGTTTCTGTGTGTATACATACCTGGGGATACTGGTCAGGTAGGTTACTACATTAAGGAAATCTTCCTCTGGCACTTCACTGAAGCCTGAGTACTCTGGGAAAGTGATGATGGGGGCACCTTTCTTTCCTCGCCCTCCTGCAGACAGACATCCCATGTAATATTTACTGTCATTTTTAAGGAAATTGCGTCATTTTTCCTGTGGCAATAAAGTTATTTTGTCAAAAGAAACTACATGATGATGGTTCTAACCCAGCAGTGATTGGACGAGAGGCAGAGGGGGCCATCATGCACACACCAGACTAACCACTGCTCCATAGCGTTTGAGTTGCTAAAATAATCACTGCAATATTTAGCAATCTGTCTTTGGTTACTAACAGTATAGCTTCTCCAGCTTTTCTTAGTCAGGTATCAGAATGGAGCAATAAATACGTTCTCTATACTTGAATCGTTCTGTTTGATTAAATTGATGGATAGAAAATTGTAAATATGAAACAGAACTGTATTATTTTGGACTGGAACTGAGTTCTGTACTCTTTATGGTGAGCTGGGCAAGTGATGGCTGCCGCTGCATGATTACTGTACGTAATGGTCCCTGTGTGGCTTATTGATGTTGGTAAACAGCCTTCCATGGGATTGTCAGGCACCAGCATGCGACCAGCTCCTGTGTTTTCCTGGGCAGCTAACCCTGTTGCACATAGATATAACAGACTTTTTAAAGGTTTTCTTTCATACCCTGAAGACTAAGCAATGCAAACACTTAAAAATAATAGGTGGCTGTGTATCTGGATCATAAATAATTTTTAGCTTTCTAACTTGGAAGAGCCGAAATCCCACATATGTTGAAATCTGAAATATATTTGCTCATTTAGTGTGCTCTGTCATTTTAAAATGTCCACGTACAGTTAAAGAGGGTGAAACTCTACACTGACATGCTGAAAGACGAATGGAAAGTGTGAGCCAGGTGGACTCACTTTAGACATCTGCTCTCATTTTACAGCAACACGACTGTTAATGTTCTGATGTCAGGTACATTTTCTCTTCTTAGGACAATACATGTATTTGATAAAAACAGAAATGAACGAGTTAAATAACTTTAATTTTTATGTTTTTATGTTGAAAACATATATTTTGAAAAAGATGCAGTATAAATTGTTATTTCACATGTCAGCCTATGTAGAAATACACCAGTTGTTGCCAGCAGAAACATTTAAAACCAGGAAAAGAGAAACAGTTCAATGCACAGTTGTTCCTTGGGCATAGAAAGCGTAGAAAGAAAATCAAAAACTGTCCTTTATAGCACTTGTACTTTGACAAAAAGGTCACAAGATGGCACCCTATAACATCCTAGACATCATGTTACCCATGGAGAGAAGACTACTTACTGCACGTTTAACATCAGAACTGACATTAGGTACAGAATGGTTTAATGTTTTACAGTAATTGCTTTTTTCTTTAGTTTTTCTGCTCAGCAATACTCTTGAACAAAAACCCTGTTTGACAGAACAGATAGACTCACAATGCTGTCCTACAGATTCCTAGTTTATATATCAGCAAAATATCCAGCTTATGAATCAAAACATCAAATTAAATGCTGTTTAAACAACAAAATAAATGCTATAGGAGGAACTTTTGGAAAAATCTGTATTTAGCTGGTGTGTCAAAACAGAGAAGGAACGTAAGGCATCCTGGCAGAACCACAAAGGCTGCTGTGCCAACTCTAACAGCACATGTGGAAAGTCTGAGAGTACCCAGACTAATTAGAGGGATGGCAGGATTTAGATTCCTGGCTAGCCTTTTAAAATTACAACAACGCGTGACCTTCTAGACTCAGTGGAAGGACAAGATGAGAAGCTGGGAATGCAATACTCTAAAACACATGTATTGTATATAATGGAGTATATGACTAAAAATGACTTCAATTAAAATGACAATATATAATCCTTTTGTAAAGTAAATGGTAAATGGCTTGTACTTGTATAGTGCTTTTAACTAGCCCTGACGACCTCCAAAGCGCTTTACACTACAGTCTTAGTCATTCAAACCCTGGCAGTGGTGAGCTATGTTAGTAGCTACAGCTGCCCTGGGGCAGGCTGACAGAGGCGAGGCTGCCATACAACGGCGCCACCGGGCCCTCTGACCACCGCCAGCAGGCAATGTGGGTGAAGTGTCTTTCCCAAGGACACAACGACAGAGACAGTCAGAGCAGGGGATTGAACCGGCAACCCGCCAATTGCAAGACGAACCCCCTAACCTCGGTGCCACCATCGCCCACAAAAAGTGGAATTTTACATCTACAGAAATGACATATGTGATCATAAATGTTTAGACAATGTTCATTTTTATTATACAAAAGACAAATGACGCTTAATGTTTAGAATATAGTGCACTGTAAATAATATCCGTAGAATTAACAGTGAATTCCTGTAAAATCATGACATAAAAAAACTGTAGATGCAAAAACAATGAAGCATTGTGTAATTTACAATGATAAACTGTAAAACTCCTAACCAAATACAACTGTTCATTTTACAGTAAGAATATGTTGAATAGATCAGAATTTTTTGTATAATTTGCAAATTAATGTAATTTAAACACAAATAAACTGTAATACCAAAAAAAAAAGTCATACAGTTAAAATTACATCATTGCCCTGTTAAAAAAAAGTCAGTAGCCTAGGCTCTTTGGCACATTTCATAAAACGAGTTTTTGCCTCGGCAACCGCCCGAGCCGCATGTCGCTTGGACTGCCGATACCCATCAGCTGCCTCTGGAATCCCACAGGCAGGGAGCACTGAGTCCATTAATGGTACTCATCATAAGGGGTCTTTGGGCTGCGCTTCGTCTGATCCCTAACCTCATTTCGTTTACCATTTCGTAAAATTCTAAACCAAATAAAACTGTTAATGTGTTTAAAAGACAATACTTTTTTAGAATAAATTAGGAAAGGGAAGCTTTATGTAGGTCTAAAACGGGATGCCTATCCACGATGATATTTGAATGGAAAACGCAGTGGAATCAAACCATGGTGATCCACACTCCAAACCAGTTGGTGGCGGTAATGCACCGTTTCGTTGCGTGCCAACCGCCAGAAAAATTCATAAAGAAGAAGAAGAAGAATCAAACCATGGCCATCTGGTGCTCCTGCTCTACATATATTGGAATTTTTCATGGAACCAACTATTGGTAAGTAAAAAATTTTATTTTCTGTTTATTCCTGCTATGTAGAATAGTTTATTTTACAAAAACTTTGTTATTTGCAGGAGAATATAAAATTATTTTGGTTCAAATGTTAGCTCCGCCCATTCACAGGCTCTAGTTGCGCTTCAGCGTCAACGTCCCACCACACAGTGGTTACTAGCTAGGTTGGTACACGTGCGTGTTCGGCTCTCTGGCAGTGGCACTTAACAGACACCAAGTTTGAGTAAGTAATCTCTGGTTCGAGCATCAGGTTAAGTCAAAAGACAATTTTGAGAAACAAAACGGCGCGTTTTTATTGATTTCACTGGCTGATAGGCGGACCACTGACAACTTCACATTGCTACTGGCTGCTAGCAGCTAATAGCTATTTTGCCTGTTTCAAGCTCCCCACGCCATGATTCATTGTCATTTTTGCGGGAGAACATTGCAGACGTTAAAGGGTTATGTGTTGCATTGTAGGGTTCATAGAAACGAACCACGCTGCGTCTTCAAGTGTGAGAGTACTGACTGCAGGCAGACATTTTGTACATATGCATCATTTAAGTGTCACTTCTATCGAAAGCACAATGTCCCAGCGCCGTTTGCTAATGCTAACACAGCCATTATATCAAGTTTTATTTGCGCCATGTCACTGTGTTCAGACCGATTTCAGACTGTGCAGGAACTTCTTGTACACTTAAAAAAACATTTAGTGGAGGGAAGATCTGTAAAGTGTCCTGTGGCAGGTTGTCAAAGCACATTTACTTTAAAATCATCATTTACAGCACACTTGTCTAGGAAGCATCCACAATGTTCAGTGAATAACATAAATGATATTTACCGGGAAATCGCACCCCAGTCCTCTGCCATTGCTTGTGAAGAGGCTTCCCAGACTTTAGATGGTGCAACAGAAGAAGCTACTACACTACCGCAGAATTTCGATGAAGCCTTTCTTCGGAATGTTTGCTTGTTCTATCTAAAACTGCAAGGACAGCTCCTACTTCCAGCTTCAACGATACAGATAATTGTTGAAGAGATGCAAAATCTGCATGAATTAGGCCTTGATTACACTTCAAGCAAATTACACTCTCTCTTGAAAGATGAATTAAATCTAACTGATGATGCGATGGGGAAAGTCTTTGATTGTATTAAGGATTCTGATCTGTTCTCTTCATCTCACAAAGGCCAACTAAGAACAACCTATTCAAGAGCTCAGACATTCAAACGCATGTTCAATTATGTAGAGCCCAAAGTAGTAAGATTAGGATATGATGAGAATATGAGACAAAGAAATGCTTATTACATACCTGTGAAGCAAACATTGATTAGCTTGTTAGAATCAGAATTTTGGAAAAAATCAGTGTTGCAACGGTCTAATGAAAAAGATGCATGTGTTCTTGGTGACATTTGTGACGGACAGGCCTTCAAGTCCAACCCGTTCTTCACTGCAAACCCAGGAGGCCTGCAACTTATTTTATACCAAGATGCATTTGAAGTAGTCAACCCTCTTGGGTCAGCAAAAAAGGCACACAAAGTTCTCGCTGTTTATCTTTCTGTTGCAAATTTGCCCGTTCATGTGCGGTCCAACACGGATCACATGTCCCTAGTCTTGCTGTGTGGAGAGAATGAACTAAAAAAGTTTGGATGTGCTAAAGTATTTGCTGACATGTTGTCGGATTTGAAAGATTTAGAAGAAAATGGAATCACTGTAGGAGGGGAAACAGTCCATGGGGCTTTGTACTGTATAGCTGGGGATAATTTAGGGTCACATGGCATTGGAGGGTTTACCGAAAACTTCAGTTGCTCAGGTTATTTTTGCAGGTACTGTGAGGTCACCAGAGACGAATTTAAGAAAGAACCCAATCTTTGCGGCCGGCAACGAACTGCTGATTCCTACGACGCTGCTGTCGCCTCTCTGTCTGAGGAGAGCAGAGAGGTCAAAGGAATAAAACTGAAGTCAGTTTTCAATGATTTGTCAAACTTTCATGTATGCCAACCTGGTCTCCCACCGTGTTTAGGCCATGACATTTTTGAGGGAGTTTTGTCCTATGATCTTGGTCTGTACTTGAATTATTTCATCAAAGAAATGAAATGGTTCAAATGTACCCTTTTGAACAGACGAATCAAACAATTCAAGTTCAAAGGTTCAGATGCTCTCACCAAGCCATGCACTGTCAAATCTGGTGCACTCAAACTCTCTGGTCAAGCTGTCCAGAATTGGAACTTTTTGAGGTTGCTGCCTGTTCTGATTGGTGACAAGGTGCAAAATGCTGATGATGATGTGTGGCAATTGACTCTTCAGCTGAAAGATATTGTTGATCTGGTTTGTGCGCAGAAGATTTCAACATCACAGGTAGCTTATCTTGAAATCATAATCCAAGAGTATCTGGATTCAAGGAAGCGTTTGTTTCCTCAGAGTACTCTAAAACCAAAGCACCATTACATGAGACATTATCCCTCTCTAATTCTCAAATTTGGCCCCCTTATCAGGTTATGGACGATGCGTTTCGAAAGCAAACACAGCTATTTCAAGCGATGTGCCAGGCATTTGAAAAACTTTAAGAACATTTGCCTGACTCTTTCTGAAAGGCATCAGATGTTTCAGGCATATGTCTTGGCAGGACCAGGATGTAGTGTGCTTCTGCAAATTAAAAATGGTTGTGCTTTTATTCCCAACCTTTACAGTGACAGAGTCAATCATGCTGTTAGTGCATTTGGGTTTTCAGAGAATGATACCATTGTCTCCACAGAAATTCAGTACAAAGGCACAGCATACAAGAAGGGTGATTTCCTAGTCTTGAATGAGTCCATGGAATTTGGGGAGCTTGTCATCATTTTAATTAAGGATAATGCCACTGTGTATTTTCTTATGGACACACACAAATCTGACCACCTCCCTAAATACCACCTGTACGCTGTGATACAACAAAGTACCGGAATGCAGTGTGTTAACATTAATGCCTTGGTAGATTTTTACCCATTGACATCATACATTGTTGATGGACACCGAGTCATTCCACTGAAACACAGTGTTTTGTCAAACTGATTCTTGCCAAGTTTGAATAAGTGAAGCACAAGTATTTTTAGATATTAAGTGTAGTTTGCAAATTGTTCAAAATGAAACACAGTGGTTAATATTGAAATATTGACAAATGCTTCTGTTCCGAGTTTTCGGTTGTTGCTGGAGCTGCTCCCCTACAATGGCTTTATAGGTGCAGTCAGACTGTTTGAACTGCTCCAGCAACAGCCGAAAACTTGGAACAGAAGCATTTGTCAACATTTCATGAGCCATTGCATTTCTTCTTAAACAATCTGCAAACTAGGCTTAATGTCTACAAAATACTAACTTTAAAAACTAATAAAAACATTAAAAGTTGTCGTCAAATTAGTAGAACATATTTTCAGCATAGTTGGTCAGAAATGGTAAATGGAATGACAAGTTCAAAGTTTTTTATTTCCACTGATTGTAGTTTGGACCCATTTCATATTGGAGTTAGAGTTTTGTCTAATATGAATGCAATCCAGTGTTCCTAAATAAATGTATCAGCTACTTTTTGCATGTAATATTTCCTTTTATAGCTTTAATCCAAATTGTAGAGATGTCGGAATCATTTCTACGCTCCGCCATCACAGAGGCCTTGCCTGACCTTCCAGAAGTATCAAAGGACATCTTACAAGAAACTCTTCAATCCCTAGGGATAGAGACCCATGATGACTTTCAGTTTGTTAAGGAAGAAGATTTATTGTCAGCCTTGAGGCCTATACAAGCCCGGAAGCTGGTTGCTGCATGGAGTCTGAAATGTGAGTCTATCATTGTTGTTATCAGTTATCAACATGGCTATAAAGTTCAGTTAAAATATAAAACAACCATTATGTCTATCTTGTATGTGTGCTTTTAAAGGCCAGGCCCAAGAAAGTGCTTCTTCAAGCCTTACTGCCTCACCAGGACCTTACCCATCCGTGATGTGTCAGTCGCCAATTTCAACGTCGTCGTCCAGCAGCGGTCAGAGCCCACAGGGCAGTTTTCCAGACTCATTTGTGATACCATGGAGGAAGTTCCCCGAGGATTTGACGCAGGCTTTGGAGAGAGGAAAACGTCCAGGTCCAAGTTTGAGGAAAGAGATGGTGAGAATTGTGGTCCGTGAAATGATGAAAGTAACCACTTCACTATGTAAAAGGAACGCTGTTGATGTGGCTAGGAAATTAGTGGCTAAATACCCCAAATCACTGCAAGATGTCATTGAGGGTGACATAATTGGCACAGGGTACTACTCCCTTGTGAAACAAATTCAAAATCGGATCGAAAATGTGAAAAGACCTACAACACCTAAAATAAAAAGAAGAACACATGACTCTGACACTGATGAAATCCCCCCTGAAAAACGGGCAGCGATTCAAGACACCTATGGGTGCATCCGTTGGCATGTCAAGTTTCTGCCCCTTGGAGAAACAGCTGATAGCCAGCAGCAAAAGAAAGATGAGCTTAAAAATCTTTTTAGTCAGAATGAACAATGCCCAGGTCCTGTAAAGATGCTTATGAAGTCCACATTCTACACCCAGCGACAAGAGGTGAACCAAGGAAAGGACGTGAAGTACCTCCTGGAGAACTGGCCATATTGGTTTTGTGAAATTGGCATGGCTGTTCACTTTAACGAACTCACTGGAGTGGACCTAAAGGAAACCTTCCTAAAGAATATGGAACAGAAGGGGGAAAGGCTCCTGCACTTCATGAAGACAGTTGCTGTCAACAAATCCAAAAGATTCTATCAAGCTGCAACAAAGCTACAAATGATGAGGGGAGAACACCCAGGCTACACACATGCCACAGAGATGGTGCTGCTCCTCCTGGCTTATTTTGATGAGAAAGAAGATGTGATGTTCCATTATGTGGAGGACACTTGCCTGGCTGGGGAAGTGGACATGAACAGCGTTCCCTTGACTCCCACGATTGTTGTATGTGGTAAGTTAACCTCACTCACAAATATATCCCAAATTTCTTCATTTCTAATTTAAATTATGTTCATGCAGCATCTGTAATTGTTTTTGTCTCTGCTGTTAATTTCAAATGCCCCCACTCATTCTCTCACACACACACACCTGCCTTCCAAAGACTGAACACATGCTCTCTCATTCACACACTGACCTCTATCTCTTATTTGTTTAAGTTTTTTTCAGATGTGTTTTTTTTTTCATTCGCATACATATAGTACACACACACTTGTTTTTACACTTGAGATACGAGTTACTGACATGTTGAAATGTTACCTAAATTGCTGCTGTTTTTTTTTTTTTTTTTATTAGGGCAGTCCTGCTATTCCTCCGGACGGATGATGCTGAGTGTGGATCAAGTCATCGTGAATGAGAACATCTCTTCCTTCATCTCGGCCTTGTGCATGATGTTTGGCAGCTATTACTGCTTTAACATTCATTACCCATCCACGCTTGCATCGACCCTGGAATTTCTACAGAGGTATGTTTTTTTATTTTATTTTGTACAATTGTTTTGTTCTATTTATTTAGTCATTTGGCTCAGGCTTTTATCCAAAGCAACGTGCATACAAATACCTACAGGGCCATTCTCCCCTAGAGCAACATGGGGTTAAGTGCCTTGCTAGGGGCTAGCTTCAACCCCTGACTTCTGTGGCTACTGGCATGATAACCAAGTTCTTTTACCCCATCGCCACCACCATCTTAGTCAAGATACCAGCTCTGTAGCATTGCTAACTGAAATACGATGAATCAAATAACATGTATGAAATAATGTTGACACGTTGTCAAACTAATTGCCTGAGTATTTTTTTTTAGCAAAAACGATTTCATTTCATGGGCAAAATGACATGTTCTGCTCAAAGGACAACTTCGGTCCATTTCAACAAGAGCTCTATTGCTGAAGCTACTCGAGACTTGCCAGTACTGAAGACGCAAAACATTTTGGTCCAACTTGTATAGGTTTATTTGAACAGAGAATTAGCTCTGATAGCTAACCCATGGGGGCAGAACTTTACACTGTGTTTTATCATATCATTTGTTTAAATTTTGTATATGGCTGCTTGCACAAACACACTGTTTTTAACTACTTTTTAAGCATTTCTAGTCATACACATTTCAGTGTTGTGTTGTATTGTGTCGGCTGGTGTTGCATAGCTTTGGCGTTGACATTTGGAGTGTTAAATTCACAATTTAAAGTTATGCCCCCATGGATTAGCTGTCAGTGCTAATTCTCTGTTCAAGGAAACCTATAGGATTTAGACCAAAATTTCTCACATCTTCAGTCCTGGCAAGTCTCAAGTAGCATGAGCAATAGAGCTCTTGTTGAAATTGACCTAAGTTGTCCTTTAACTTAGGAATCTATACATTATACCAAAGGTGCTAGTTTTCATCTAAATTAGTGTAACACTAGTAATGAAAAAAATATTTGCTTATCTGGTTCTGTTACAACAATAAACAACCAAAATCACCTAATTTATATCTAATTCTTTTAGCAGGTTGCGTTTTTTTATTTTTATTTGGGTTAACTTTTTTTTGCTAACTAATGATAGGCTAAACAACACCTAGACTTAAAGCCAGATGTAACTTTGCAGTTTACAAGCTATTAAATTTGTTTTTGTGACAAATCAAAGATCAGACAAAATATCAATAACTTCCTAAAGTAATGAAAGCTTGTTAGGCATATTCCACTATTAGATAGCCAGGATGGTAATTATCTGTGGCTGTGTAATAGACAGATAATATTATAGTTGTATATGATATAACGCTATATATATTTTTTTAAAGTTGGATTATGTGGGGGGTTCACGGTTGGCCCCTTAGCTCCCCGCCTACCAGTTAAACTTTAATTAATGGAAAACTGTAACCCGTATTCTCACCTTTTTTGTCTTTTCCTTTGTACTGATTTGACTAGTTGAGATGGTTGTATCATTTATAGTAGTATGTGTTTCTTCTCTCTTCTGTTAACCTAGATGTTTCTTCTCTATTAATCCGGAGAAGGGGACAAAAGTGGAACAAACAAAAACAAAACGGCTCCATGTGAATCCAAGAGTTCTTACTTTGATTCAGGACCTCTCAGACCATGAATGGCGAGCTATTTAAAAAGGTATGTGTGCTAGTGCTAATGCTACTGCTGTCCTTGATTATTGACTGACTTTACTAATGAAACTAATGGAGAATGTGTTTCTGTCTCTTCTCTATTCCATTAGTTGTTCCTTCAAGTGGCCGTGAACACCCATATGTTTCTCTAGATGTTCTTCTAGAAGCAATGCAGTTGCATCTTAATCAAGCCTTTACAATGATTCACAAGCTCTCCATGAATGGCGAGCTATTTAAAAAGGTATGTGTGCTAGTGCTAATGCTACTGCTGTCCTTGATTATTGACTGACTTTACTAATGAAACTAATGGAGAATATGTGTTTCTGTCTCTTCTCTATTCCATTAGTTGTTCCTTCAAGTGGCCGCGACAGTGAACACCCATGTTTCTCTAGATGTTCTTCTAGAAGCAATGCAGTTGCATGTTAATCTAAGCTTCTGTAACTTGATTCATGACCTTTTCAACCATGAATGGCGAGCTGTTTGAAAAGGTACAGTACAGGCCAAAAGTTTGGACACACCTTCTCAATCAATGTTTCCTTTATTACCATGTCTATTTCCATTGTAGATTCTCGTTGAAGGCATCAAAACTATGAATGAACACGTGGGAATTATGTTCAGTGCATCCAGAGAGTATTCACACCCCTCTCAATGTTTCAGCATTTGTTGCATTGCAGTCATCTCCTTCAGTCAAATAAGTTCATTTTTTTCTCCCTGATCTAGGATCCGTGCCCCATAATGACAGCAAAATACAGAATTGTAGAAGTTTTTGCAAATCGTTAAAAAACTGAAATATCCACATGGGCATAAGTATTCACACCCTATGGTATAACACTCTTGCTGTCATTGTGGATCACTGAGTCTAGACCAAGGAGAAAAAAATGAACTTATTTGACTGAAGGAGATGCAATGCAACAAATGCTGAAACATTGAGAGGGGTGTGAATACTTTCAGGATGCACTGAACATAATTCCCACGTATTCAATGTACGTGTGCTAATGCTCTGACTTTACTAATGAAATTAATGGAGAATATGTGTTTCTGTCTCTTCTCTATTCCATTAGTTGTTCCTTCAAGTGACCGTGAACACCCATATGTTTCTCTAGATGTTCTTCTAGAAGCAATGCAGTTGCATCTTAATCAAGCCTTTACCATGATTCACAAGCTCTCCATGAATGGCGAGCTATTTAAAAAGGTATGTGTGCTAGTGCTACTGTTATCTTTGATTATTGCTGACTTTGCTAATGAAACTAATGGAGATTATTGTGTTTGTTTCTCTTCTCTATTCCCCTAGGTGTTCCTTCAAAGTGATGGAGCCGATGAACACCTATATCACCTTTTTTCGTGGCTCGCTATTAACAAGGTTCACATTTATTCACTCACTCACTACCACACCTCACTCATAATCCCTCTCTCACAAACACAAGTGCAACCACACACACACACACACACACACACACACTTTAATGATCTTTCTCATTATTTTTTTCAACAATAAATTTGCATTATTGTGAATTGTATAATGTCTGACGAGTGGTTTGTTACAGCCTGACTTTTCATTTAGAAGTAATTTGAAGCAATGTAGATAGACTGTAATATATATATATATATATTGTTAAAAGTACAGTACAAATGTAACCATCTTTAAAAAAGAAATCTGTTGTTTTTACGGAAACAAACTGGCAGCTGTGGTTGCCAGAATAATCCCGTTAAAAATACAGTACAAATGTAAACATCTTTAAAAAAGAAATCTGTTGTTTTTACGGAAAAAAACTGGCAGCTGTGGTTGCCAGAATAATCCCGTTAAAAATACAGTACAAATGTAAACAACATTACAAAACAACTTGTAAATTTCACATCCTAAAACTGCTTATTGTACATTGAATAACTGCAAAATGTACAATTAGTCATCATTTATTGTACATTAAATCCCAGTAAAATGTACAAGTTGTTCCGTAATGTTGTTAACATTTTTGTAGTATTTTCTACGGGATTATTCTGGCAACCACAGCTGCCAGTTTTTTTCCGTAAAAACAACGGATTTTTTTTTACAGTGTGGGATTGTGAACAACTCAGGAGTAAAGAGGAAACTATTTTAATGGATTTAACCAGCTAACTTGAATAATGTGTGTTTCTTTCTTTCTAAATTTAACACTATTCAACCATATCTACTAATAAACCCTCTATGCGCCATGAAGAATGAATGTGCAAGCAGTCATTATGAAAATGGCATAATCAAATATACTGATAATGAGGAGATTTTTAGCTTGTAGCCTGATGATGAATGTCAACCAGTCTATGGGAGGGATTTTTGTATTTTCAAAAGTTTATATGACCATAAAAAAAAAATGTATGGTCGACCAAAACAAATGCTATTTGAACAGGTGCCGTTTTGATCATCAGGGCATACATCTAGACTGATTTCTGGGCATAGTTTACTCAGACTGGTTTATCTCGCTCATACCTTGCTCTCTTTATTTGACCAGTTATCTTCAAGCAGCCTACTAGTATAACACCCAAAGGCTCCTGCTTTTTTTTTATCCCATTGCATTACCATATAAGTAATAATTGATCAGGCTTCATCTGACTGTACATAAACGTTCATAAAGTCTGACATTGAATTAGCTAAAAGAGAGCTGTAGAATCTAAAATGTTCTCCGGTCGGACCTTGGGGAGAATTTTCAGGGACATCCGCACCTGGAACAATTAGCAAAGGTCTTAAATATTATCCTTTCTCACATTAATCTGCTGTAATGTGTTTAAAATTGTCTTACATGGCATGATAACCCTCTGTAGATTGATGGACAGCAATATTTACTACAGTAAGATCATCAATAAATCCCTCCATTCTTGGTATTTCGTTTATAAACCTCCTGTTGCTTAACTGCGGAAGTTCCTTTGTGTTTACAGAGGGTCACACCTGCATTAGATTAGCATCACCCAGCTGTTCTTCTCAAATTCTGCTGGAGAAGCCAAGGTGCACGTGGGCTTTCATACGACTGTACTGAAAAACTAGGAAAAATTGAATCTAGATGCACAACATATCACAGTGGGACAGAAAGGGTTAATTATCTACCTGAAAGCAAGGCAAACTGGCGATGAAGCTGTTCTATGATGTCCACAGCCAGCAGGGGCCGGATCTCCTGCTGCATAATCTCATCTGCAAGACACACACTGATCACATTCTGTACATCATGTGTAGTGACAAGTGCGTGAGTGAGCATATTCATATAATGTTGATGTATTAGGGCTTGAAGAAAGGTACAATACAAAAGCCAAAAGTCAGGCAAACAATACGATCAAAGAAGGCATTTCATTCAGATTGCAACAAAACACGTTTCATGTCATATTTCTAAGATCACGCCCAGATAGAGTCCAGCTCCAGTTCAGAGTGTAAAGGTCTTCTTTGTGTGCTATAAATCAACCACTTATACAAAATAAAGAATAGCTCAACACCTCTTGACTGAGCGAATGAGATGAGTCTGCTGAATTATTGTAAGAATGTATGTTTGTCTTTTGAAACTATCCATCATGCTTGTCCTTCTGTAATGTAGTTCCAACTGTACCTCAGTTGGACCATGAAAGACGGAACATTTGCCTGTTTGCAAATATGGCAAAAATATACATTTATGCTCTGGTATAATAGATTACAGATCTGAAAAACAGTAATGACCAAAGATGACATTAGAATTGTTTGTTGATTTAAAGTACATTTGAAAAGTAGAGTCCAGAGTCCGAACTCCTTGGGAAGATCCAATGCATTCAGCAGTCTGGGTGCAACAGCTTGGAAGGTTGGTCTCCCCAATTTCTGAAGTAGGGTTGTTGGATGACATAGAGGTTTTAATTTGATTACCTCAGACCACAAGAAGATATATATATATATATATATATATATATATATATATATATATATATATATATATATATATATATATATATATATATATATATATATATATAGGAAGGAGCCTGTCCTTGTAAAGCAATGAATGTTAATACAACATTTTTAAATAAAATCTAGATCTGATTGGCAGCCAGTGCTACACTTTCAACTGCACCTTTAAAACAGAGGTTATATGAGTACCGTCTGTTTGAGCGAGTCAGTAGTCTCACAACAGTTTCTGTCAAGCTGCTGAAGAGGAAGCAGTATTATATCAAGTCATGTAGAAAAAAAAATCATCTCAAGATCACCTGTTAACACAATTGGTCTAAGGTCTAAGATGATCTTTTAATAAAATTCCAGGTACTTATGTTTTAAATGATGCCCCAGGGAAAAAGCATGATCAAAAATAAAACCTAGACTTCTGAGGCTACGCTTCTACGACAGTCCTGAATCTGTGATAATCTCTAAGTGTTTGGGTTTGGATTTTCTTTTGTGTATTTATTTTGATATTTTCTTTATTTCTATGTTGTGCTTTCTTTAGATGTTTCCTTATGCTTCCCATTGCTAGGTGTTTTTTCTCAGTTTATTCTTCTGTTCTTTGTACTTCTAGATTTTGTCTGTTAGATACTTCCCTGAGTTTCTTTTTGTCCTGCTCTACTTACCCATTCATTTTGCCCACTGCTCTACATCTCACCTGATTGCTCTCCCTTCACTCTGCCCCAGCTGTTCCTCATCAACCTTATTATCCCTTCTGTTTCTTCGTTTCTCCAACCTGCCTCAGTATATACTGTAGTCTCCCTCTTCCTCTCTGATTTGACCTGGTATTAATTCCATGCACTATGTCCCTTGTCCTGAGTTAATTTGTAAGTTTACCTCTTTTCTTCATCAAATAATTCTTTTCATCACGCTATTTCCAAATACCTGTGTCTGCTATTTTGGTTCTGTTACAAACCTTGCATCATGAAAGAATTGCCCAATTTCAGAATAATGTCAGGTACAGCACTGTCCACTGGAAATATCAGACTTTCAGTCTTGTCCAGGTTCAGCTGAAAGTAATTGTCATTTAACCACGGCTTATTGTTTGTTAAGCAGTTAATCAAAGATGACAGTTTGTGGACTTCAGGAGGCTTAAATGAGTACCCATTACATTATATATATATATAGATATATCTATATCTATCTATCTATCTATATATATATATATATATATATATATAACCCAAACGGAAGCGCCCAAGGGGGACCCTGATCAGATGCCTGAGCCACCTCAACAGATGCCTTTCGATGCGGAAAAGCTGCAGTTTTACTTTGAGCTCCTCACTTTCTCCAAGGCTGAGCTCGGCCACCCTCCGGAGGAAACAAATTTTGGCAGTTTGTATCCAGAATCTCGTTCTGATCCATACCTCATGAACATATATCAGGGTCAGAACGTAGTAGCCAGTAAATTGAGAGCTTCACATTTTGACTAAGCTCTTTCTTCTGTATGCAGAAGAAGTCCCAATCTGTCTGTCCATCTCTCACTCCATCCTACCATCATTCACAAACAAGACATCAAGATACTTTAACTTCTCCAGTTGAAGCAGGAAATTACCCCCAACCAAAAGGGGGCAGTCCCCTTTTTTCCGGTGGAGAACCATGGCCTCAGACTTAGAAGAGCTGACTCTGGCCGTTTCTCAATATGCATTCTTGTGTGCTCGTGTGCTCATGACACGTCATCAGCCTCAGCCCGAGCACTGTTCCAATACCGCGAACGCCAAATCGAGAACGCGCCGAATTCCCCGGATGTTGTTCTCGCCCGCCCTCTTTATCGAGCATGCATCAGAGCAGACTTGTGCGTTCTTCAGACTGACCGCTTGCCCACAATGCACCGCGGCAAGATAATTTTTAGGCTTTTTAGAAATTAAAAATTAAAAAAATTTTCAATAAGATTTATTGTGGTGTAGTATATACATAGTTTTGAATGTTAAAGAAATGCTAAAGAACTGTGCGTCTCATGACGTCACAAGTACGCTTCTGTTCCAATACACCATACGTGCTGCGTGCTCGCGTTCTTGTCAAGTCCGATCTTCCTGTGTTCTCGCCAAGACCGGACTTGACGAGAACGCGAGTCCGTACTCGCGTTCTCGTGAATTGAGAAACGGCCTCTCATTCCGTCCGCTTCACTATCAAAAGCAAACAGCTCCAGCGCCCACTGGAGGTCATGGCCTAAAGAAGCCAACAGAAACACATCATTCACAAAATGCAAAGATTGGTGTCCTGACACAGTCCAAAGCGCACTGGGAACAACTCTTGATTTGAGCAAACAAGGACTGAACGCCCTTAAAAGTCGGCCATCTACTTCATACTCCTGCAGCATCCCACACAAAATACTTCAGGGACATGGTTTGAAGTCTTCTCCAGATGCACAAAATACATATAAACTGGAAAAGAATACTCCCATGCCCCCCTTAGAAATTAGGCAAGGGTAAAGATCTGGCCCCCTCTTCCACAGCCAGGATAAAAGCTGCAGAGCTCCTCCTGGATATGAGGTTCCACAATCAGAGCATGCCATCCAACACCACAGAGAAAGCTTTGTTAGGGGGTTCTGAGACATCTCAATAATCCAGGTATAAAAATCAAAAAGATTTGAGTGGTCCTCTGTCTTATAAGCAGTACCTTTCCAAAGTCGCTCAACAAGTTTAACAGTGACAACCTAAACTCATTGCTCACATGTAAAAGAGGACCATCCATACCATACTAAATGATCGGTTGTTAGGCTGATGGTCCTCTTTTGCATGTTAGCAACTAGTTTTGATTGCTCATGTGAACTTTAAATGAAATTCTCCTGACTGAAGAAGTCTCTTGGAGAAGAGACAAAATGTTTCAACCAAGAAGAAACTGTCCAGAGGACCTACTCAGCAAGTGTATAGCTGAATATCGTCAACAAATAGATGATAAGAAATGTCACTAAACTGTCTAATTTTCTGACCTGAAGGAAGAATATATACTAAAAGCAAAATAGGTCCCAGCACAACTTAGCCTTATGGAGGTTTTGGCATTAATTTATCTAATCTTAACAACAGGAAATCTAAGAAATTTGTTGCTGTCTTCGGAGTGTTCATTTATAGCTACTACAGCAGGAGACACTATAGCACTGACTTTGACAAACAAAACTTTAGAATTTTTTGTTTTTTGATGAGTAGAGAAAAGATTCTAATCTGGCCTTTTTCACCATTTCATTTAAGGAGGACATTAGATCTAAGATAAAGCCTGTGTACTCCAAGTTTAGTTCACTTACATAGCTGTTCGTCTTTACCACACATTCTCCTTTATTTTAGAATGGACTAATTTATCCACCTTTTTTATGTGTGATAGCATTTGTTTAGATTGGTGCTACTTGATCCAAAATGGATGTTAAAGGCCTGAATGAGAGAGTTTACATCATTTCCAACAGAAAACTGATGATTATCAAACATGGCAGAGAACCTCAGTAGAAGTCTCAGTCATTATGCGCCTTTGATTTTTTCATTTAATCATCTTTATTTGTCATTGTAACATACATTCCAATAAAACTTGTCCTCTGCATTTAACCCATCCCAGAGGGAGCAGTGAGCTGCCTCTGTGCTGCTCACAGGGAGCATTCTGGGGCTAAGGGTCTTGCTCAGAATCCAGGAATGGCAGCCTGTGGGATATGAACCCAGAAATTCCAAGACACAAGCATACTGCTCCAACCACTAGGCCACCACTTCCAACACTATTCAGTTTCAAGAGCATTTGCTGAGAGCTAAGGTTTAAGTTTGCAGGGTTAAGACAAGACAGTTATGATCAGTCAATTGTACATCCTCCACAGACACATTGGTAATGATGAGGCCCATTTTTAAAATGTTGCCTATATCTGACACCAGTGTGAACTGTTTCAGCTCCAAACTGTATGTGCAAAAGACCAATGCCAATGATGTCACACCCAGCACGCTTTGGTCCAGGTAACCTGGAAGAAAAGCACAGTAATCATGCCTGAGTTTATTTAGCAAACATTCGCTTATTTTAGGAGTCAGAGATTTGATATGTAGCACTGTAAAGACTGACATCAAAGCTGCCTATGTAATAATTAGGGGTGTAATGATACACAAAAATACATATTCAGGTTTTGGAGTCACAGATGAGTGACTTACGGCACACAGAAAATTTTAATTATTTCTTGTTTCTATATTTCTTTTATTTCTTCAGTCAGCAGTAAGCAAATAATATTTTTCTGTTTTGCAAAAATCAATTGGATTTTAATATATTCTAAAACTTAAAAATGGGAAAAGTATAGAACTAACTTGAGATTTGGTCAGATTTATTTTCAGTAAATAAAATAATATTGACAGGCACAGTGCCTAGATAGACAGATTATGCAACAATATGACCATGTAGAAAACGGTTCCTGTTAATATTTTGGAATTTCTGAATAAGACTGTGCCCATATTTTAGAATAAAATATGTATAAATCACTTTGTAGCTGTTTTGATATTTCTGAATGACAACCTTTTACCCCACCTGTACCTAAATACAGCATGCAGCTGATGGGAAAATCCCCTCTCATCAGTTTCCTCCTACTTGCACTTCATAGAATGTATGGAGTTTGGGTTAATTGGAAAATATAGGAAGATATTGGGGCTTAGGCTGATTTTTTTCTGGAGTATCTGTGATGTTTGCAATTAGTTTCAAGTTGTTTCAGGTAAGTAATTAAGTTCAGTGCACTGCAAGCTACCAACCATACTGTTGTTGAACAATCTTTATGCTGATATGAAGTTTTGGTTCAACCCATCTTTCTTTCTCCACTGTGGTTGCATGAGAAACTATAAGGTTCCCAAATACCAGAGTACACAACAGAGTTGGTTGCGGAAAAAATGTTTCCGCAACAAACATCTTGCATTTTTTCAGGTATAGAACAGCGCTGCATTCGTTTAGCACATGTGCGCACCAGACTACGGCTATATTGGATGTTTTCTGTAAGAACACCCCTAGCAATTGTCCTCTATGATGCATTCATAATAATTCTTTGAGCAAGACAGAGAGAAAAACTACACTAACATTAAAGTCCGTTCAAACAGTAAAATAGGCTATACCCTAGCCATCCTTTAGTGTAAAAAAAGACAAAGAATATCTAGACCAGTAAATGTTAATGCATGTGAAGTCTTTTTTTCACCTGGAGGCTTCCGTATACTATTTCTTACCATAGCCCTTGTAGTCCTCTGTTTTGTTTTGTTTTTTTCAACATAACAGACACAAACGCAACATTCAGATCTGGTTGTGTATTAAACTTAATAAATTTAGGCAGTCTATTCTGAACCTATCCCATGTTCCCTTGAGTCAAGAACAGAACCTTCTCAGAAAAGGCCTTTAGACCAAAGTCATGAAACCATACTGGTTTCTGACATCCCAAAGCTCTAAGTCCAGTGAGTAGTGAACAAAAAGCCTCTGTCATTGAGAATAAAGACATAATTCTCCTGACTTCACAAGTTTTGTCTGAAACATTGAGTAGGCTGTGTGCTGTTGGGGTGGAGACCTTTAGAAGGGGGCAAGAACAGCAGCTGATCATGGCCTTTAATAATCAATGTACCTCTGTTCATAGCTTAGTCTGCTGACATAGGGCTGTTCAAAACCCTGCCCCCAGCACAGACTGAGCTGTTTAGAAATGCTCTGTATTCTTCTGCTGAATCATTAACTAATGGTCTAAACTAAAGGATTTAAGTGACTTTGAGTAATATTTCTGGACCCTTGCTGAATTTATGCTAAAACGATAAAGCTAATTAAGAATAAATAAAAATAGAAATAAAGGCAGTTCACAAGTCACAAGATGGTCCAACCCTGTATCAACAAAGTATACCTAAAAAAATTATGTAATAAAGTACTTTTAAAAATTAGAACAAGAATAGGTAAAGGAAATAAATCAAAGACTGTTAGTGTGGAGTTTCCAGGAAATGTGCAGAAACATAAGGTATACGTTACACATCAAAGGCACTCATAGAGAGAATGTTTTTCATGCTGGAACATCAAAGTAAGGGGATGGTGCTGCAGACAGATGACTACTTCAAGGCTTAACAGAATGTCTGTGTTTAGCATCTCACCAAGAGAGTAAAGTAAGTGAACGGAAAGTTTTATCCAGAAAACAAGTCACTTAGGGATGAATTTAAGAGAAACCCTGGAAACAAATCAACATGTTAAATGTGTTTTTATGTAATGATGACTCAGATGTTATGGTGACAGCAAGTTGTTTCATTGGTATGGTTCCATTAAAACAGAAAACTAAATGGGAGAGAGCTGTGTGATGTTTAAAGAAGATATCAGACATGTCGGCTTTTTCTCTGTTTTATGGTCTTGCCTGTTTTCCCAGATGGCATGATATAAAAAAGCTTTGACAACAACGTCCAACACTGGCTCAAACATAAGCTCTATGCCTCAGTACCTATGCCCTAAATAAGAAATACGGTGCAACTTATTTCAAAACACTGTTGTTAAGTGGAAAAGCCATGCCAAGCTGTCTGTGGTGTGTGAACATTACCTATAAGATGTTTTACACACTTCATGTTAACACCTCTGAGGCTGCAGTACGTGCAAAAAAGAAATCTGCAGAGAACAAACTCCTCTTCCATAAGATGATTTGAAGATCATAATATCCAACATCAGTGAGGTCAAAGCAACAGCTAGCTGTAAAATCCCTGACCCATCAACAGCAGCTGTGTCTTCATCGGCATCATCATCGTAGCCATTCCAAACATCCAGATGAACAAATCTTAGGTTCTCTCAGCTTCTTGTCTCATTTTGCAAACATACAGCATAACACAGCCCCATGCATGGGCAGCTGGAGCTGTTACATGTGCTTGTGGTCAGTTTTTCCAGATCCAGCTGTGAAACAGCTCTTCGCCGAGCAGCAAGCAGCCTATTGGCAGCCGAGAAAGGAGAGCTGGGCGGGGGTTTATGTAAAAAAACTGAGAAAGAAGGAGAAAAAGCACGAGAATAAAGCTGAGCTGCAGTGTGTGTGTGTGTGTGTGTGTGTGTGTGTGTGTGTGTGTGTGTGTGTGTGTGTGTGTGTGTGTGTGTGTGTGTGTGTGTGTGTGTAAAACCAAGGATCCATGGTCATATGTTTGATTTCTGGAGACTACCATGTTTCCCCTGACGAAGGACTTATGTGCTGCTGTCCACTACTGTAGCATTTTCTGACTTTTGAATCATGTTGAACTGCTAATAACTTTTATGGTCTGAAATTCCTTCCTGCTAGGTTTCCTTACAAAGTAACTGAATAGTGAATGGATGAAAAATTTGCAATTTCGAGTTCACTGCAGAAAATAAACTTAAAGTTTTGGTTTAGCAGCATTTTATTTGTCAGTTTACATCCATTTGATGTCATTTGAGATCACCAACCCTCCCCAGTCCTAAAAGTTGGCACAGGGAAGCTTTTACACCCATTGACTTTTTTCCACTTATCTGAGTTTGGAACACTAGGGTAGCAGGCACAGGAAAGAAACCCCAGTTGCCCCTCTCTCCAGCTCATTCTGAGCATTCCCAAGGCATTGTCAGGCCAGAAGAAATATAAAGTCCATTCACTGAGTTGTAAACCATCTGTAGCCTATTGTTAAGAAGCCACTTATTTTAGTGTTTGCACTGGGTGTAGGCCTTTACCTGTGTCAAAGTATCCCATGGCTTTAATATGCTATGGTTTCAGAACTATGGAAATTCCTTATCATATTCCTCACATGGGGTTTTAAGTCCTTTTAATAAAAAGGCAGAGAATTTTCCAAAGTGATCAGAGTTTGGAGTTTAGAGTAGATCCATAATTGTCTCCCTACTTTCAATCTCATGTCTGTATTTTGTTAATTTTTTTAATTCTCAATACATGACAGTAACAATTTCAATTTTAAAAGGATTCCAATATTAGTGAATCTAAATCCAAATGTAACAGGCTGCAAATACTTTTTTTCAATATTCAGTCTTTATCAATGTTCATCAAATGGTTTTCCTCAATGTGTTTAGCTGAAAAAAATTGTTTTTCCTTCATTGTCAGGAGACATTAAAACTGGTTTCAATAACATTAATAAATGTCATCGACAATACTATTATAGATAATAGTAAATTTTGCTTTTGTGGTAGCAATGTAACATTTGTTGTTTTTTTGGTTTAAAAGCAATTAGATCATATTGTACATAATGCAGCCTCAAAGGGGACAGTGTCGTATTTGTGCCCGTCCTGTCATGAACAGAAACAGATGGACCCAGTATTCAAGCCAGACAAGTAGGAGGTATGATCCAGAGGGTTTAATAAAGCGATCTTGACCATACAGGGGCAGGCAGAACTCAGTGGTCAGAATGACAGTCCAAAAACGGTACACAAAATGGCAGTCCAAAACAGGCAGGAATACAGACAGGGAACAGGCAAGCTCAGATAATCCAAAGGCAGAATCAGGTCGGCAAAACGAGTAAGCAGTCAGACAAGGCAGGAAAAATAGGTTCAGGGATCAGGCTGGCTCAGAAGTCAAAAAGGCAGATTGGGTCAATATTCACAGGACTATCAGAAAAGACCGCTGGATAAGACTCACGAAAAGGCTCGAATTGATCTGTCTGATTGCAGGGGGCAGAGGCAGGTATAAGTAAGGGAGTGAGCAGGTGAATGGAGTGAAACTAATTACCGAAATGGGTGGAGCTAATCAGGGGCAGGGAAATGACTGGAAGTAAACTGAAGCTGATTGGATGGTGACTGGAGAAGGGGCGTGACAGGGTGGTGACTAAGAGGTGAGGTGGCAGATAGCTGGCAGGTGAACTGAGTTGACTGATTAAAGGCTGGATATAGAGAAGTGATCTGAGCAGGCCAAGTGAATAGATAACATAAACAAAATCAAAACCCAAACTATGACATAAACCAAAACTAAGATAGAACCTAAAACAGAAATAAACCCTGTTGTGCAATTATACACTGTTTAAAGTTATTTAATGTTTATTAAATAACCCTCTGTCTGTTAAGTATTGTCTGGTGATGATCAGCTTTTAAGCTGATATCAAGACAATGGTTAAAAGGGATGAATTCGAGCACTAGCGATCTTTTAACAGCAAAACCTGCACACACATAGAATAACGGAGTGACAACTTCTTTTCAAGTCCAAGAATTTAATAACAGAAATAAAATGAACATCCAGAGAACATCACTATGTAATGCTGTTTATCTGAATTAACACAATATTTCGATTAACAAATCCTCTCTACTAGGCTAGTGAAACGTAACTAAACTACTAAGCAAGATGAAGATAAAAAGAAGCTAAGCTAAGGAACTATTTACATGCAAAAACAAACAAAAAACAAAACAAAAGTGGTTCATAATCAGAATCATAATCAGAATAATTCAGTGAATCCTTGTTCACTACAGATCTGATTTCAAAAGCATGGAATGGAGTTAAAAACATTTGGCATGTGTTTCAATCCATTCACAATGCAAAGCCCAAGGTAACCAAAATATTATTTCATCAAATAATGTTTTGTTTAAAGAACCAAAGTTCACCTTAAAGAATGTGAATCGTGGTTAAATTAGCTTAACTAATTCAGAACAACATTTGACATGTGTTTCAACCCCTTCACAATACAAAGCACAAGTTAACCAGAACATTATTTGATGAAATAACATTCTGAGGACCGGTTTGTCCTGTAAAATAATTTAATTCAGAATCGCTTGCCTTTGTTTATGCGAATCTACCTCCGGGTGCTAGGGGTTGCTGCAGCGATCGTCTCTAACCTGGTTAAAGTCTATAGTTATCAAAATTGCTGTGAAAACCGGCATTAATATACCATATTAATGCAGGAATAAGGCTCATAATACCATCGAAGGATGGCGGAGCAGAACAGTTACGCTTTATGCTTTAAAACAAACTCCTTTTGAAATGAAAGGCTAGCGTGAGCTACCTCTGTTAGCCCTTTGTTCTAAAGCAACCATGTCTACAACGGTTTACAAGACATTTCCCAATAACCCTTTTAACTTCTCCCACAGCTCTTCCTGCCCAAACCTGTGTTTTGCCTCGTGTGAGTTTTGTTCAGTTTGGCCATTCCAAGGAAGAAGCGTTGGAAGCAGGGAAGTTGTTGGTTTGTCTTGGCAGGCTAGCGTTTAGCTCTGCAGCTATGAGCTAACCAAACAGCGTGGTCGGGCAGCTTGGCGACGCGTGGTCGGGATAGCTTGGAGGTCACGTTCTTTGACCTGGATGCAGTCCGATTTAATAGTCTGATCGCTCAGCTTGTCTGGTGAGAGGCATCCACCGTCTCGCGTCTGCTTTCCTGCAACAGCTGACAAAAATGAACAAAGCTGTTTCGGCAATCTGTACTTTGCGGCTGGTTTGCGCAGCAGTCAGAGTGAAACTTAGCTCTGTCCCAGTGTGTTGTTTATCTGGATTCAGTCAAGGAGTACCTCAGAAGCAGACCCTGGATCAAGCGTGGCTGGCCCAGCTATACATTCCTTCAGATGTCCCAGCAGAGGAGGCCATATGGCCTCATGGTTCAGCCAGCCTCCCTTTCCTCCTTTGTCTAAAGGAGGGAGGAGGTGACGGCTGGTAGCTTTGTCCTGGAGAGGTGGTCTGCGAGAGAGGCTCTGAGAAGGGCTGATCAGAAGTGTGCTCTCACTTTTATCTGTGGGGAGTGGTCCCCAGCTGGCATCCTGCTGAGAGAGAGAGAGGGGCTGTCTCTCTCTCCCTTGTGGCTGAATGGTCAAATTTCACTCTGATTCAATCAAACCATTTTGATGATCATGGCGATAACATCACAACAACCCTGAGGCAGGGGAGTGAACTAACTGATCAAAATTAACAAACATCAGCCAAAACAAAGGCAAGGGTTGCATCAGGAAGGGCATCTGGCATAAAACCTTTGTAAAGAACATAATCTATATAACAGATTGGTAGAGGCCCAGGTAAACAATGACTTCCGATTGTGCTAGTGACTGACAGTGTTCCGGTTATTATGCAATAATAACGTTTTCAAATGTTATTAAACATAATAATTGCTTTAACAGGGAATTGTTGGTTTAATAAATTCGCCAGGGGAACCAAAACCCCAGATGCCCAAAGGGACCCCCAGAGCAAAGATGCCCAAGAGGGGCCAACACAGGGAAAGCTGCCTCCCCCATCTGAAGGAAGAGCAGAGATGGGCCCCAAGAAAGCCCCCAACAGCCACAATGCTGAAGCCCCCGGGAGCCGCCAGGACGAGCCTGTGGGCTCCGCCAGCAGCCAGCTATGCCAGAGCAGATCCCAGGGGACCTGAGGCCCAGGGGCACCCGCCCAGGCCCCGCGAAGCAGCCGCCAGGAGCAAGCCGGCGCCTGCCCGAGCACCCAGCCCCGGACACCAAGACCCCCAATGCACCACTGGGCCAAGGCACCAGCCAACAGAGGAGAGCAGGACGGGGGGTGCTTCACACTGGGTGGAGACCTGAGATGTCCCAGGAGAGGAGGCAGTTCAAACTCAACCTGACAAATAGACAAACAGAAAACTACGTAGTCAGTCACATTCACACGTTCCCACCCTAGTGCCTCCACATGTGAACACTCCTACCACACACAAAAAAAGAGACGCAGTACACCACACACATCCTATATTGTCAGGTCCACGCACCGGCATACCAAAGGGGTATCCAGCCCCCGGACCCGGGAGGTGAACCATCAAAAACCCTCAATGTCTAAATGTGAATGGGGGCAGAGGAAGCAGCCAGGAGTGAGCAGTGTTGTATAAAGTACTGAAATCTCGGAGTCAAGTAAAAGTATAGGTACCTCTCCAAAATATGACTTTGGTAAAAGTCCAAGTCACTGACTGAAATGTTACTTGAGTAAAAGTCTTAAAGTATCTGAAATGTCTTGTACTTAAGTATGAAAATTACTGTAAAAATAGATGTACTCAAGTAAAAAGTAAAACAAAGCAAATGCAGTTTGAATTACATTTTTTAGATTTTGGTAAACTTTGAAAGTCAAATTCATTTAAAATAATATAAACAACCAAGTGCAGGAGAAATTTAGACCAAGTTTAGACAGAAAATACAACCTTTTTGTAAGCTTTCAGTTTTCCTTCTTCAAGTAAGGTCAGTGCTCTGCACTTTAAAATTGTACACAACCAAGTGCAGGCAAAGGGGGTGTATACTAAGAACATGGTTAAGTGATAAACCAGGCTTAGTTAACCTACAGGAAGTGGTAAACCTGCTAATAGATACACCTGCAGGCTGGCCAGCTTGCAGCTTTGCTAGGGCCCGGGACAACACAGTCTTTTTGGGCCCCCCCTCTACACCTGCCGCCACCACACCACACACACACACACACACACACACACACACACACACACCAAAAAAAGTCAACTTAACTGTATACTTCATGCCCTGGAAATCTCTGTATTTCATATTGGATATTTTCAACCCATCTATTGAATTTGGTGCACCAGTTGATCTTTTCTTCATAAGAGAACAGCAAGCACTGCAACCAAAATATGGCCTTTTTTGCTGTATATTAGCCAGTCCCTAACAATTTTTTCCCTTCCATTGCAGGAGGTAGAATATGTTAGATACTTTGGGTATTCTCTGCCCTCTGAATCTGCTGGCGGTACATTTGCCATCTCTGAGAAAGGCTTCCTTTTTGCCATTAAACGCACATTCATTCGATCAGAATCAGTCATTTTTGTTGGCCATAACATGGGATCATTGAAATTAACACTGCGATCCGTCTCTGAACGACTATGCTCAGACTATCCAATCGTGCAGTAAGCCCCTCCACCTGCACTGTCTCTGTTATCGCTAGGGATGGCTCTCTCTGTCTCCTCCTCAAACACAAGCTGCGTTCAGCTCCCCGCCTCAGCTGGCTCACCTGCTCCGCTCTGTCTTTCAGACTGAACCTGGACCTCTGCCATCTCTCTGCTTTCTTCTCTTTTGGCGCTAAGCTTAAATATTTCTGTAAACGAAAATGTGTTTTCCCCCTTACACTAGCAAGAGGGGTTGAGTTCTACTGATCAATTTAAAAATATTTCATGGCTGTGAAAGAGAAATGTTTGATTGAGCTATATTCTGTAAGATAAATTAAGTTTATATTAAGGTAAAATTACAAGTTGTGACCTCAGGTACGGTTTCTCAACCTTAAACCCTCTTTGTACCAGGTCACTAAAGAGGTTGTAAGGACTTAACAGAGGCGCTGATTCAAATAGAATACAGTTTATTAGGGTTACAGGGTAATGCGACACAATCAATTTTACTATAGCTCATGGCCACATTAAAAGCAGGAGTTTATGCTGGCCTGGAATCCTGATTGCTGCAAGAAATGATTAAAACCCCAGTTAAATTAATTAGATTGTCTGGAGGAGAAATATTAAAGAAAACAAACTGAATACACCTTGGTGTCCCGAACAAAAAAAACACACACACACTCACTCTACAAACCCTGGTGAATACAACACAAAAGAAAAACTCCTCCCACTAGTCTCCTTAATCCAATCTGAATAAAACCAGCACAGGACCCAGGGACAGCATAGATCCTCAGGTGGGTTAAAAACAGGCCAGGGGACTAAACAATAAAAACCCTTCTTTTACTAAAAAAAGTAAAAATAAAACTCTGAAACAGTACTGAAACAGTAGCAGGTCAGCCTCTAAGGTGAAAACCGGCCCACGGTTCTTTGTGCTTCTCTGTAAATGAGTTGCCTTGGCAGGAATCCCCATCCTCAAATGTACTTTCTTCACCTATCTGCCCCCTTTTAACCAGAAAGGCTTGATTACCCCCAGTTGCGCATGATCACAGCGTCCTCCATATATGGGCGGGAGGAAGGGTTTGCAGTACCATCCTTCTGGGACAGAATGCCCCGGCTACAAAGTCATGTTGGGAAGCTATTGATAAAAGTTTTATTTTTTTCCGGCTGATATATCATGATTGTTAAAGTGATCTCTAGTTTGTTTGTTTTTTGCTTCAGCTCAGTTGTGTGCTAACAGCATGTTCTTATGTGTTTAATAGTTCTGTGCTTTTAAAATGAAAGAGTTCGAGATTTTCGGCTTGTATTTTCTTTTAAGTTGGGCAGGTTTTATGCTGGTTTAGGCCGGAAACCATCAGTGAGATACGGCAACCTGTAGAGCTGTGTCTTGACTCAAAAGTCAAGCATTAGCATACATAAACATGAGCACTTGTGTCAGGCTGAACACTGAGTGAAATAAAAATTCATACTAGAAGAGGTTCTGTAATTACAGTAGCTAGGAGAACAAGGATCAGAACAAAGCAGAATTCCCTTCTGCCTGCAAGTAACCCAAGTTTCTTCAGTTCTGCAGTTTCCCTGCTTGGTTCTGCTCCTGGTGCTCCTAGCTGTCTAGCTAACCCTCCTAGCGTGAATGTTTACTCCAGTGTTGACTTCAATGCTGACGTTTCAAACAGAAATTAATAGCGCTGCTTCCAGTTCGCTCTCGCTTGCTTCGTTGTCACTTCTTGTAATTATTTGGTAATCAGACCGAATATCCATCCCGCTCTACCGACACCGACGGGGACCAGAGCCGAGCCATGGCGTCTCTCTGAAGGCTGAACGTATGGCCCAGCGACCCGCCCCTCTCCAGCAGTGATTGGCTAGCATGTTGCCTTCAGTCGTTGATTTGATTGGTTGAATTGTATGATTGACAAATCAAAGATAGTACTAATAGAACAATGGCCACTCCGAGGTAAAAAAAAAACAAAAAAATCTGCTTCCAGTCCAGGGCGGGCACGGCCCCCCAATGCCCGCCCATGCCTCGTTTTTTTTGTAACGAGTAACTAAACCAAACATTAAAAATGTATCGGAGTAAAAGTATGCAAAAAAGTTCGGAAATATAGTGAAGTAAAAGTAAAAGTTATCAAAAAATGTTATACTCGAGAAATGTATACAGTACAGTAGTGAAGTATTTTTACTTCTTTACTATACAACACTGGGAGCGAGGCCTACACAATCAGCCCCCCCCCCCTCAATTGTAATTGCAATTACAATTGCTGTTGTAATTAAAGTTAGCAACTTTTACTGAGCAAACCTAACTCAGTTCTACAACTGGTTAGACACCCCTCTTCCAGGATAAATAAATTTAATAACTGTTAATTAATAAGCCAATTGTTAGTGCTAATCATATGCAGATAGCCCCTGATCACAACCATTTGAAACACATATTGTTGTGACTGTCCTTTGATTTTGAATGACATATTACAAATTATAATTGCCAATTCTAATTATTAATAACCATAATCAAACAGGTAAAATTGCACGACACGGTGTAAATTGAGCTATTGTTGGTCAGCAAAGAAGAGTAAAAGAGGAGGAAGAGATGTCCGTAGGCAGAGAGAGAGAAGAGGAAAGGCAAGAGTCTAGGACTGAGATTAGGGACTTTGAATGTTGAGAGGAAACGCTAGAGAGTTGGCCGATATGATGTGAAGGAAAAAGGAGGACATACTGTGCATTCAGGAGACCAAGTGGAAAGGTGTTAAGGCTAGAAGCTTAGGAGCAGGGTTCAAGCTGTTATACCACGATGTAGATCGGAAGAGAAATGGTGTGGAGTTATCTTGAAGGAGGAGTTTGTCAAGAATATTCTGGAGGTAAAGACTTTTAGATAGGGTGGTGAATCTGAAACTAGAAACTCAAAATATGATGCTAAATGTTTTTAGCAGTTATGCTCCACAGATGGGGTGTGAATTGGAGGAGAAGGAGAAATTATGGAGTGAGTTAGATCAAGTGATAAGATAAGATAAGATAAGATAAGATGGTCTTTATTGATCTCACAATGGAGAAATTCACTTGTCACATCGGCTCATACAAGAAGGTGCAGAGTAGGGAAGGTGCATTCAGTTATATACAGTGAATCTTCATATATACAATGGATCAAAAAGAATACCAAAAAAATACAAAAAAAGGATATAGGAATGGGCATATGATGTCTTATTTACATTCTTAGTGGTCTCTATATATATATATAAACATATCTATATACTTAAATATATACATATATCTATGCGCCTACATACATACGTACCTACGCGTATATATGTGCATATACATACGTGCATACATTTGTACATACATACATACATACATGTGTACTGACTTATGTTCAGGTGTTGATAGCAGCAGAAGTCACTACATCAGGATTATTGCACGGGTTGTAGGACAGTGTGTTAATTAGATTATTGCACATTAGTTATTGCACATTACTTATTACAGTTATGATCACAGTTACAGTGCAGCATTGTAAAATCTGGTAGCAGCAGGAATGAATGACCTGCGGTAGCGCTCCTTTTTACAGACAGGATGTCTAAGTCTTGAACTAAAGGAGCTGCTCAGCTCCTCTACAGTCTGGTGCAGGGGGTGGAAGGTGTTGTCCATGATAGATGTGAGCTTGGACAACACCCTCCTCTCAGCTACTTCCTCCACAGAGTCCAGAGGGCAGCCCAGGACAGAGGTGGCCTTCCTCACCAACTTATTCAGCCTCTTTCTGTCCCTCTCTGTGCTGCCAGGAGCCCAGCAGACGACAGCGTAGAGGAGGGCTGAGGCCACCACAGAGTCATAGAAGGTTTTTAGCAGAGGCCGGCTCACTCCAAAGGACCTCAGCCTCCTCAGGAGGTGGAGGCGGCTCTGGCCCTTCTTATACAGGGCGTCGGTGTTGTGAGTCCAGTCCAGTTTATTGTTGACGTGAACACCCAGGTATTTGAAACTCTCCACAGTTTCTATGTCCTGCCCCTGGATGTTCAAAGGTGAGTGAGGTGGGTGTCTTCTCCTAAAGTCGATCACCATCTCCTTGGTCTTACTGGTGTTTAAGCACAGATGGTTTTTCTCACAAAGTCCATGATGACCGACCGGTACTCCAGCTCGTTCCCCTCAGACACACAGCCCACAATGGCCGAGTCATCAGAGAACTTCTGAAGGTGGCAGCTGTCCGTGTTGTAGGTGAAGTCCGAGGTGTAGAGGGTGAAAAGAAACGGAGACAGAACGGTGCCCTGGGGGGCCCCGGTGCTGCAGAGTGCCACCTCTGACTGACAGCCGTGCAGCCGCACGTACTGAGGGCGGTTAGTGAGGTAGTCCATGAAGCATCAAATAAAATAAAAGGAACCAAAATAGTTTCCTTTGAGTGATAACTCTTTCAAAAAAGTGCAAAACACAGGTTCAAATGAACTCCAGTCCTTCAGCTAACTCACACACACACACGTGAAGTCAGCTAACATTAGCTCCAATTAGCCTTCCGAACAAGTCCCGTTTTTGTACACAATAACAATCACAAAATGAACTACGTGACTCATTAGTTGAGATTCTATTTAAGAGCCTTTCGGACCTGTGGTATGAGAAAGACGAGACGCACATTGAGCTTCTTTTTGCTTAAACCGGAAGATTTATTCTTCTTGTGTGCTAGATCTTTTCTATGCCACCAACGCATCAGCGCGCGGAACCACATGGACTAAATGAAATAACACCATATAACCTATTACAATGAGAAATCAAAGACACAAAACGAAAAATCATGTTGAGGTGCCTGTTTTCCAACTTCTTGGTTTTATCCACTAACAACCTGTTTTTCACCCCTCTACATAGTCAGCATTGCCAAACTGGGCAGGTTTTCACCCAATAAGGCTTCTTTTGAACACATTGAGTTGGAACAAAAGTAGCTTATGGGCAGGTTGTAAACATTTGGGAAGCTTTTCACAACATTTGTTGGGCTTTTAGAAAGATTTTCTAACAAAATATATCAAAATAGTTGTCTATGTCTGGAAGAAAACTAAAACCATTTTAATAAAATCCCATCTCCTTGAACTCATTTTACTTGAAACGTTTCTGGCACTGGAGCTGATCCTATTACTACTCAGCACACCTGTTCAGTTTCCACCCTGCCTGCAATTAACTCTCAATGGTTTCACCTGTTCCCACCTCCATTTAAACTCCGTTCTGTTCAGCCTCCAGTGCCAGAACATCTCTACTCCTCTCTCCTCACATGCCGTCGGTAAGAGCTTTCCATCTTCTGCTGATTTTTGCTTACCTGCCTGTCTGCCTGTTTGTTCCCGACCAGATCTCTGCCCTTCTGTTTTATTAGTCTGCCCTCGTTCCTTTTTGCCTGCCTGAAGTCCGCCTGGTGCTCCCTGTTATTTTGGACGACCCCTGGGGAACTTTCTTGTTTTGATGGACAGCATTCTCCTGTGCAGGAGTGGTCAGCTGCTGGATCTCTGTCTGCCTTTTTTCAGTTATCTAAACCACGAGTTTGTTGTTCCTCTGGTTTTTTGTAAATAAACCTATTAAGCATATGCTCCGTGTCTGGTTGAATATCGGGTTCTGTTAAATCAATCATTACAGTACGTTCTGGCCAATTTTTGGACCCATCGCCAGATCAGTAAGTTTATTTATTTATTTTTTTTCCTGCTCCTTTTTAACTGAGGTCTGCGGCGTTCCTAGGGCCCTGTTCCCTGCAGAGCTGTAATGCAGGGAGCATCTTTTGAAGGTTCTAGGCTGGTGCTCTGCCCCCCCGGTTATGGTCCTAGACGTCACCTCCAAGGCGGCAGCGCATCTCCGCAGCCGTTCCGCCATTGTAGACGTCGACGAGCAGTCGGGCTGGAAGAAAGATTCATTCCTGACCAGATCTCCACCCTGTCCGATCAGCAATCGACCAGTCTTGTCCAGCGGCCTGCTGTTTCCTGTCCGGCGGAACTAAGCTCTCTTCCCTCTGCAGCTCAGTCATCCATTGCTCCTCCCATTGATGTCCCTATCTATGAATACGGCGCAATGGAGGACAAAATAAGACGTTTGCCCCCATAATTAAACGCCTCAGGGAGGCGCTTCTCTGCCATTATTCGGCTGAATTGGAGGCGAAATTAAAGGAGGTGGAGGGGCATTATAGATCGGCCCTCCGGACATTCTATTGCCTACCCGAACCCGTCCCCGAGGGTCTGGCCGACACCTCGGACCCCGAACCCATCCCCGAGGGTGTGGCTGACGCCTCGGTCTCCGAACCTGTCCCCGAGGGTATGGCTGACGCCTCGGTCTCCGAACCTGTCTCCGAGGGTGTGACTGACGCCTCGGTCTCCGAACCTGTCCCCGAGGGTGTGACTGAGACCTCGGTCTCCGAACCTGTCCCCGAGGGTGTGACTGAGACCTCGGTCCCCGAACCTGTCCCCGAGGGTGTGGCTGACGCCTCGGTCCCCGAACCTGTCCCCGAGGGTGTGGCTGACGCCTCGGCCACCGAACCTGCCTCCGAGGGTCCGTCCGACGCCTCGACTCCTGCACCTGCCTCCGAGGGTCCGTCCGACGCCTCGACTCCTGCACCTGCCTCCGAGGGTCCGTCCGACGCCTTCGCTCCTGCACCTGTCCCCGAGGGTCCGGCCGACGCCTCGGGCCCGGTCCCTGCGACGGTGGAAACCCAGGTAGGGTCCCCATCGGCCTGTGAGGTGGCAGCCCAGGTAGGGTCGCCCCCGGCCCGTGAGGTGGGAACCCAGTTAGGGTCGCCCCCGGCCCGTGAGGTGGGAACCCAGGTAGGGTCGCCCCCGGCCCGTGAGGTGGGAACCTAGGTAGGGTCGCCTCCGGTCCGTGAGGTGGGAACCCAGGTAGGGCCGCCACCGGCCTGTGGAGTGGGGACCCAGGTGGGTTTGCTGCCTGTTCATGTGGGAGGAGTCCGGGGAGGGTCCTTCCCCGGCTACACCCCCGAGCCACGACGGGACACCAAGCTGCGGGCCCCTCGTCCTGTTAACAGGCGTCAGGTTCCACGGCAAAGCAGCCGGGCTCTGAGACCTCGTCGAGGGGTTAAGCAGCTGGGCCCCCCCAGAGATCCTAGAACTTCAGGGCTCTCACATAAGCCTCTTTCTGTTTCCAAACCCTGTTTGTCAGCCAGCTCCGGGAGTGGCTTTACTGGGTGTCCCTGCCCGACGCTCTTCAGAGGGTGATCCTGAGACTCCTCGTATCCAGGGGTTTGGGAGGTGCAGCAGCTTTTAGCCTGGCGCCTTTCCCAGCCTGTAGCCAGGCTCCCTCACCAGTCGCCAGTAGCCAGGCTCCCTCACCAGTCGCCAGTAGCCAGGCTCCCTCACCAGTCGCCAGTAGCCAGGCTCCCTCACCAGTCGCCAGTAGCCAGGCTCCCTCACCAGTCGCCTGTAGCCAGGCTCCCTCACCAGTCGCCAGTAGCCAGGCTCCCTCACCAGTCGCCTGTAGCCAGGCTCCCTCACCAGTCGCCTGTAGCCAGGCTCCGTCTCCAGTCGCCTGTAGCCAGGCTCCTTCTCCAGCTGTCTCCCTCTCCTGGCGTCGGGTTCCATGGGTCCTGGTCCGCCGACGGCCTCCGAGGGTCCCGGTCCGCCGAAGGAATATCAAACTATTTTGATATATTTTGTTAGTAATTCTTTCTAAAAGCCCAAAAATTCTTTCTAAAAGCCCAACAAATGTTGTGAAAAGCTTCCCAAATTTTTACAACCTCCCATAAGCTATTTTTGTTCCAGCTCAATGTGTTCAAAAGAAACCTAATTGGGTGGAAACCTGCCTAATTTGGCAACACTGTCTACACTATTGCTTTTTGTTTGTTCGTTTTTTTAGATTTTGGGATTTTATTGAGAATTTCTTTCTCAGCACTGTAGGAGTAGTCACAGAGCCACTGTTCAGCCTGAAGCATATAATTTTTTTTTTTTTAAAAGTGTGCCCCCCTAAAAAAATGGAATGCCCCCCCCTGTAATTAGTTTCTGCAGCCGGGTCTGTGTAAATGTCAACACATGTAGGTGTGTCAGACACAAACAAAACAGGGAAACAGAGTGACTGGGAAAACTAACATGCAGCCCAAAGCAGGCAGACAAAAAACGCAAAAACAACTCATACAAGTGGACAAAGATAGATTGTTTTCAACACAATCTTATCAGGCTGTCATGTGTGTTAGGAACTACTTCCTGTGGGAGTATAAACATGACGTATTCTTCATGTGTGCTCTTTGCTCTTTCACTTAATACAAGGCTCAGTGCAATAAAAAGTGGGATATATATATAATATAGTCAAATTCTTCTAACTAAAACTTTCCATCCACTATCACAAATTTGTCAAGTTCTCGGGGCAATTTAAATTCTTAAAAACTGAGTTGCTATTGAGAAATACATTTTAAGATTTATCTGGTGTTGTAATATTAAGAAAACAAAATTTCAAGAACCAAACCTATTGTAGGGTTTATAAAGCCAGCAGCGAATTATCAAATAAAATGTACTTCTATTCAGTACTTAAACAGTGTTTCAACAAAAACAGCAAACACGTAGGCCTGATTTTAGAAGAGTAGTTTGCCCTTAGTGTGTATTAGAATAGTAATTTATTAAGGAAAAAAGCCACAATTGTGGTAGAAAATCCATTCTACTGCTCTCACCTTGTTAGGTAAATACAAATTCAGGTTAATCACACAGCATTAAACAATGTCAGTAATTGTTTTTAAAAAGTGCAATAGATGGTCTCTCACATTGTTTTACAACTTGTCAAAGCACCTCCAGAAGCAATAACGTAACCATTAGCATGTTGAAAACACTTATTGAGTCTGTTGAGAGCAGCAGAGATTATAAAGGAGGAACGACCTGAGGAAGTGCTCCTTTGTCTGTGTCTGACTTTGTATGTCTGTCGCAAAACAATGTCACTATGGTAACACTTTATTTTCACTGGTCACTGATTGGCACTGATCTGTTCTGGATTGTTTTTTGACTTCCTGGTTTAATTTTCCATTTGCTCTTGGAGTAATTGTAGCTGACCTGCCTGTCTTGGAAAGGTTTAAAACAGCCTGGGTTTGGCTTGTGAAACTGAGCTCAGCTTTCTAAAAATGTAGTTTAGTAGTTTTGATGAATCAAATCGTCATTTGAAAACGGCTTTTTATATCAACTCATGTTACTCTTAAAACAATATTAACAATTTTTATTGAGCTGAAACATTTACATGTGGTAACAAAAGCCAAAACAGAAAAAAATCAGTAAGGTGGCAATTACATTTTCAGAGCTCTGTATAATTTTCTAAGAGATCTGTGCAATTGTGTTGGTAAAAAATTGACTCTCCATGATTAATGAGGCTCATGCTCCTGTGTCCTTCCCGTAGATCTTATTTAAAGTTATTTTTAGGTAGCTGATCTTCAAGGCCGAGGGTTTGGATGAACATGTTCTCAGGAAGAAGGCGTCAACCTAAGAAAACAATTAGAGGATGCGTGATGACAGGAGCTGCAGAGAACAGTCCGCTTTGTCTCCCAGTCTTTACACTCACAACTTAAGCTACTGAGATAAATATGATTATCATGTCCTGAAATATAAAGAGCTGACAGAATGGCACAACCTTGCTGATGTCAATGCTGAAAACAGAATGACTCATGGCTCAAAGTTATTAAATATTAAATAACTTTATTGGTATTTAATTGCACAACCCAATGATTAGGCAGGAGTGAAAAAATAGCAAGTGGGAACTTGATCCCAGGATACTACTTCTTGGTGTTCTCTAACATTGAGTTTTCAAGTTGTTGTTGTTTTGTTTTTTTCATACATCCTCCTCATCCCCTCCCTGGGCTGCCACCTTACCGTGGTGGAGGGGTTTGAGTGTCCCAATGACCCTCGGAGCTATGCTGTCAGGGGCTTTATGCCCCTAGTAGGGTCACCCAAGGCAGACAGGTCCTAGGTGAGGGACCAGACAAAGAGCAGCCCAAAAGCCCCTTATGATGAGTACCATAAATGGATCTCCTGTTCCCTCGCCCGGACGTGGGTCACCGGGGCCCCACTCTGGAGCCAGGCCTGGAGGTGGGGCACGTTGGCGAGCGCCTGGTGGCCGGGCTTTTACCCGTGGAGCCCGGCCGGGCACAGCCCGAAGAGGAGACATGGGTCGCCCTTCCAATAGGCTCAACACCTATAGGAGGGGCCAGAGTGCGCTGCTCTGTGACGTCTCCTTCTGTTATCTGCGCATGTGGGTCGCTTTGCGGTCTTGAACCAACATGCATTATTTATTTCCATTCTGTTCCCTACTGCAAATACACCCTGCAAGAGAAAGCTTGAGTACCCAAAGAAAACCAAAGCATTCTTAGGAGAACAAGAAAATTCTACTGCAATAGGTCCCAGAACACCCCCTCTCCCCACTGCCCTCAAGAGAACATTTATGACAAAATGTTCTCTTGAGGTATACATTTGTGACTGTCAAGAACATAAAGTTTAACTGCATTGCAGCTTCAAGTGTGTTAACATCTCACATGTGAAAGTTAGTTAAGACAGAGGTGTGACGGAGGGTCACCATGCACATAGGTGAGAACATCCATAAACTACTGTTGGCAATAAAATTAAGCAAAGTCTATATGCTGTGTGATGAACATGAAACCTCATGTTGATGTATATTTCATGATTAACACTCATAATTACTATTAATTCGTCCCAGAATCAGAATCGAGTTCATTGCCAATAGGTTTGCACTTACAAGGAATTTGACTTGGTGTTGAAGCAGAAGCTTGTAAGTCCTGAATGGGGGAGAAAGGCAGTGTCCAGTGTCACAGGCGGCTCTGGGCCTTGTTGATAAGGCCGGTAGCCTTACCCAAGTAAATCATCTCCTAATGTATCTATAATACTTCTTTAATATTATGTGTATTTTTACAAGTATTCTACCCAACCCTTATACAATGCTGAGGAAGAACATGTTCTACTTTCTACAAAGAATTCTTGAACAAATGGTACAAAAGTGACATACGTCTATGAAAGTGTGATTCCATCTCCTGGCACACCAAGAGGAAATGAAAGTATAACTCCATCTCTGCAGTGGAGATCTGTATGGTGGAGAAGTTTTTGGAAAGTGAAACGTTTGCGTCACGGATTGCAGCTTCCCTTGAATGTTCATTTCTAGTCATATCTACCTTCGCCATGAATTAATGTATGTATTTTGTCTAGAAATCAAGTTTGCTTCTTTCTGCAATGGAAGTGCTGGAATTATCCTCATCCAATCAGCTATTCTGGCATTGTTAGCCTTGCTAATGGGACTCTTTTCACATGTTTTCCTGTTAAGCCTGCATGAGTGTCTGTTTCATAATCTCTGCACAGTAAAGCCTATTACGGGACTTAACGCTTGTGCCAAGTCTGGTGAAGATGACCAACGGCAGCAACTGCATCTCACTGCAAAGCAGATTTACACTTTAAGTTGTATGTCTTCCTACAGGTACAAAGTATTTCAAAGAAAGGAGAGAGAAGTCACGTTTTGTCAGATAGTTTAGCAAATGAAACAAAATTTTACAATACCAAGATTATTCACCTCATTTTCTTAGGCTTTTCAAATGTATATTTTTGGCTGTCCTGCTTCTGGTATTACTATAGAACCACTTACTAAGGACTACATGGGGAGGGGCTATTTTAAGCAGGAGAGCGATTGGATCACAGTGATGCAGTCCTCACTTAAACCTTTGGAGCTTTGTCAAAGGTTGTTAACAAACACATCTCATGTCAAATGACACCTGTGTAAAGACTCTGCCTTATTCCATCTAAAATATAAACCAAGGTCATCCCTAGATTATTATGAATGACTTTGGAGCCCAAGCCCAAGGTTCACTGTTAGCCACTCTGCTTAAAATGAATCATTGATGCATTTTATCAGAAAACTTGGGCATTTTGTAAGTTAATCTGAGTCATCCTTATTTTGCCATGATTGTGTGCACAGTCAAGAAATTAGACTTTGGTAACAGTGCTCATAACATACAGACATTTGGTATAACCTACACTACCAGAGATGCACCAGTCCTTGCCTGCTTCGATGCAACTTCTTTATATTATATAGGTCTAGTTTAGTAAGGCGTGGAGTGCCACCTAGTGTTCATATAAATCGCAAGCTCCAGTCGAAATACGGGACAAAGACCGTTAAACATGGCACAGTTCAATTTGGCTAAAACACGGGACAGTTGGCAACCCTATGGTAAACCGATGATAAATAATGAAATGTGAGGACACTAACCACTAACTGTCACTCAGTCTGTGTTACACGTCTTCAGACAAAAGACGTTGTGTGCGCACATGGCGCATGAACAATACTGCATGACTGAAGGGATAGCTGTTTTAGTTCAGGATAAATTAATTTTTAATTTTTAATTTTAGTGGAGGCATTTGGAAGTGTTGGAAAAATAAAAGAGCCCATCTGAGCCACACGGCGACCCATAAACCCAACTCCGAGTCCAGTCTTCTTCCATCTCATGATTTGCCAGTAACAAACCAAGAACGCTCGATTACACTACAATTGGTTAGGGTCACACAGCAGCATACTGTTTACAGAAAAAGACACATGGATACTAACGTCTTTGTTTTTGAGCAATAGGAGCTGACCATATGAGCATATCACATAACAAGAAGAAAGGTAAGAAGAAAACAGCACAGCTATTAACAATGTTTGTTTTTTTGGTTTGTTTTTGGTCTTTTTTGTTTTGGGTGGGGTCTTTTTGGAGCCGTGCCTCCTACTGTTGTGTGGAGAAGTTTGTGGATGTGTAGTGAGATCCAGGACAGTGATGTAAACAGCAGATGGATATGTTGATTGTTATCGTACTTACAGGTATCAAAACCCCATAAACTGGACACTAACCAGTCAACAGTCAGTTTCAAAACTTGAACAATAATGTGTCCGATCCAGGACAGCGACAAGTCCGCATATAAACAGGAAGAGGATTGGCTGGTCAACTGGTGCAGTCAGAACCCCCTGGAACTTAACCTGCCCAAGACCGTGGAGATGAAGGTTGACTTCCAGAAACCTCCCCCACACTCCTCTCACAATCCTCAAAAACAGTCTACAATGGATAACTTCCAGTTCCTTAAAGTCACCCTTTCTTGGGACCTGAGCTGGTCCTCACGCATAGACACTGTTTGGAGGAAGGCCCAGCAGAGATTGTACCTCCTGTAGAAACTCAAGAAGTACAACATTCCACAAGAGCTGACAGTCCTGCTCTCATCACCCTCTTCACCCATTACGGCTCTGCTAATCCACCCTACAAACATGGGTGTGAAGTTTGTGAAAGACTCCACTGTGATGGGTCTCATTTCTAACCATGATCAGACCCACTACAGAGAAGAGGTCCACAATCTGAAACAGTGGTAGTCCAGGAATAACCTCATCCTGAACACCAACAAGACCAAGAAGGTCATTATGGACTACAGGAGGTCCAGGAAGGCTGAACAAACTGCTCTCTGCATACATGGGGAGGTGGTGGAACATGCGAACGGCATAAAGTTCCTGGGGTCTCATTTATAAAACCTTGTGTGGAATCCATACTAAAAGTGTACATATGGCAAGAAAAAGAAAATGCAGTATGCCAAAAAAATTCAGATTTCTAAAACCATGTGCACGCACACCAGCATGCAGTTTTGCTTTATAGATCACAGCTGTACCTAAACGTTTGCGTACCATGTTCCACCTCAGGTTTTGCCCTATACATTCCCAGATCCAACCATAAAAGTTGTTAACAAAGATGATAGATGTTAAAAAGTAAACAATGCTGATTGCACAGCCACAGATTCCCCTGTGGCTGTGCATTCAGAGATCTAAGATGGCTTATGGGCTTTTTTTTAATTTATTTGAAATGTCCCATATGTATACTTAAGTGTCACCAGCGCAAGAATGAATAACACTGCAGTTTTGAATGTTTAAGATCAAGATGATCGATGATTGAAGTCTGATATGGAGTGAAATTGAACGTCTGAGAGGAATCCTCATGCAGTTGGGCTGCAATTCACCACTTTACTATTTGCGTCACCAATTTCCCCTGCCTCCAAAATGAGTGTACGCCTGGGTCAGAGCTGCTGTGAGGACTGCACATTTTCCTGTCAAGTTCTTTTTTTATAGATCCCAACTTTTGCGTGGAAAGTGGAGTACGCACAGGTGACAGTGTCATACGGGAGCTGCACAGTAAAGGAGTGGAAGGATTTAGCATAGCAAGGCAAGGCAACTTAAGGCAAGTTTATTTATATAACAACAATAACTAGACGGATCAAAGCATGGGTTATGAGGACAGCATAGGGGATTGTGGGATGCCGTCTACAGGATCTAGACACAGTCTTTGCTCAAGTCCAGAAAAGGGCCAGATGTATTGCCACAGATCCCACTCACTCCCACGCAATGCACTGTTTGTCCCACTTCCATAAAAAATAAATTCAGGAACATTAAATCTAAATCTAACAGACTTTTAAAAAAGCCTCTTTCCCAAAGCTGTAAGGGCCATCATTCCCAGTAAGACCTGGAAGAAACGGTGCTGAAGCGCTTTAGTGCGGACCAAGTTAAGGAGTTTAACTACCAGTGTCATTACATGATAGAAGTCCGAGGCCTTTCTAGCCAAGACCTGTTGGTGGATCACACAGTGATAGTTCACAAAGTTGAGAAAGTCCAGATCATTATGGCAGAGTGCTACAAAGCCATTGTGCATGCCACACATTGCCGGAGCCCCATCAGTCGTAATCAGCCCTAGTGTATGAATAAGAATGTCAGTGATATACTTTTAAAACTCTTTGTAAGTGTCCTCAAACTGTGAGGAAGTCCTCTTTTGTGGTAAAATCCTGGAAAGCCATCTTGACAGACGCATCAAGTTGAGCGCTGTCAGTAATGCCCATAGATTCATCAAACTCCAGTGAAAAATATTCGCACTGTGACAAGTCTGTCAACACTTGTTGATCCAAGTCCTGTTACAATGCTTCTACGCTCCATGTCACCGTCGCAGGTCCCAGTGGCACTGCACGCAGGGCACTTGTCTATGTTTTTTAAGTCATTAAAAAAGTAATTAAAGAAACTAAGGTTGCTGTAACAACCATAGCTTCTTTAAAGCTATAATTGCTAGCAGGCTGTGGTTGCTACGGCAACCATAGCTTCTTTAAACAACTTGCCATCTGTAAAGGGCTTCTTGAGTTTAGGCAAGATATGGCTCACGGTGGATAGCTGTCCTTAAACTTTTGTGAGGCAACTGCAGATTCCCTCGTTTAGAAAGTGTCTGCATTTGATGACAACATGCACACACACTTGTACATCACCAATGTAAATATAAATTGTTCTTCCCATTCTGGATGAAAATATTAGGTCTTTTCCTTTTATCGCAAGGTATCTGCCACTGTAGCTATATGAAGGGTGGAGTTAAGCGGGATTTGAATGATTATTCTCAGCCCTCTTCTGTGCCTTTAGAAATACAACATCTGATTATGATAATTCTCCATTCTCCTGTCCACATAGGTAAAGAAATAATGGGCAAAATAACACATAAGAATGTATTTTATGCATCGTGAGAAGATAAGGAAATATTTCTGACTTGGAAAAACTTTGACATCTGAACTTTTGTTTGGAGTTGTATCTTGACTTTTACTTAAAAAAATGTAAATGTAAAAAACGTGAATGATTAGTGGGGTTCCTTTCTTGTCACGTTCTTCATTTATATCTAATTTCATCCCCAACCAGACCAAACCCCTTTAACTATTCCGATTATATTATTTACAAAGTATTAGATCCCAGTCGGTTTATACAAATCCTGGCTCATGCTTGACCCACTAACCAACTTCCCTGCTCTCCTGTGGCTATTACCATCCTTTACACTGTCAAAATTAAACTTAGTGTGTGTTTTCCACACATTGACTTCTCATAAGATTGTCTCTTCTTACAAAGTCAACTTCCCACACAACAGACTGGCAGTCATAACAGTCATCACTTACATATTACGGATCCCATGTTGCTGCTGCTGTTTCTCTCCAACAGTGTGTAGATAAGCAGCACTTATGCCAGCATTGAGTCCTGCTACTGTAAAAACATACACTCATTCACGGGGTCCACTGACACTGCTTCACCACAGTCCTCAGGGCTGTCTGGTTTTGAACAATACCAAAGGACCAGCCCACACCTTTTGTGTATAACAGAGGCAGACAAAGTGAGTTAGGTCATTGGAAGGTGTGTGCGAAAACGCACAGCATGTGTGTGCCGCAGCATTCTCGTGGGGGGGGGGGGGTAGCCTTGTGACGTGCTTAGCAGCTCAGCTTCTACCACAGTTAACACATATATCCTCAACAATATGTCATTACGTGGTGGGGACTTCCCCTTCTCTCTGCATCCTTCCATGTTGACTCCAAGCTTTCCTTCCCCTCAGGCCTTCTCCACATTTTCCTCATTTGTTCAGTCATGCAGCGTAAAAAAAACACAAGTTAAAAAAAGCATTATTTATACTTTGTTGGTTAGGAAAAAAATATTTTATGGTTAGTATAAGGTTAAATTTTGACTGTACAGATTATTTAGTCCTACCTAAATATGTTTTATTTTAAGAAATGTTGCTGTGGATTTAATCAGAGTTATGTCTAAATAGACTACTGAAGCCTGACATCCATTGGATATTGGTTTTAAAAGGAGGATGCCTAATTGAAAAATCTCTTTGTTGTATTTGGGTTTAAATACACAGTGAATGGAAAAACCTAACTCATATCAATATCTACTTTTAAAGGACTCTGGGAAGCACAATTTGGCTCCCACAAAACACATGAAACGTTATCTAGTTAGTCTGTAGGGCACAGTAAAACCATGCTACACACAGCAATAATGCAAACCTTAGGATGATTTCTTTTAGCAGGTCTAAACAATCTTTAACATGCCTAATATCTGCAAGTCACATACATACATACATACATACATATATACATACATACATACATACATGAAAAAGAAATAGAAAATCTTAAAACATTTAAGCATTCAGTCATCTTCAGTTTATATTTCATATATTGCACATCATAAGGCGTATATGATTTACTCTTGAAAGTGGCTACTTTTACTTTTATTTCATATAATATAATATAATGAATTTCACAAAAGATCATGTGAAAACTATGTATGCTGTATGACAACAATGGATGCTGTATATAAGTAAATCATATTTTAACATATGTTTCAGTACATGTTTGTATATCTTTTTCATATATTAAAATATGGTAATTGCACAGTGCAGACATTGGCCAGAGTGTCTTATCAGAACTGAAATGAGCTAAATGTCAACCATCCACTTTGTCTAAGGCTTTCACAAAGCTAGAAATGCAACTCAGATAGTTAGACTATATATAGTAGCCGACATACAATCGTCATGGACAGTGGACACTGTCCAACTCGATAAAATGTCTTCATGATACAATATCTTTACAATGCTTCAATACAATGTCCACTGTCCACCTTGATCGTATGTAGGCTGCACTGTAAATGATTGAAAAGGGAGCTCATTTTTGGTTCCTTAGCCAATAAGGAAACTTTTTAAAGACGTTTTAATGTAACAAATGAAATTGCACATCACTAAAGATGTACATTTGTTTTTATAGTAAGCATTGTGCAATGCCTGTTATCAACATTTATGTATTTAGGTGAAACTTACAAATGAACAGTTGTTTAGTAAGACAAGCATCACTATAATGAACTCAGGTTATGCAAATAGACAACTAAGTATTAAGATTTATTCTAAAAGATAAAGTGCAATTTATGTAATGTGATAAATGAAAACTATTTCTCCAACAAGAATGGAATGAATAGTGCGTTATGAAATACTTAAAATGCTTCTAAAATATTTGGCAAAATATTAAAGTGGCAATAATTTAACAGTCAACTGTTTCCTTGTAATTTTATCATCAGATTAGGTTGTATTTTATCTATGCTCTGTGTTTCTTGCAGTGGTTTAGTTTCACTGATGATTGGCCAGTGATATAAGTTTGATATTCCATTTTTCTACTAAGGATATTGTTTGTGAAATTACTGTCCTATATTGTTCTGAGAAGTACGCAAATCATATAGGCTTCATTTTGTACCAATTCAATACGATTTTTGTATCTGGTTACACTGTCTGATGCATTACATACAAGTTGCAACTAAAATAGATACAAACTTAATAAGATTTATATTTTTTTTTCAATGGACCTACATACAACCATACATACTCAACTTTAATCAGAGTATACTTTTCAAGTGATGTAAAAGTGAGATTTCTTTCAACCAGTATTTTGTTTGTTGCATTATATCTTAGAAAGAGTTCTTCAAAAGCTATCACAGCGATGAGGCTGTGTTCTCATTTCTGAAAATAATCTGCCGCTAGCTCTCATGGCCATATGTAATGGGATTTACACCTAATTGCCAAAGGTACTCATTTGTGTTTCTTCATGCGCATTTGAACTTGACATTACATTTTAATGGGATGTCAACCAGGCCAGTCAACAGCTTTGCCAGGACCCAGGACAACACTGTCTTAGTGAGGGACCCCACCACCACACATACAAACACAATGTCTGTCTCCATGGTTTCTTTCATGCTCTGGAAATCTTTCATAATTTTTCTGTATCATATGTAGCATATAATGGATATGTTCTATGGAAGTTACTGCACTAGTTTACCTTTTTTCTCAACTTCTGTTAGGGGGTTAAGCTCTCTGCCAATTTATTTATCGATTGAATCATTTCTTTTTGTAAAAGCATTCAGGCTAATTCAACATTCCTGTATTAGAAATACATTGTAGTGATTTTACTGTGATTTAGTTAACTTTCCTGTTTACTTTGTATTTACTGCAAACCTATTCTGTTTAATGTCGGTTCAACAATTAATAAAAGGGTTAATTTTGTCATCTTTTTTTTTTTTAGTTTAGTACAAAATATTTTACATTTATAGACTGTCGGAAAGCATTGTGTAAAACAACTGGGGTACATCGCAAGTAGCAAAGCCGAGCAGGCAGCCCCCCTTAGTGTATCACTTCTTACCTGACTCTGGATGGGGATCATTAGCCTGCTGAACTTGTTCCAGTCTCATCCTGGGATTTCTGTTATTTACTCATAAAATCCCTCAAGGTTCTGCTTCCATGTTCTTTTATTAGCTTTTTCTGTCCTGAGCACCAAACGTCTGAAAACCAGACATTCTGATATTTTACTTGAGCATCTAAATGAACTTCAAAACAAATTGCAGTCAAAACTCATCTTAATGGCCAAACAGTTATTGTGTTGGGACGGGGGTTTTCTGGGCCGCTATTTAAAAGAAAAAAAAAAAAAAAAGAAGAAGAAAAAAAAAAAAAAAAAAAAAAAAAAAAAATATATATATATATATATATATAATAGATAGATAGATAGATAGATAGATAGATAGATAGATAGATAGATAGATAGATATAGATATAGATATACAGTTTTTTTTTAACTCAAATATTAAAAGTTTTTCCCATAAATAGGAACATTTTGAAAAATTATACATGTCTATAATAATGATCAGAGCCCCTGGGTGGGGGGTGGGCTCTTCGAGAGGAGTATTTGTCCACTGATGATGGACAAGAAGGTCTGACTCTCACTCTCAATGTTCCAATTCATCCAAAAGGTGTTGTATTAGGTTGAGGTCAGGACTGTGCATGCCAGTCAAGCTTTTTTCTCTATGAACCACAGCCATGTGTGGGACTGGATTGTTAACCTTGCTCCTATCCAAATCCCTCTAAGTTTCTAACCAATGCCGCCCAGCCCACGCCCGCTCTTTGTAATCAATACTGCCCGCTGCCATGAGATCCTCAATGCAGGGCTCTAGTTTGGTCCTTGCTCTGTGCACTGGGGGAGTCATGTTAGAACAGGGAAGGGTCAACCCAAAGTTGAGACTATTAAATTTTCCATAATGTATTGGTATGCTATAGAATCAGGAGTTTCTTCCACTGAAAGTACGGGGTCAAGCCCAACTCTTGAAGAAAAATCTCCACACCATTATTCCCTGTCAACTAAACTTTGCACGACACAATGCAGTCAGCAAAGTACAATTCTTGTGGCAACTGCCAAAGCCCACCTGAAGGCCTCATCAAGTGTGGAGGTCTGTAGCTATTGACTTTGCAGAAGGTTACTAATCTGTGTGCTCTATGCAACTTGGCATTCACTGACCCAGCTCTGATTTTGAAAGGTCTGCCAGAAGTGCTGTAATTCTGCAATTGCTTCCACAAGCAATTGGATCAAGTTATCATTAAATATTAGACAGACTTCTTCTCTCGCTGTTTTTCAGTTTTTTTTCAATGGCTTTTGACACAGAATCTCAACTTTACTTGACTTCATTTCAATTTGCTAAATGCCCTCCAGGAATGTAAACTACTTTCAGAACTCCTGCAGTGACATTACAATGTATTATCTAACCTTTTTCTGAATTGATGAATAGAGAAGTAATTTTGTGTGACCTCAGCTTCTCTAAGTCAGTGAGTTTGGTGTGCAGTTATTCACTTCTCATCTGCAGTCTCACTAGCTTACTTAACCTAAGTTTATCTGCTCATTCATGAGCTCCTTAGTACAATGTGAGAAGAAAGAAAATTAGGCCTGACTGTGAAACCAGTGTCCATTTACCTCAAAAGACCAACCCTATTGTTCTGCTTTGTTATTATGATCAAGTGAACGGAAGACAACTGACAGACTAAGAGCAACACTTTCCAAACAATATACAGGCCATTCCCTGGCCACCAGCAGCCCCTCCCTTGCAACAGTAGGAAGAGGAAGCCGAAATAATACAGCTCTGACTTCATGACAACAAAGGCTGAGAGCAAGTCCGGAGCTGGCTAGGAGATTTGTTGACAGTGATTAAGAATAGTGAAGTAACTCTATTTGAGAGCTACATTTGAGAATAACACTGTAACCAATCACCTCCATGGAACTACAGGCTAGGCATTGGCCAGCTTCACGGTATACTGCAATAAAAAAGTCGAGGCTTCAAAACCACTAAAAATCTCAGTCATACCATTCTTGCGGTATAAGCGTCTTTTTTATGTTTTGTCACTGGAGGTGATAGCTCTCAGGTGGTGTGCAACCGCAGTATCACGACCCTTCCCCCTGTGCACCTTTGGATAGCAGCTCAAATTTTATGATGGCTGAAGGAGATGAGCATTCCAAACAGGGCTCAAGAGGGCTCGGAGTTGTTGTGCATTCGTAAACACAGCTTGCACTGCACACATACAGTTGTGGTCAAAAGTGTACATACACTTGTAAAAAAATCATAATGTTATGGCTGTCTTGAGTCTTCAATAAGTTCTACAACTCTTATTTTTCTGTGATAGAGTGATCGGAACACATACATGTTTGTCACAAAAAACAGTCATAAAGTTTGGTTCTTTCATAAATTTATTATGGGTCTGCTGAAAATGTCACCAAATCTGCTGGGTCAAAAATATACATACAGCAACAAAATTTGTCAACTTTGGTGATGTAGCGAGTTGTGTCAATCAAATTAGCTTCATGTCATGGCCTCTTCACTTCTTCTAAGTGATTCTGATTGACTACAGCTGTTGACTTCTCATGAGCCCATTTAAATAGGGCTCATTTGACCCAGTGATTAGACTCAGCTACAAAAGCTACAATGGGAAAGTCAAAGGAACTCAGTGTGGATCTGAAAAAGCGAATTATTGACTTGAACAAGTCAGGGAAGTCACTTGGAGCCATTTCAAAGCAGCTACAGGTCCCAAGAGCAACTGTGCAGACAATTATACGCAAGTATAAAGTGCATGGAACAGTTGTGTCACTGCCACGATCAGGAAGAAAACGCAAGCTATCACATGCTGCCGAGAGGAGATTGGTCAGGATGGTCAAGAGTCAACCAAGAATCACCAAGAAGCAGGTCTGCAAGGATTTGGAAGCTGATGGAACACAGGTGTCAGTCTCCACAGTCAAGCGTGTTTTACATCGGCATGGACTGAGAGGCTGCCGTGCAAGAAAGAAGCCCTTGCTCCAGAAAAGGCACCTTATGACTCGGCTGAAGTTTGCTGCTGATCACATGGACAAAGATAAAACCTTCTGGAGGAAAGTTCTCTGGTCAGACGAAACAAAAATTGAGCTGTTTGGCCACAACACCCAGCAATATGTTTGGAGGAGAAAAGGTGAGGCCTTTAATCCCAGGAACACCATGCCTACTGTCAAGCATGGTGGTGGTAGTATTATGCTCTCGGGATGTTTTGCTGCCAGTGGAACTGGTTCTTTGCAGAAAGTAAATGGGATAATGAAGAAGGAGGATTACCTCCAAATTCTGCAGGAAAACTTAAAACCATCAGCCCGAAGGTTGGGTCTTGGGCGCAGTTGGGTGTTCCAACAAGACAATGACCCAAAACACACATCAAAAGTGGTAAAGGAATGGCTAAACCAGGCTAGAATTAAGGTTTTAGAATGGCCTTTCCAAAGTCCTGACTTAAACCCCATTGAGAACATGTGGACAGTGCTAAAGAAACAGGTTCATGAAAGAAAACCATCACATTTAGCTGAACTGCACCAATTCTGTCAAGAAGAGTGGTCAAACATTCGACCTGAAGCTTGCCAGGACCTTGTGGATGGCTACCAAAAGCGCCTAGTTGCCGTGAAAATGGCCAAGGGACATGTAACCAAATACTAATGTTGCTGTATGTATATTTTTGACCCAGCACATTTGGTGACATTTTCAGCAGACCCATAATAAATTTATGAAAGAACCAAACTTTATGACTGTTTTTTGTGACAAACATGTATGTGTTCCGATCACTCTATCACAGAAAAATAAGAGTTGTAGAACTTATTGAAGACTCAAGACAGCCATAACATTATGATTTTTTTTACAAGTGTATGTACACTTTTGACCACAACTGTATGAGAATTATCACCTGTGACATTTTTAGACTTTTGAAAAAAGGTTAACTTCAAAATTTCTCAGCTAGTAATGATCAACTGTACTACAAAAAGCATAAATTCAAATGTTTGAATCAATCAAGTTGTTTGGTGTTTCCAACAGTCTGATAGCTGATTTAACTGTATAGTTAACCTTACTGTCTGAACCAAATTTTGTTGCACATCTGAGTCCACATGTGTGACTAATCCTCATGTTTGCATAGACTACAATGCCTGAATTAAACGTCCGCCATTATGCATTTTCAAGATTAACTTCCAGTCCAAGGAGGAGTTAGATGCTCCAATATCTAACCTAAGATTTGTCTAATAAGACTAGGGTTGCTCGAGAGCAGGCTTATTTCATGTAAACAGAATAGATCGCAGCTTTATAAGCGGAGGAGATAGGGAAGTCTTATGGAGTCTGTCCAGCCAGTGCACTTGGACCACCTAGTGGCAGAGGACGGGACAGAATTGTGGAACACCATTTTTTAATGTTTAATAAAAGACGAGACAAATAATACTTAGTTGCTGTCGTTTTATTTAAACAATTTTTTATAAACAAAAGACAGAAAGTCATCTTTTGCCTGCAATAAGAGATAGTTATGTAAAATCAGCAATACTACTGTCAAATGGTGTATTAGAACTTATTCTGAACGTCCTTTTGAAGCAACTCGATCTCTACTGCAATTTTTCTCTTTTTCAAGTTGTGGAGTTCAATTTCTCCTCTTAATTTGTGTTTTTTCAGGTCAAAATACTAATTTCTTTGTTGAAGATGCCGTTTATATGGGGAACGGATGGCACCCTGTGTCATTTTGTGAAAGAAAAAGAAAGGGTGAAACATGCCTCATGCAACAAAAGTAAATAGAACCTGTTTTTTTTCAGGCTTTTCCTTGGTGGCTGTTATAAACAGACAAACATCTCATTTAACAGTGGCTTTTAAAAAAGAGGAAGAAGTTGCTTTTTAAAATACAGTATAATAATTAAAGGCTACCATTTTGTAGAATATTCTTGTTGTCATGATGCAGCCTGTCTGCTGCACCATGCACAGACTCAAGACACTTTCCACCTTCCATACAGCTCCAGTCTCCAGTTCAGTAATCATCCACACCTGTCAGCTACTAATCAGCCAGCATTCAGCACACCTGTCAGCCTCACTACTTAAGCTCACTGCAGTCTGTCATTCCTGGTCGGTTTGTTCTGTTTATCCTGTTCACTTCTGCCAACTTCTGTTTCTGCCGCTCACCTCATCCAGTCTCATCCTGGCCGAAGTCTCTTCATCTCCGCCTGCCTGCTGTGGTTCTGATTCAGTTCTTCCTCCGGTCCTGCAAGTATTCACCAAGTCGTGCTGATTTATACTGCTGGTCAGGTCTGTTTCCAATTCTCCACTCTGCCGTGCTGCTGGTCAAACCTGGTTCCAAGTCTCCATTCTGTCAAGCCTGGTTCCAAGTCTCCATTCTGCTGTGCTCTAGTTCTGTGCTGCTCGCCAGTTCCTGCCTTCACCATCCTCCTGCTTCAGCTCAGTACTGGCTCTTGGTTCCTTCCTCCACTATCCACAAGCTTCAATAAACTGTTCAAACTTACTCTGTTGTGGTTGTGTTCGGGTTCAGAAAACAAAACATGACAGAACGAACCGACCACATGAACCCGACACCCACACAGAGCTCTCATCAGGAAAAAAGCCCAGTAGACCCAGAACCGCACAATTTAAGCAGCTCCATGGATTCCTTATGCCAGGAACTGAGGGAGGGATTGGCCACAGTTGCTGCTGTCAGTCCACTGTCGCGCAGAATAGAGGCAGCTGTCTTGTTGCAAGACTTCTGGGAGGAGCGGGTCTCGGACTTGGCCCGGAGGCTTCCTGGACACTCCGCTGTGGCTGGTCTCTTAAAGGACGTGGATTGGGACTATTGGGCAGGAGTCTCTCAACCCGGTCCACCGCTCAGCAGCCCCTCTACTTAGGCTGCCGCCGAGAGCCGTCCTGCTGCTGCTTCTGTTGCTGTTCCCCGTCGTCTCTGTCACCACCTCCACGACACTCAGCTGGCTCCTCGGGTGAAGCCTTTTGCTGCTGCTCCCAGCGCTGCTGCCTCTGTCTCCTCCACGTCAGTTGCTCCTGCTGCACCTGCATATCTGACCACTGCTGCTGCTAAGCCTGCCGTAATTTCAGCCTCAGCTCCTCTCGCTGTTGTGGCTTCTGCCCCTGCTGTCTCTGCCGCAGCTTCCGTTGCCTCATCGCCTTCTGAAGCCTGTAGCCAGGCGTTTCCTGAAGCCTGGTAGCCAGGCGTTTCCTGAAGCCTGGTAGCCCGGCGTTTCCTGAAGCCTGGTAGCCCGGCGTTTCCTGAAGCCTGTAGCCCGGCGTCTCCTGAACCTTGTAGCCCGGCGTCTCCTGAACCTTGTAGCCCGGCGTCTCCTGAACCTTGTAGCCCGGCGTCTCCTGAACCATGTAGCCTGGGGCCTGTTGAAGCCCGTAGCCCGGAGGCTGTTGTAGCCCGGAGGCTGTTGAAGCCCGTAGCCCGGAGGCTGTTGTAGCCCGTAGCCCGGAGGCTGTTGAAGCCCGTAGCCCGGAGGCTGTTGAAGCCCGTAGCCCGGAGGCTGTTGAAGCCCGTAGCCCGGAGGCTGTTGAAGCCCGTAGCCCGGAGGCTGTTGAAGCCCGTAGCCCGGAGGCTGTTGAAGCCCGTAGCCAGGCGTTTCCCGAAGCCCGTAGCCAGGCGTTTCCCGAAGCCCGTAGCCAGGCGTTTCCCGAAGCCCGTAGCCAGGCGTTTCCCGAAGCCGGTAGCCCGGGTACTCCTGAAACTTGTAGCCTGATCCCGTCCGAGTTCTGTAGTTTGTTCCCATCCAAGTTCCTTAGTCTGATCCCGGGGCCGACCCCTGTAGTGTGTAGTCATGTGATCTCTGTAGCCTCTAGTTCTGCGACCTCTGTAGCCTCTAGTCCTGTGACACCTGTGTCCTGTGGCCCTGCTCCGCCCTTAGTTGGTAGCCGGTTGTCCTCCAGGGTACTCTTCAACCACTGGCCACACCAGACCCTGCTGCTTTGTCGGGGTCGCCCACCACGATGCCCACGTCTAGCTCAGCCACGTCGGGGTCGACCACCGCGACGCCCACGTCCGGCTCTGCCTCGTCGGGGTCGCCCACCGCGATGCCCGCGTCTAGTTCTGGCTCGTCGGGGTCGCCCACCGCGACGCCCGCGTCTAGCTCAGCCTCATCGGGGTCGCCCACCGTGACGCACGCGTCTAGCTCAGCCTCGTCGGGGTCGCCCACCATGACGCCCGCATCTAGCTCAGCCTCGTCGGGGTCGTCGTCCGCGACACCCGCAGCTGACTGTGCCTCGTCGGGGTCGCCCTCCTCGACGCCCGTTTCTGACTTGGCTGTTCTGCCGTCGGGGTCGCCTACCTAGGGCCTTTTCGTCCCATGCCTTCCTTCGTTCGCCCCGTTGGAGTAGATTTGTGTTTTGTTTCTTTGTTTTTTTTTTTTGTTTTTACTGTTGCCCACCGTCCAGTGCCTCCCTCCACCCACCCTGGGTGGGTCGTTTTTTGTTTTTGTTGATAGAGACTCTAGCCCCCCGTCCTATGCTTCCCTCCGCCCACCCTGGGTGGGTCGTTTTCTTTTGTTGTCTGTTTCCATTTGGCCGTCTGGGAGCCGGCCTTAAGGGGGGGGGGGGGTGCTGTCATGATGCAGCCTGTCTGCTGCACCATGCACAGACTCAAGACACTTTCCACCTTCCATACAGCTCCAGTCTCCAGTTCAGTAACCATCCACACCTGTCAGCTACTAATCAGCCAGTATTCAGCACACCTGTCAGCCTCACTACTTAAGCTCACTGCAGTCTGTCATTCCTGGTCGGTTCGTTCTGTTTATCCTGTTCACTTCTGCCAACTTCTGTTTCTGCCGCTCACCTCATCCAGTCTCATCCTGCCCGAAGTCTCTTCATCTCCGCCTGCCTGCTGTGGTTCTGGTTCAGTTCTTCCTCCGGTCCTGCAAGTAGTCGTGCTGCTTTATACTGCTGGTCAAGTCTGTTTCCAATTCTCCACTCTGCCGTGCTGCTGGTCAAACCTGGTTCCAAGTCTCCATTCTGTCAAGTAGTGTTAATTTCGTTAACGAAAACTAAACGAAAATATTTTCGTCAACGCACATTTTTAACCGAACGAAAACTAGACGAGACGAGACTAAAATCCCCACTAATAAACAATAACTGGGAGTAAATCAGAAATAATTTTCGTAGACTAATAAAGACGAGACGAAAATGCAGTTCGGTAAATAAAGACTGGTCTAAAATCTATGGACATTTTAGTTCACGAACAAAGACGAAAATTACATATTATTATATGATATGGTTTTGTCAAATCCTGTCTCCTCCTCCGCCTCCTCCTCGTCAGCTCTTCCGCTACACACACTTTCAAACCTGGAGCGGGCGGGCACAGAGTAGCCTACACAACACATGGAGCAGACAGGAGCTGGATTCACGGCGAGGCGGTGACAGGTTAAAAGTAAAACATGCTTTGCACGGGGTTCGGGAGAAAGAGGAGACGTGATATATGGACACATTTTCGCTTCATTGAAGTGGAGAACAAAACCAAATGCTTGATTTTAGTCGAAGGGAAGGAATGTGGCCACATGGTAGCTGGAAAAAACACAACAAACCTGAAGAGACACGTCGCAGTTCACCACAAAGACATTGTGGTAAGTTAACAGAAAGATTGGTGGTGGTTGTTTATAATGTAACATTAAATCAACGGCTATAATGTCCCAATGATAAACTAACTGATGTTGG